>JARQOD010000007.1:81051588-81266680 GCA_033576555.1 Oophaga sylvatica | reverse complement strand
GGAGCACCATTAAGTTGTGAAGTCTAATAGTAAGTTGTGTAACATATCGATTTAAGCAAATTTAACTCCTCTTTATTTTATTTTTTTTACAACAGGACAGACCTTTTAATGGGAATATGCTATGAATGAAACGTAATAAAATATATTGTGGATCACTTGTCCTGTAAAAGATGTAGTGTTACCAAATAAAAGACAGAGATAAGTGATTTCCCAGAATATACTATCTATAAAAGTTTTCCTTGTAAGACGCTGGTTACACCTCATTCCGGGAGAAATTGTCATTCAAGAACGTAAATGTGAACTCTCCGCTGTGTATGGGAGTTTTGTGAAGAAATACCAGGAGACTGGCGAGGTTTATACAAGAGCTTGCTGGAAAAAAATATCCACCCTCCATCTCCCTGACTGAGGATTAGAAGTCCTTGTTTGCTGCCAAGTTCTGTGTTTAGGTAAAGCCATGAGAAATTCTTCCATTTTATTTTTTTCCTTAGTCTCCGATGGGTTTCAGTGACAAGGGGGCAGTGAGAAATTGACAGATTCCTCCGCGTAAAAGACAGCTGTTCCGTCTCAGGTACTATTACTAATGAGCACTACTGTAAGGCTCGCTCACAAATATGCCAAAGTGAAATTATTCTCTTACCCTCGGAGAATTGTAAAATGTCTTATGTGCGCACACTGGGTAATTACTCTGCTCCTTCATGTCAAAGTACTATTATGTGTTTAACTGCTTAGGAGGAGGAAAGGGAGAACTTCGTATGTGTAAGGTAGGTGGTTCTGGTTCCCAAAAAATCCACATAAAAATTTGATTAAAAAAAAAAAAAATTTGAAGGCTTTTTAATAAACTCCTGTAACTATTTTGCAGCATTTTACTTTTTGGAATAACTCTAACATTTGGTGTTATTCCTCCTGGGATTGTATTAGTGAACTGACAAGTGGGCGTTACTATTTTGATTGGTCACTAAGATGAATTCCTACCACTGATTGGACGGTGTCATAGTCATTTCCAATTGTCTATTTGTTTAGAAATTTCCAAGAGGATTATCAGAGGGACAACACATCTAATATATAAAGCTGAATGTATGTATGTGTGTCTGTATGTGGGTATGTTTGTCCGGGATTGGAATCCGCACCGTCGCACTTACGGGCATGAAATTTTGCACGCCCGCACGTCTCGACCCCGAAAGAGTCCTAGGCTATGTTTGAATCAAAATTTTAACCCCGCGCGTTCCAAATCGCCAAACAATTTTGGCCCTATCTACATAATGGGGAGAAAGCTGAATGCTTGTGTGTATGTCCGGCATAGGAATCTGCATTTATGGGCATGAAATTTTGCACACCCGCACGTCTCGACCCCGGGAGCGTCATAGGCTAGGTTTTGAGTCGAAATTTTAAACCCCGCGCATTCCAAATCGGCAAATAATTTTGGCCCGGGATAGGAATCTGCACCGTTGTACTTACGGGCATGAAATTTTGCATGCCGCACATCTCCCCCAGACATCATGCTAGTGTAATGAAATTACCCCCATGTTCCAATCGCCAAACAATTGGCCTATCACATAATGGGGAAAAGCTAGATGCTGTGGTTCCATAGGAATCGCTTACGGCATGAATTTTGCACACCCGCACGTCCGACCCGAGCGTCATAGCTAGGTTTGAGTAAATTTTAACCCGCGCATTCCAAATCGGCAAATAATTTTGGCCCGGGATAGGAATCTGCACCGTTGTATGTTATGTTACGGTAGCTGAGGAGTGCAGGTAAAAAAGGAATACACCAGAGCAGTTGGAATCTATGAGATTGCAGTACCCTGACTAACCACCGCAACTAGAGGCAGCCGTGGAGCGTTCCTACGTTGGTCCTAGACGCCTCGTCACAGCCTGAGAAACTAACTACACCTAAAGATAGAAATAGGAAAGCTATCTGCCCCGGAGCAGAACCCCAAAGATAATAGAAAGCCCCCAAACATGTAATGGCGGTTAGACAAGAGGAAATACTGACACAGAAAGAAAATAGTATGAGCAAACGCTGGGGCCCAAACTATCTAAATAGAAAAGGACAGGAAGGGTACTTACTGCAATCCCAGAAAACCCTGAAAAACACCAACTCTACTAATTTCAAAATCACCTGAGATCACACGACCTCTACCACCTAAATTAGTTCTCTGGTGTAACAAAAAATCAAAACAGCAGCCACTGAAAAAACTGGAAAAAGCAAAAGAACAAAACTCAGTGGCTGGACTAAACTGAGAGGGCAAAAGCCCCCGGAGGGGACCCTGAAGGCCCCCACAGAAGTGCAGGACAAAATGCAAAAATATAGCAAAAACACAAAATAAGAAATTGTCTTATCTGATAGCAGGAGATGCAGACACGACACAGCAGGCTACAAGGGAAACTGGAAAGAAGGATTGAGACCAGAACAATTGATCACCGGCAACCCTGATGGGAAAATGACTCCCTTACATAACAAACCAATCAGTAACACCTGATTCCCAGTCCTCACAATCCTCACTAGTACCGCTTGTAACCACCAGAGGGAGCCTCTGCTCAGAACTCATCTCAAACCCATTCACAACAGTACCCCCCCCTTGAGGAGGGGTCACCGAACCCTCATTTGAGCAACCAGGTCGGTCAGGATGAGTTCTATGATACGCACGGATAAGTCTCCTAGCATGGATGTCCGAAGCAAACACCCAAGAATTGTCTTCCTGACCATAACCTCTCCATTTAACCAAATACTGGAGTCTTCGTCTAGAAAAACGAGAATCCAATATTTTCTCAACCACATACTCCAGATTGCCCTCAACCAAAACAGGGTCAGGAGGCACAGCAGCAGGAACCACTGGCTCAACAAACCTCTTCAACAAGGACTTGTGGAACACGTTATGGATCTTAAATGTCCCTGGAAGAAGCAAACGAAAAGAAACAGGATTAATAATCTCCATGATCTTATAAGGTCCAATGAACCTAGGCTTAAATTTAGGAGATGCTACTCTCATAGGAATATTCTTTGAGGACAACCAGACCAAGTCCCCCACTTTAAACCGAGGACCATCAGTCCTATGCCGGTTAGCAAACCCTGGGCCTTCTCCTGAGAGAGGGACAACCTCTCCACTACCTGGTCCCAAATCTGCTGCATACGCTCAACAACAGAGTCAACACCTGGACAGACAGAAGCCTCCGTCTGTCCTGAAGAAAATCGAGGGTGAAACCCAGAATTACAGAAAAACGGAGACATCAAAGTGGCAGAGCTAGCCCTATTATTAAGAGCAAACTCAGCCAAAGGCAAAAAAGAGACCCAGTCATCCTGATCAGCAGACACAAAGCATCTTAGATAAGTCTCCAATGTCTGGTTTGTTCTCTCAGTTTGACCATTGGTCTGAGGATGAAATGCCGAGGAGAAAGACAATTGAACACCCAGTTTAGAACAAAAAGTCCTCCAAAATCTGGAAACAAACTGGACTCCTCTGTCAGACACAATGTTCTCAGGAATGCCGTGTAAACGAACCACGTGCTGAAGGAACAACGGCACCAATTCAGAGGAGGAAGGCAACTTAGGTAATGGCACAAGATGTATCATCTTGGAAAACCTATCACAAATTACCCAGATGGTGGTCATTCTCTGAGAAACAGGAAGATCGGAAATGAAATCCATAGAGATATGGGTCCATGGTCTCTTGGGCACAGGCAATGGCATCAACAAACCACTAGAGCGAGAGCAAGGCTTGGAGCGAGAGTAAGTCCCGCAGGACTGCACAAATTCCCTGACATCGCGAGACAAGGTAGGCCACCAAAAGGACCGACTAACCAAGTCTCTGGTACCTAAAATTCCGGATGCCCAGCCAATGCGGAACAATGAATCTCAGACATCACACTCTTTTTCCATTGGTCCGGGACAAACAATTTTCCAACAGGGCAGCGCTCGGGCCTATCCTCCTGACACCCCTCCAGAGCAAGTCTCAAATTGGGCGAGATGGCGGAAAGAACTACACCCTCCTTCAAAATAACAGAGGGATCAGATAGCTCAGGAGAGTCCGCAAGGAAACTCCTCGAGAGGGCATCCGCCTTAACATTCTTAGTGCCAGGAAGAAAGGAAACCACAAAATTAAAACGTGTGAAAAACAAGGCCCACCTGGCCTGTCTAGGATTGAGTCGCTTGGCAGATTCCAGATAGACCAGATTCTTATGGTCCGTAAGGACCACCACCTGATGTTTGGCTCCCTCCAGCCAATGTCTCCACTCTTCAAAAGCCCACTTCATGGCCAATGACTCCCGATTACCCACGTCATAATTACGTTCAGTAGGAGAAAATTTTCGAAAGAAAAAGGCACAAGGGTTACTTTTAGAGGTCTCTGGATCTTTTTGGGACAAAACGGCACCTGCCCCAATTTCAGAGGCATCAACCTCCACCTGAAATGGCAGAGAAACATCAGGCTGCCGTAGAACAGGAGCAGAAGTGAATCTCTGCTTAAGTTCCTGAAACGCAGAGACTGCCTCAGGAGGCCAATTCACCACATCAGAACCCTTTCTGGTCAAATCAGTTAATGGTTTAACAATAACCGAGAAATTACCAATAAATTTACGATAAAAATTGGCAAAACCCAAAAATCTCTGAAGAGCCTTTAATGAAGTAGGTTGGACCCAATCACAGATGGCCTGAACCTTGACCGGGTCCATTTCAATAACAGATGGGGACAAAATGAATCCCAGAAATGAGATCTTCTGTACGCCAAAAAGACACTTTGATCCCTTCACATACAGAGCATTCTCTCTCAAAATCTGGAACACAGCTCGAACATGTCTCACATGAGAGTCCCAGTCATTAGAAAAAATCAAGATATCATCCAAATAAACAATCAGAAACTTGTCCACAAAATCCCTGAAAATGTCATTCATGAAGGACTGGAAGACGGAAGGAGCATTAGTGAGCCCAAAGGGCATCACAAGGTACTCAAAATGCCCTTCAGGGGTATTGAATGCCGTCTTCCATTCATCCCCGTGCTTAATGCGAATAAGGTTATACGCCCCCCTGAGGTCAAGCTTGGTAAACCAAGTAGCGTTTTTCACCCTGGAAAACAGGTCAGAAATCAAGGGTAACGGGTATTGATATTTCACAGTAATATTGTTCAAGAGACGATAATCAATACACGGCCTTAATGAACCATCTTTTTTGGCCACAAAGAAAAAAACCGGCACCTAAGGGTGAAGAGGATGGTCTGATATGACCCTTCTCCAATGCTTCCTTGATATAAGACCGCATAGCATCATGTTCAGGTACAGACAAGTTAAAAAGGCGACCTTTAGGGAATTTACTACCTGGCACTAATTCAATAGCGCAGTCATAGCTCCTATGGGGAGGTAAGGATGCAGATTTACTTTCGCTAAACACATCAGAAAAATCAAACAAAAAGTCAGGAACATCCTGAGCCTGGGGGAGGCAGAAAAAACAGGAGTGTTGGTATTAACACATTGGCAGCCCCAACTGGTTACAGACACAGATTTCCAATCCAAAACAGGATTATGAGACTGTAACCAAGGGAAACCCAGCACTATAATGTCATGCAGATTATATAGAACCAAAAATTTGCAGCACTCCTGGTGATCAGGTTCAACCCTCATTATCACCTGAGTAGAAAACTGGGTTTATTCTCAGCCAAAGGGGTAGAATCGATCCCCAGTAAAGGAATAGACTTCTGTAGGGGTATCAAGGGAAACCCACAACGTTTAGCAAAATCATAATCCATCAGGTTAATAGCTGCTCCAGAATCAACGAAAGCCTGAGCAGAAAATGAGGACAGAGAGCATATCAGAGTGACAGTTAATAAAAACTTAGTCTGAACACTACCCAAGACAACTGAGCGTGCAAAACGTCTTCCCCGCTTAGGGCAGACTGAAATAGCATGAGAGGCATCACCACAGTAGAAACATAACCCATTGCGCTTTCGAAACTCATGACGCTGTGCCCCAGACACCACTCCATCACACTGCATGGGTTCAGAAGCTGGTTCACAAGGCAACACCATTCCACGCATACTTCTCCGCTCACGCAAACGTCTGTCAATTTGAATCGCTAATGACATAGAATCATTGAGACCAGAGGGGACAGGGAATCCCACCATAACATCCTTTACATTATCCGACAGACCCTTCCGGAAAAGGGCCGCCAAAGCGTCGTCATTCCATTTGGTCAGGACTGCCCACCTACGGAATCTCTGACAGTATAACTCAGCGTCATCAAGCCCCTGATTTAATGCCAACAAGGCTTTTTCAGCTTGATCAGTGACATTAGGCTCATCGTACAATAACCCCAAAGCCTGAAAAAATGCATCAACATCACTCAAAACAGGATCCCCAGGTATCAGGGAAAAAGCCCAATCCTGAGGATCACCGCGCAGGAGAGAGATGATAATTTGAACCTGCTGCGCTGCGTTTCCTGAGGACTTAGATTTTAAGGCAAGAAACAATTTACAATTATTTTTGAAATTCTGAAACTTAGCTCGATCCCCTAAAAACAAATCTGGCATGGGGATCCTAGGTTCCACAACAGGCAACCTAGCAAGATATGCAGCAATACTCCGAACCTCAGTGGCAACCTGATCCACACGGCCAGACAACTGTGCAAACTCCATTGAGAGAAAAGATCCTCCCCAGCACCCAGAGATACAGAGGGAAAAAAAAAAATTAAAAAAAAAAATGCAACAAACAGAAAAATATCTCTGACAACTTTTTTCCTTCAAAATATTTTTTCCCTTCTGTGAGTACCATACAATTTTTATGGCCGGTGATACTGTTATTTTCAGTAGCTGAGGAGTGCAGGTAAAAAAGGAAATACACCAGAGCAGTTGGAATCTATGAGATTGCAGTACCCTGACTAACCACCGCAACTAGAGGCAGCCGTGGAGCGTTCCTACGTTGGTCCTAGACGCCTCGTCACAGCCTGAGAAACTAACTATACCTAAAGATAGAAACAGGAAAGCTATCTGCCCCGGAGCAGAACCCCAAAGATAATAGAAAGCCCCCAAACATGTAATGGCGGTTAGACAAGAGGAAATACTGACACAGAAAGAAAATAGTATGAGCAAACGCTGGGGCCCAAACTATCTAAATAGAAAAGGACAGGAAGGGTACTTACTGCAATCCCAGAAAACCCTGAAAAACACCAACTCTACTAATTTCAAAATCACCTGAGATCACACGACCTCTACCACCTAAATTAGTTCTCTGGTGTAACAAAAAATCAAAACAGCAGCCACTGAAAAAACTGGAAAAAGCAAAAGAACAAAACTCAGTGGCTGGACTAAACTGAGAGGGCAAAAGCCCCCGGAGGGGACCCTGAAGGCCCCCACAGAAGTGCAGGACAAAATGCAAAAATATAGCAAAAACACAAAATAAGAAATTGTCTTATCTGATAGCAGGAGATGCAGACACGACACAGCAGGCTACAAGGGAAACTGGAAAGAAGGATTCAGACCAGAACAATTGATCACCGGCAACCCTGATGGGAAAATGACTCCCTTAGATAACACCAATCAGTAACACCTGATTCCCAGTCCTCACAATCCTCACTAGTACCGCTTGTAACCACCAGAGGGAGCCTCTGCTCAGAACTCATCTCAAACCCATTCACAACAGTTGTACTTACGGGCATGAAATTTTGCATGCCCGCACATCTCAACCCCAGGAGCATCATAGGCTATGTGTTGAATGTAAATTTTAACCCCCGCACGTTTTGGTGTGTGATTTTTATGTGCAGAATAAATTTTTGTTAACATAGTCTATTTTGTTACAGCTAACAGCAGTTATTAATTAACCCGGGCGAAGCCGGGTACTACAGCTAGTATTTACTAAAACACAAGGCTTAAAGAATTATATCAAAACAAGTCTTGTCTATGGTCTTCATATGATATTGCAGCCCGGCTGGTTTACTTGAAAGAAGCTCGGCTGCAAAAACAGATGAGGAAAATGGACAAGAGTGGTGCTGATTTTTTTTTCTTTTTTTAAAAGCCTCTTAGTTTTTGCCTATACAGTATGCTTGCTGGAATTAAAAGTCACAGAACATGTACTTAGTACAAGATCAACAACTTTCCAGCTACTTTTCATATTAAAAAAAAAATTAAAAACTTTATTCCAAAAGTAATAAAAGTGACAGTCCTGGTACATGCTAGGAATATGCCATCTGTCCAACGCATTTCAGACTAAATGCAAATCCTTTATCATTAAAGACTTAGTTTTAGTCTGAAACATAAGATCACATATTTTTTGTAGTGTCAGAACTCTTACCTTTATCACTTGTGGAAATAAAGTTTGTGAATTTTTTTAATATGAAAAGCAACTGGAAAATCCTTTATCTTTGATTACATTTTGGCCAAATTTGGGCACGAGTGGCGTTTCCGTGCCGAAGAAACCTGGGAACCTCAACTTATGTAAGCTGGCTTATACAAGGTTTACCCAGTGAGAGATCCTCCTCATTTATAGAGTTTGTGATTTCTCTATGGTCAAGTTCTTCTATTTGTCCAATTTATTTCATAAATTGATTTTCTGAACCAAATACTTGACAAATCAGAGAGGTTGTGTGCACCAAAGAGGAGGATTATTCAGTAAGACGAAGCTCAAGACCTTCCAGCATCTAAGTAGGTTCATTGTGCTCATATAGGGATCCAATATGTCCATTAAACATACCATCATTCCTACCACTATCATAAAGGTGTCCATTGACCTTCTTGGTTCAGATCTCACCATGAAGTGTTTGGGTTCATGTACAGATGATAATATTTGGCTGATGGCAGGATAGTGGAGAAAAAGTGCTAAATGTTGTCCTTGGCATCCCTCTATAATTTTATAGGCTGTTCTGGTAACTCAGGGACTTCAGAATAGCTCCCAGAGGGAAAAGAAAAGCAATTTAGAAACTGGAACTAACTCAAACACATGAGTTTCATGGGTACCATTCCCTGAATTTGTGCCAAATACATCATTATCTTCTGAAAAATCCTATTTTCACATTTGTATGACTATTACTAAGACAGAAAAGGTGGTGATCTCAATTTATCTTTTGACTTTGGATGATTTTAGTTTTAGAGACGATTCTTCTTGAGGTCGACATTTAACAGATATCTGGCCAAAAGTGTGTCATCTGGGCCAGCTGTTGGAGTCTGATGACTTCTCTGGAGTTGCCTTTTGGTAATGAAATCCTACTTCTTCAAGAAACAGAGATGGGATGAGAACTGTGAACATTTGAGCATCCGAACATTGTCTAATCTTTATACAAGGAAGTGTTGCCCCCATGGGGGCTTTCAATCCAAATTCTAAGTTCATCTATCAGTAGATTTTTGGAACGTGTGCAGAAACTGGAGAACTAGGAAGAAACCCAAAAGCTGCAAGGCATCTTTGCTAACCACTGAGCTACCTTGCTCCATGCAGTTATTATCCTTGGTTGGCTTCTTTGTAGAGTAGTAGTGTCCACCACTGATACATTTCTATACAACTTCTGGGGTACAGATCAGTTTTGGAATTTTTTTGAGCCAGGCAAATGTTCAGAATGTTTTGGGTGTTTTAAATTTAATAACTATTCTCATTTTTCTGTACACACCCTTTCCAGAGGTTTTATGGCCTCCACCAACCCATTAACCAACCCTTGAAAGAATACTGTCGAATGATGGGACATCCTGGTATCAAGGACAATAAACCTTCTGAAATCCAGGGAACTTAGAGGATGTTCTACAGAGTTTGTGGCTTTTTCAGGGACCCTGGGAGATCTCCCCTTTTTTTTGAGAGCTTCCTGGATATTTTTGAAGAGTTGGGAAGTATCCTAGAGATTTGGCTGTAGATGAATACATAAAAAGTAGACTTCTTTGTAATGTAGATGTTTCAGAAGTGCACATTGCACCAAAGTGGTCGGCTTTCATTTTTGTAAAACATTCATTGAACCAAATGACACACTAGGCTCTACTGCATCTGTACGTATTTTCCGGCACTGATTTAGTGATATTTCCAAAGGAAATGCTCTCTACATCTGCAACTGGGCAGATTAAATGGGCCAATTTGACTTTATCTACCATCAAACGTTGCCGTCTTCCTGCGCTCCACGAGTAATTTCACTTGGATGGTCCTGCATGGCTTTTGTTTACTCCAAGTTTGTTTAATCTGGACGGGTAAATCATCTGTAAATCTGCCAGTTCCTCGTCCTTAACAGCTGAGTCTTTTACTGTGTTATTTGATTAAGGTACATTGAGAAGGTCAGTGACCAGGCATTATCTTCTGTTCCTTTTCCCACAGCGACTTCTGCTCCCAGCGAGCTGATTCTCAGCTCAGGTTATATCCAGAAATGTTCTCAAGGAACATTGCTTGCAGTAAAACATCTCATTCCCCCTTCTTTATCTTTTATCATAAGCTCTCTGTGATGACAGCATTTATGGGGCTTGTATTTGTAGGGCCAAGAACAACAGGATTAATGGTGTTTTTCTCTCATATGTACATTCTTTGTGTAATTGTATGGCCCGGCTAATAAGGACTTGCCCCCAAACTTTCTTTAGAAACTTCTTGGCATCCAGTATAGAAGTTAGTGTTTGTAATTACGGAGTCATAAATCATTCACAGGACTGGGAGCTGTGTGTATAGGGACGACTTCTACACTATAGGGCAGTGGTATTATTCCTTGGTTTGCTCTGCATTTCATATCAATGTCTGTAGCATCGTTCTTCCCCTGCGCATGTAAAGAAGATCATGTGTATGAAGGATCGTGTATAGATTCAGTGGTCTGATAATAGCAGCAAAAATGAATCCTATTATTGTATCTATCTATCTATCTATTATCTATCTATGTTTTATATCTTAGTGTTAGGGTTCGAGTTCCCAATGCTGCACAAGGGGAATCTCGAGCCATTCCCGCTGCGGTCCCCCATCCGTCTCCGGCCGCAGTGGAGCCTGCTCAGCAGAGACGTCGGTCCCAGCGTCTTGCCCATTCCAATACTGTGCAGAGACTTGCTGCTGCCTCTCCTGGATCTGCTATTATAGCCAGTGCTAGAGCAGACGTCTTTAGGACGAAGTCCTGCGTTTCCCCTTCTGAGCATGCCCAGGGTAAGATCTCTCATTGGAGATCAGGGGTCACATGTTCAGGTACTGCAGCAGCTCCTATTGGTCCGCCAGGAAGGTCCTGAAACTACATGTGTTTTGGAACAGTTTCTCATTGGTCCTTTTTCTGGCAGTTCCTGTAGCTGTTACTATAAAAGGGTGGCATGGCTGGGCAGCCATGCGCTAGTATCAAATCTGTTACGTGCTTGCGCCAGTGAGGTCATGTATGCATGTGGTTAGGACTCGGCTGAAATAAGCCCCTAGAATACCGGCACCTCCGGTGAGGAGATTGTATGCACGTGGTTAGGGCTTGGCTGAAAACGCCATTAGAATACCGGCTACTCCGGTGAGGAGATTGTTGCTTGTGTTCTGACTGCGTGATCACAGACTGCAATCCGCTTAGCAGTCATCTGTGTTCCCTGTGAGTCTAACAGGACACAGTCTTTTTCTCAGCGGCTCTGTGACGCAACAGGGTTCGCTTTATAACGCTGGTTCAGCGCCCTATCGTTTTACTTTGCGGCTCACTGAAGCTAAGTGAGTTCGCACCTATTGCCTTATAGCGCTGTGGCATTCCCGTTAGCGGCTCTGGGGATTAACAGAGTTCGCACTTACTGCCACAGCGCGCTACGGCGTTTATTTTAGCGACTCTGTGGGATAACAGAGTTCGCTACTTTCGCCATCTTACTAGCAGCGGGTTTCGCCTGCACGGTGGACCCCGGGCTGCGAACGCACCTCTCTACTATATCTATTAGGTGCGTTCCGTAGACCCTAACAGTAATTTTTTTATTTGAAACGCTCTGATATTGCATACTTGTTAAACCACATTTTTTTAAACCTCTCCCTTTTTCTTTTTTTCATTCTTTCTTTTTCTTTTTTTTCTCTCTTTCTTACGTGTTAAACCACAATTTATTTATTTATTTGACCACCGTCTCCTAATGTCCAGGCTCCACTCTCTAGGTATTAAGGACACTGTTCTCTCCTGGTTCTCCTCCTATCTTTCTGACCGCTCCTTCAGTGTTTCGTTCTCTGGCTCCACTTCATCTCCTCTCCCTCTCACTGTCGGTGTACCCCAGGGCTCAGTCCTTGGCCCCCTTCTCTTCTCTCTCTACACCGCCCCAATTGGACAGACCATCAGCAGATTTGGCTTTCAGTACCATTTTATGCTGATGACACACAATATACACGTCATCCCCCGACCTTACCCCCGCTGTACTACAGAACGCCACCGACTGTCTGTCCGCAGTCTCCAACATCATGTCTGCTCTCTATCTGAAACTCAACCTCTCCAAAACTGAACTTCTTCTGCTCCCGCCGTCTACTAACCTCCCTAAATCTGACATTTCCCTCTCAGTGGGCGGCACCATAATAACACCCCGGCAGCAGGCTCGCTGTCTGGGTGTTATGTTTGATACCAATCTCTCCTTCACCCTCCCATATACAATCTCTTGCCCGCTCTTGCCGCCTACACCTAAAGAACATCTCTAGAATCCGCCCTTTTCTCACCATGGAAACAACAAAAACCCTCACTGTAGCATTGATCCACTCCCGCCTGGACTACTGTAACGCTCTATTACTTGGCCTCCCCATTACTCGACTATCCCCTCTCCAGTCCATCCTTAATGCAGCAGCCAGGGTCATCCATCTGGCTAATCGGTACTCGGACGCGTCCGCTCTTCACCAGTTCTTACACTGGCTGCCCATTCATTATAGGATCCAATTCAAAGTACTGGTTCTCACCCACAAAGCTCTCCACACTGCAGCACCCCCTACATCTCCTCCCTCATTTCTATCTATCGGCCTAACCGACTGCTGCGCTCTGCAAACGACTTTCGACTAACCTCTGCACTAATCCGTACCTCCCACTCCCGACTCCAAGACTTCTCCCGCGCTGCGCCAATCCTCTGGAATGCTCTACCCCAAGAAATTAGGACTATCCACAATTTGCATGGTTTCAGGCGCTCCCTCAAAACACATCTGTTCAGAGCGGCCTATCACATTCACTAATCAAAGTCATTCTATGTGTAAGTGTGTGTGTGTGTGTAGCCCATTCACTATCTCCATCCATCCCTCACTCCCTTAAGATGGCTGGACCATCATTGTAAATGCACCATTGTATATACACACCTGTACTTTGTATCTCCCCCACCTCATTGTAGATTGTAAGCTCTCACGAGCAGGGCCGTCTTATTTTGCTTTAATTACTCTATTGTTAACGTTGTGACTTATGACTTGTGTTTTGAAACTGTTAAACTGTAAAGCGCTGCGGAATATGATGGCGCTATATAAATAAAGATTATTATTATTATTATTATTATTTAAAAAAAATCTTTCTTTCCCTTTTTCTTTTCCTTCTTTTTCTCTCTCTTTCCTTCCTTCCTTCGTTCCTTCTTTCCTTCTTTTTTCTCTTCTTTCTTTCTCTCTTTTTGTTCTTTCTTTCATTCACTCTCTATTTTCCTTCCTTCCTTCTTTCTATCTTTCTTTCTAAGAAAAGATTAATTTAGTTGATTTAAATAACTGAAATACAATGGATAAAACAAACGCGTAATTTACATTTATTAATGTCGCTTATTGTATTTTGGGATTTCCGCAGCGCTGCGATAAAACTCCGTAAAGTTGCATCAAGAGAGTTAAACGACGACTTCACCTCTGCTACATCTGCGTCCTGCACTTTTGTGTGTTTTACAACTATGATAAACAACATTCATTCTGTGGAAGTAGCAGATCATCTTCTCCTGAAGTCAATCACATTATTTAATAAACTGCAATATGTTTAAACCCCCGTAAATGTAAACCTCGGAGGGACGGAGGTTATATAGCCCATCTGTTTGGCCTTAATATCCTTCCCGTGTTATGTAATGTGTTCTAATGGGGTGATATTCTCTAGTGATAAAACCTCGTACCTCCCAGGTTGAAATCCAGTAGCCCTAACCCAAGCCGGCGTCTAAGCAATAGCTAATATATCACGGAGTCAAGTCTCCAGGTGAACGTAAAGCCATCAATATCCCGAGTATGGCCGCTATCAGGCTTAATATGCTGCACTTTATATTTACAATATATGATAACTCCGGCCGCTCTGCAAATGGATGTGTGATTCATTCTTCTATCAATAGTTAATATTAATGGGTGCATGACATATAGAGAAGGATTTAATGCAATAAAAGAACCAATCGTGCAGTGATATATGAATATACATGGTGAGATACGATTACTGTGCCTGCACACACATGGAGGCGGTGCAGCTTTATTATGGGGGCAGTGCGGCCTTCGTGCGCTGCCATTAGAGACGAGCGAATCTTCATTAATTCGCTCAATCCAAATAAAATGAGTCCAAATAAATAGTTCCCCAATTGTCGTGAAAAAATCCCCAAAAAACTTTGATATCCTTTTTATCCCCAATGCATAATAAACGGAGGGGAATGAAGGGGTTAAAAAATAATAAAACTCATTATACTCAGCTGCCTATACGCCGCCTCCGCCCCATCCTCCTCATCCTCCATGGCCGTCTTCACTTCATCCTGAGCTTAAAATAATAATTGGTCTCATTTGGTCATGTTCGGGTCCGGGCTGGATATATCATTGGTGCAACCTGTGCTGCCACACAGAGGCCCAAAATTTCAGGGGCCCATAGCCACCTCCAAAGCAGGTGGAATTGTACATTATGATAAGCTATTGGGCTGCAAAGGGCCCATATATTGCTCTTGCACAGGGGCCCTCTTCTGTTTTCTTCCGCCAGTGTTTGGGGTAACACGTCATTAACATCAATGATGGATACCGTTGCAGAAGACAAAGGGTCAGCGGCATCGGTGGAGGCTGTGTAAGACAATGTAAAGATCTAGGACAGCGAGTATAAATTGTTTATAAATTATTTTTGCCCTTTCCCAGGCCCCAAAAGAATTCAGTAAATTTGTGGCCTCTATTTGGCTGTATTCACGCCAATGGAATTCTAAAAATCTTTTGATTTGACAAAATTGAAAGTCTTGATAAATTTATAGTGAATTAAGTTATACCCGCTGTACCCATTATAGCCTTCCATGAAGTATAATGGGCCACACATATCCATCCATGTAGTATAATGGACCCCGCATATCCATCCATGTAGTATAATGGACCCCGCATATCCATCCATGTAGTATAATGGACCCCGCATATCCATCCATGTAGTATAATGGACCCCGCATATCCATCCATGTAGTATAATGTGTCCCACAATGTACTATTAGTAAAAATAAAATACTCACTTTTCCTCGTTCCCATGCTGTTCCCGTCTCCTCAGAGTGTGTCCTGAATCTCTGCACTGTTCGACTCTGTGAGTGTAATGTAGTGACGTCATCGCAGCTGCTGTCCTGAGACATCAGAGCTCAGATGCAGAGGGAGAATGATGGAGGAGAGAGCTTATGGCTCCCTCTTCCATCATTGCTTTTAACTGCACCGGCATCCAGGATGCTGATATAGTTGAAAGTGCGTGGATGGCCCAGTGTCAGTACTGGTACTGCCGAAAGTGGCAGCGTGGTCTGCCGCCATTGTTGGCATGCATCTGTTTACTTTAGAAATCTGCTAGTATTTTCTCCCTATGTGCATATGGATGACTATGAGCCCTTTGTCTCCTTGCATTTTTGTTCTTTCCATATAGGATCAATATATAGTAATATTAGAAGCAAATCTCTATAAGATCTATAAGATCTACAGTCAAGCCCAAAAGTGTTGGCACTCTTGAAATTGTTCCAGAAAATGAAGTATTTCTCCCAGTACATTATTGCAGTTACACATGTTTTGTTATACACATGTTTATTTCCTTTGTGTGTATTGGAACAATACAAAAAAAAAACAGAGGAATAAAGGCAAATTGGACATAATTTCACCCAAAAACCCAAAAATGGGCCTGATAAAATTGTTGGCACCTTTCCAAAATTGTTTGTAAACAACTTTGCCTCAAGCATGTGATGCTCATTAAAACTCACCTGTGGCAAGTAATAGATGTGGGCAGTATGAAAATCACACATGAAACCATATAAAAAGGGGAGAAATTGGCTCAATCTTTGCAAAGTGTGTCTGTGTGTGTCACACTAAGCATAGAGAACAGAGAGGGGAGAAAAGAACTGTCTGAGGAATTGAGAACCAATATTGTTCAACAATATAAACAATCTCCATCCTGCAGGCTCAGGGTGCATCAGTGTCAGCACAATCTATCTGTTGACATTTGAATGAAATGAAGTGCTTTGGCAGGAGACCCAGGAGGACCCCACTGCTGACGCAGAGACATAAACAGCTAGATAGACTGTATTTTGCCAAAATGCTCATGAGTAGGCCAAAATCCTTCTGGGAAAGCATCTTATGGACAGATGAGACCAAAACAGAGCTTTTTTGGTGTAGAACATCATTCTACTGTTTGCAAAAAATGGAATGAAGCCAACAAAGAAATAAACACAGTACCTGCAGTTAAATATGGTGGAGGTTCCAAGGTGTTTTAGGGTTGTTTAGATACCTCTGGCACTGGGTGCCTTGACTGTGTGCAAGGCATCATGAAATCTGAAGATTACCAAAGGATTTGGGGTCTCAGTGTAGTGCTCAGTGTCAGAAATCTGGATTTGCTTCCTAGATCATAGGTCTTCCAGCAGGACAATGAGCCCAAACATACTTCAAGAAACATCCAGAAATGGATGGAAACAAAGTGCTGGAGAGTTCTGAAGCGGCAGCAATGAGTCTGTATCTAAATACCATTGAACACCTGTAGCGAGATCTTAAAATTGCTGTTGGGATAAGGCGCCTTCAAATATGAGAGAACTGGAGCAGTTTGCAAAAGAAGTGTGTTCCAAAATTCCAGTTGAGAGTTGTAAGAAGCTTGTTGATGGTTGTATGAAGTGATTGAATTCAGTTATTTATTCCAAAGGGTGCAACCAAATATTTAGTTAAGGGTGCCAACAATTTTGTCCAGCCCATTTTGGGGGTTTTGCGTGAAATTATCCAATTTGCCATTTTTTCAGTTGTTTTTCTTGTGTTGGTCCAATACACACAAAGGAAATAAACATTTGTATAAGAAATGATGCATAATTGCAATAATTTTCTGAGGAAATACTTCATTTTCTGGAACAATTTCAAGGGTGCCAACACTTTTGGCCATGACCGTATCTCTATATAAATCTAACACAAAAAAAAATTCCATGAATCTTCGTAAGAAATCAGAGATATAAAAAATATAGCAACTTCATTATACATCTTTATCCAACTGAGAAATAATATTGTCATGTGCCTAAGACCATAGAATATTCACGTAGATGACCAAGTAAAGAATTTCCCATACTTTTACAAAGGCCGTATCAAGACGTTACCTATAAAGAGATGCAAACAAGATTATAGCATTGGTATTGAGAGGATTGGTATCTAGTGGTTGACAATGTACAACACAAAGAACTTCTTTGCCTTCACCTTTGGCCCCATCATTCACAAATTTGTTGGAAATGTTAATGGAGACATCAGTGGAATTTCTTGGTGAATCAAACAGATGTCTCTCCAAATCAAAGAATTTCCCCAAATAACCCCAGTACAATTCTTTAATGACTTAGTGTAGATTTGTCATGGCCATTGTTCTGCCAGTCATAGGCTGAATGATCTGGTTCCTCAAATTTAAAGCCTTGTCACAATTTTCTGCAATGTTACAACTTTAGGAGACTTGTCAATTCCTTTAAAAGTTTTGCATACAAAGTGTTTTGATATTGTATGTCTCAGACTTTGGTAATAAAGTACTTTAAGGCATTTGTCGTAGACAACAAGCAGCTTCAACTCCAACTGATGTCTTGTAGGGAAAATCCCAAATATGAAGAATTAATTTGTAAGTAAATCGATCAATGAGGCCAAAGATTTATAGTTGTGATTGTTGACTTTAAAAAAAAATAGTAATAAGATTCTGCAAGTAAAATCTGAGTATGGCTTTATTTGTTGCATGGTTGTTTGGGATAGAAATCCCTGACATACACCATGGATACAGAGTACGGGCTAACCAATATTATCGGCTAACCAAATATGTCTCACCCTCTTGATTATATGATTATGAAATGCCTGCAGCCTTCATTAACTTCACTACTTGGATCACCCACAGGTCCTACAACATTCTTATAACAATAGACTGGCAAAGTGCCACTGTACCATGGGCACCTTTATTCAGCTACCATAGGTGGACTGCTCCAACACAATTGAACATTGTGAATGCATCTTGTTGTCCTCCTGATGTTGTCCTTTACACTGTATACTACAAATAATTTCAGTGGCTGTTCCAAGATTTGTTTTATTCAGATTAACTTGATTCGTCAATGGTGCACTTCATGTCCCATGTGATTATGTGACACCAATTACTTGCCTCCCTCATGCATGGACCGAGGGAAGGGAGCACACGGATAATGCAAGACTGGTTGAATGGGCTGAATATTGACAGGTGAGGACCTAAGACACGTGAGTATAATTTTCGGCACTCAAAAGCAGGTATCTTGCTGCTATCATGTGAATTGAATCCCAAACACTTTCTGTTTTTTGCAAACATTCGTAATAAACTTGTTAAGTTACTAAAGATGAGAGAATTTATTTGAGTAGAATTGAATTCTACATGAATTGTAAAAAAAATCAATTTTTTTCAGAATATGAATTTCTTGTCATTCACTCTGCGTTCCTACTGGTCAACATTTTGCTGAAATGTGAGGTCCGGCAAAAGGTAAAAAAAATTAAAAAATTATACTTCATCATCCAGTCCTTTTTTCCTTCTTTTGTGCACTGTCTTCACTCTAGGCCAGGACTTCGACATCACTGGATATCGTAATGATGCAACGTATGTCGCAACGTTGTGACATGACAATGCGCACCAAGTCTGTGCAGCATGGCAGGGATGTTTAAGGCTTGGTCGCTTCCAGAAGTTCCACCGAAGATAAGGCATGCGATGGTGGAAAGAAGAGGCGCAGAGGACCAGGTATGGCATTGATCATTATGGGTGGCTGGAGAGGTCAGCGGTGAAGTGAGTGTTAGTTTATCTTGTTGTTGTTGTTTTTTTTAACACCCTACGTTTATTATGCTCTGGAAAGACCCCAGTGAACAATAAGGAACATTCAATTTACGGAAAATACCTCGCTCATCAATTTTTGCTGGAAAATCCATGCAATTTGGCAAATTTGAAGTTTGTCAAAGCCGCTCATCTCATTATTTACTGATTGACTCTTTTCATTAGTTAATTTTCATGAAACTATTTATTGCTTTCAATGATCGTTTCTTATTCCAAAAAGTTTGGTCCTCCACCACGTTGGATTAACGGAATTTTCCTTCTCTCTCTATATCTCAGTACTGATCCTCTGCGACTTTTATTTCCGCCTAACTGTGTACTGTTTGCTGTGATGACTGAGTTGTCATTTTTAATTAGTGTTATATTCCTCACAAATGCTAATTACTTTCCTTTTTATCAAGATTACTTGATTGCTAATGACAACAGTGCCATGGCTACATATTTTTGCAGAATTCCCAAACGGAGCCGGTTGTGTGTTTTTGCATTCCCCCCGGATTTAGGAGCGGAGTAAAGCCTGCAGTAAGTATTATTCGCAAGAAAAACACATATTTGCTGACAGCGAGATCAGCAAAATTAGTACTATCCTTTTTGGCAGAAGGGTAATTGTTAACATATTTACTGCAAACACTACAAATAGTACAATAGAGAACCTGCAATGTCTAAAGAGATAAAAGCCAGATTTCATCCTGTTTTATAATGTAAATTCGAGACAGTTTTTTTTTTTCTCTTAGAATTTTTAATGAAGAGTTTCATGTTGAGAATGTTATTTAGGAAAAACACATTCTGGTTGTAATTTCTCTCCGTCCCATGGGAGTGAAGCGATTACAGAAGATCTATACATATTCCTATTGCACAACAAACAAAATTCACAAAATTCACCGTATTTGTTATTTGCGACAAAAGGGACCTGACTGCGTTCTGCTAATGAAGGATATATCATTTCTGCATTACTCGGCTTTACATAATAATGATAATGGAATATATGTTGTAACATTCGCTCATTGACACAGGTCAACTATTCAATGCACAATGTGATTATTTGCTGTTGTTGCTTACGATCCTCAGACACGGCAAAAATTCCACTTGTTAAAATCCAAAAATTGCTGCTTGGAAATGCAGTCATTCAATAGTCTAGCAAATCAGTCACATATTTGGATAATTTTTTTCTTGTGTTTTGTCCATGACATAACCACAGTGTGAACGTGCTCTTACACATTGCATCTATATCAACTTATGCTCCAGCTCATTTGTATGGTTTTGCTCAAGTTTCTTGTACTTTGTACATTTAGTGGCATGGCCCCCTTTCTGAGCTAGTTATTTCAGCTATTTAGTTTCCCATGGACAGGTGTCTGCACAGTCGGGCCCCTGTCCTGCTCTGCCTTTATCTACATTAAGGTTGGCTGTCAAAAGATGGCATTTTTATCAGCAGCAAGATTTGGACCGGGGCCTCCCCCTTCCTGGTATATATATGTATGTACTCTATCCTGGTATATACAGTATATCCCCATCCTGGTATATGTGTCCTGCATCCTAGGCCAAATCCTGATATATGTATCCTCCATCCTGGTATATATGTCCCTTATCCCGCCCCCATCTTGGTAAATATATAGCGCCCATCCTGGTATATATTTCCCCATCCTGGTACAGATATCCCTATTCCTAGTATATGTCTCCCATTCTGCCACTGTTCTTTAATGCCTAGAAAAAAATAAACAATTATACTCACCTTCTCTAAGCTCCCCTACAGCGCGGTGTCCTCTTCTGAAGTTGGCAGCTGACTTCAGTTTGCAAGCGACGAGAACGGGAGATGTCACTGCCATGCACCCCCAGTCACGTACATTCTGACATCAGCTTCTGGCTTCTGACTGGCTAGCAGCATGTATTGCCGTGCACTGACCTGACTGGTCTTTGCGCCACAATACACTTCAACTGGATGTGTGCCCAAGGACGAACATCCAGTTGAAGTTTCTACTGGCTTCGGAGAACCGCTCACCAGCATGGGCCCGGTTGCGACCTCTACAAACGCTATCGTTTGGTGTTGATCAGGTTCTGTATCATCGTGATGTTGTGACACAAAACATATCATCATGATGCATGCTATAAAGTTATGTAATGCCTAGAAAGTGAGCCGAAAATGACTCCAGACGAAAGAAGATGGTGCACAAGAACAAAGACCACCAGACAAGAGTGAAGCTGTGTGGTGGGACAAGTGTGGGCCCGGTTACTGTAATTCTTATTAATTAGCTTTACCTACTTATTGTTTATTATTTTCTAGATAGATAAATAGATAGATGGTGGCTCAGTGGATAGCACTGCAGCCTTGCAGCACTGGAGTCCTGGGTTCGGTCCCACCAAGGACAACATCTGCGAGGAGTTTGTATGTTCTCCCTGTGTTTGCGTGGGTTTCCTCCGGGTACTCCGGTTTCCTCCCATACTCCAAAAAACATACTGACAGGGAATCTAGATTGTGAGCCCCATCGGGGACAGTGATAATAATGTGTGCAAAACTGTAAAGCGCTGCGGAATATGTTAGCACTATATAAAAATTAAGATTATTTATTATTATAGATAGATAGTAGGGATAAGCGGAAACGTGGAAATTCAGGTTTAGGTACCTGATCCAAACTTTATTCCTAAGTTGGATTCAGGTACCAGAACTGTACTCGAACTTGAACCAAAGCTTGAACCCATTTGAAAAGAATAAGGACCTGGACTTTTGAGCTAAAAAATTCTCTCTTTCTGCAACTCACTTCACCCAAAACTCCAAACTTTGCAACGGACTTTCGGGAGACGTCCGTATTCAGCGTTTCGCACCGGACACCAGAACTTTTAAGTTTGGGTTCAATTATCTCTAATTGATAGATAGATAGATAAAAGATAGTTAATAGATAAATGGATAGATACGTGGATAGATATATGGATAGATAGAAAGATAGATAGATAGATAGATAGATAGATAGATAGATAGATAGATAGATAGATAGATAAAACCCTAAGGTTTTCTACACCCATTTCATGGCCCTTTCTTGATAGGACATATAAGAACATGGGGTACTAGTTACTTTGGTCTGGCTTGGAGCATAAAGTTACTTGTTACACTGAAATTACATCCGCTCTATCAGCCGGACTGGTTGTTATATGGTAATTACAGCCATGTTCCCTGAAAATGTCATACAGAAATCACTCATGTAATTCACTTCATTAAAATATGGCATTCTAGAGGAATTTCTGGAAATTGGTCATTAGCGTTAAACTGTCTTTAAACACCTACTGTAATTTAAATTTCCAACATGACTCCGCTTCCTGTATTTGCAGGCAAGAAGTTTGTTTAGAAAGTCATTGGAGCCAGACTACGTATAATAATTGGATGCATTGGAGTTAATCTGCTTATTTGTTTTATTACGGCATTTTTCTACGAGGTTCACATACTCCCATTATTCAAAACAAAACTTAAAAAAATAAGTGAGATAAAATTTATGGGATGGTTTTATGCAGGTTTGACTTTGTATAGCATTATTAGTAATTATGGCATTGGATGTGTACTGAAGGTATTTTCTATCCTCTTCTTCTTCATCTTAATGTTTAAGGGAGTTTCCATGATTTTTCCATAATTTGCTAACGGGAAGACATTGAGAAGTTCCATCCATTCTGTTTCCTGACTATTGAAGTCATTAATTGGCTGCCGAGTCAGGTGACGGATGAATGGGATGACATCACTTCCAGTAGGACATCACTTTCAGCAAAAACCTAATACTTCAGTCAATCAGCGACCTCAATGCTCAAGTAACTAAATTGTCGGAAAGTCAACTTGAAAACAAGCGCAGACCACTGGAGAAGAGGCATAAGGGAACTATATCAGTTATCCCTTCTGTTGGGTTGACGTCTCGTTAAATCAGTCACCTAACTCTGCAGCCACTACTACCTGTGTCCGTGCATATTAAGGTACAGCACAGAAGATCAGTTAGCCCACGTTCACACCTTCAGTATTTGCTCAGAGTTTTACATCAGTATTTGTAAGCCAAAACCAGGAGTGGATGCGAAATCCAGAAGTGGTGACGAGTTTCTATTATACTTTTCCTCTGATTGTTCCACTCCTGGTTTTGGCTTACAAATACTGATGGAAAATACTGACCAATTGCTGAACGTGTGAACATGGCCTTAAAGTGTTTCTTTAACATGACCACATTATTTCACATATAATCAGTCATGATTTTTAATTCACAAACTGCACCATTTAATGGCACCGTATTGCTTTGCGCATCCCTAGTTTTGTACTGATGTACTTTACGTTGGTCCCTATGTACATAAAGCATGCGGGACAAGCTTCACTGATGTTAGATAGTCACATCATCATCATCATCATAAGAACTAGAGATTACCGGATCAATCTGTGGAGGATAGAGTATGAAGTAAATTTCCTGAAATTTGTGGATTCACGCAAATTCTAGCATTTGAGATTCAGTTTGCAAAAAAAAACTTACCCGGCACCATTTCCCATATTGCTGAAGCATGAGAGAGCGGGCTAACATCATTCTGCATTGCATCACGGCTTCCCTGTAATGCCCTGCTGCTATAATATCTAGAGGACTATCATACGTAGTACTGGGGCCATCACAGAGCAGCGGTTCCCAGTAGAGAACAGAGTACGGCAGAGTCATTTTCCATTTTCAGAGTCACTGGGTAAGTTTTCCCTCCTGTGTAGTGTAAACTCTTATAGAGTGTAAGCCCTTATGGTTAGAAGGGTCCTCGCTCTCCTTTCTGCAGAGTGTAAGCTCTAATGGTCAGCCAGGTCCTCTCTCTTTCTCTCCTGTAAAGTGTAAGCTGTTATGGTCAGAGGGGTCCTCTCTCTCCTGTAGAGTGTAAGCTCTTATGGTCAGCGGGGTCCTCTCTCTCTCCTGTAGAGTGTAAGCTCTTATGGTCAGCAGGGTCCTCTCTATTCTGTAGAGTGTAAGCTTTTATGGTCAGTGGGGTACACTCTCTCTCCTGTAGAGTGTAAGCTCTTTTGGTCAGCGGGGTCCTCTGTCTCTGTAGAGTGTAAGCTCTTATGGTCAGTGGGGTCCTCTTTCTTTCCTGTAGAGTGTAAGGTCTTATAGTCAGCGGGGTCCTTTCTCTCCTGTAGAGTGTAAGGTCTTATGGTCAGCAGGGTCTTCTCTCACTCCTGTAGAGTGTAAGTTCTGATGATCGACGGGGCCATCTTTCTCTCTCATTCAGTCTTCTATAGAGTGTAAGCTCTTTTGATCAGCGGAGCCCTCTATCTCCCTACTCTAAAGTGTAAGCTCTTATGAGCAGCAGGGTCCTCTCTCTCTCCTATAGAGTGTAAACCTTTTTGGTTAGCAGGGTCCTTTCTCCTCTCCTGTAGAGTGTAAGTTGTTATGGTCACCGGGATCCTCTCTCTCTCTTTCTCAGCTGTGAAATCTCAGCTCTTATGATCAGCGATGGTCTGTCTCTTCTTTTTCTTGTGTATTTTATAAACAATTGCAAAATTTCCAGTATTGAGATTCACGTCAATTTATTCGCCACAAATCCAATTGTTGGGGAAAATTTGCCGATGTCGGCAAATTTGAATTTCAAAAGATCCGCTCATCTCTAATAAGTACCTTATTAAAAAAAGCAAAAAAACAATAAAAAAGTAAAGAATCCCTCCCTCATAGTAACCAAAATGAAGAAGAATTCTAGCCATGAGATTTGAAGTAGACAACTGATGAATGTTAGATCAGTGGGTAACTGACTAGTTGGACCTCCACAATCGCTAGCATGGCGGAAAAAAAATACCTGGTCCCCCATCATTCCCCTGCCCAAAAAAATGCATGATCACAATATCAACCACCACCCTATTAAATCTTCTTCTCACTGTGGTCCTGAAGTTTGGGTTGGACCGCAGATAGGTGATAAATCTTTCAGGCTGGAATAACTTTGAAAATGTTTTTTGATGCAAACATTATCATACATTTACATCTTTCTTTCTCACATCAAATCAGACAGAAGTTTAAATGTGTTTTAAAGGAAAAAGTTTATGAACTTTACCAACCAGAAAAAAAAAAGATAACAAGAAAGAAAAATTAAAATTGTTGAAATGTATTCTATTCATGCAATTGTGGTAATTTCGAAAATAAAAAAGCAGAAAAACTTCATCAACAAACCTGAGAAATGGGATGTATCCAACAAGAAATGTATTTCCACCCATATTTAAAATGTTGACTGGATCAAATAGAGCATAAACTCTACTCGCAGTTTTAATTAAAAGAAAAACTGATAAATGACTAAGATTCGGGTGTTTACAAGGTGGCTATCTGTTCAAGGAAATTTTATTTTATTTATTTTTTTTTTTTTCCGGAATGTACGAGTAATCACAGATGAAACATTTCCTGGATTTATATTATCATAAGCAGAAATTGTGGCAGAAATAGTTTATCTTGTTACAAAAAATGATCTCTTTTCATACGTGACAAACTGAATCAGAATCGTTACGCTGCATGGTTGAGTCCTGGAGATTAGCGCTATAAATGGTTTAACATGTTTAAATCTGATTACATTATCAATTAAAAGGAGGCAAAATATTGCACCAGTCTAAACGCTCTTTGGAGCGAAAGAGAACGAGAATATTCTATAAAGGGAAGGAAGATGTGGTTTTACTTTAATCACATCACAAGTCCCAGAATCTAAAACTGTTTTTAGTTTTTAAATGTTACTGTACCTTTAAGGTAGCTCCACCCACAGTACATATGGACCTTATTTCTGATCGCTTCGTAACAGAATAACTGGTGACGTCTGTTTCTGAATCTGGGCTCCACAGAAGTAGCGGCACTGAGCCGTAGTACCACACATGACCTCTAGACACTGGTGGTGGTATTTTTGGAAGAATGCAACCATGTTTTTCCAAAGTTGGACGACCCCTTTAAGAACAGGAAGTTAAACTCTCCAGATCGGTTGCTATTCTTTAGTAAGAAAATTTATGCATTGTGAGCTCCAATGTGGAGAGTGATAGCAATCTGAATTCTCAACCAGTGTGTATTTTGAAGTGCGGGAAGAAAATAGAGAGGAAACCCACACAAACATGAGGAGCACATAAAAACTCCATGCAGATGTTGCTCTTTGCTGGATCTTAACTCAAGACTATCCACTGAGGACCCACGCTATACAGTCTATGGTTAACATAGCCCCTACTTACCAAGATTTAAATCCCCCAAGTTCTTACATTTGAGCTTTGCCGCCATCTTGGACATATGACACTTAGAGATGAGCGAATCTTTTGAAATTCAAATTCTCCAGCCTCCAAAGTTTATTTATTGGCCACAAATCTATTATAGGGCGTTACCCTATAAAGAAAGTCTAACAGCAGATTAGTGCTGCTCAAAACAAAGGTAGCATGAATCCGAATCCGCTTAGTCTTTCCAGCCTGGTAAGTTTTATTCTGCAACCCTGCAGCCTTTTAGCGAAAACATACAATTAGATGGCATCCAAAGACTAAGCGAGTAGGGTGACTAGTAAAGAAGGTCGGTCCCTGGAGTCTTCTCACAAACCCACTCAACTTGAGAGACAGTTCATTCCCTATATGTGTGTATAAGGAGAAACTTGTCTCGCAAGGGGAGCAGGTTGGGTGAGCCCATCAGGCACTAGACAATTGGACTAGTCATCTAAGTGGCATGGTCTCCAGACAGCTTTTAAGTGTATGACTTCTCTGAAACATTCATAGAACTGGAGAAACAAATGGGTTATTCTGTGCTACCATAGAGAAGAAAAAGAAGTATGGCAATCCAATTTCAGGTGTTTTTATTCGTCAACGCGTTTCGAAGTATAAATCTTCATCAGGACAAACCATGATCATTTTATACTTCAAAACGCGTTGACGAATGAAACCAACTGAAATTGGATTGACATATTTCTTTTATTTTTCTACAGCAGTGCAGAATCCGTTTTTTGCCGTCAGGCGCGATCTGTTTTTTTTTTTAAAAACTGATCCATTTTTTTCTACCGCCGGATCCGTTTTTCCTCATTGACTTGCATTAGCGCCGGATCGCGCCGCATGTCCTTCCGTTTCGTCCGTTTTTTTCCGGATCCGGCATAAATTTCAATTCCGGCAGCCGGACAACACGGGTCTAGGAATGTTTTTTGTGTTTCCGGCAAAAAAAACGGACAGTGCCTGAAGCGGCGCATCAGGCTTGTTGGTACAATAGAAGTCTTTGGCTGCCGGATCAGGCAAAGGACTGATCCGTTCGCCGGACTCCGTTATCTTCCTCTGCGCATGCCTGGAAGTAGGAAATCAAGGTCTCTCTCTCTCGTTCATGACGGATCCGGCTTTTTCAAACTTGGCCGGATTGTGCCGGATTGGAAAAAACGGATGTGTGAAAGTAGCCTTAGAGAGGTTTTGCCATGAACAAAAGTCCATTTTATTCAACTAGATCTTGGAATAGAAATAGTTTCCACAATTGGATGTAATTAAAAATTATGTTCCTGTTCTGAGATAATCTTATAAATGTGTTCCTGCTGTGTACTGTGTAATGGCTGTGTCTGACTGTGCAGGAACATTGTCTGATCATACCACATCTCTTGGCAGGGGAGGATACAAAAGAGAGTATACAGGCAGGACAGTGCAACAGCATGGAATCACAGCTGATTCTGTGTGGTTAAACATTGTTTAAAAACAGGCAAAAAAGAATCAGTTGTGATGATCCTGTACTGTCCTGTCTGTATACTCTCTTTTGCTTTCTCCTCTGCCCAGGAAATGTGGTATTATCAGACCATGTTCCTGCCTAGTCAGACACGGCCATTACACAGCACACAGCATGAGCTCATTTATAAGATTATCTCAGCACAGGAACATTGTATTTATGAAAATGCTGAAATAATGGAGCCATTGTCAAATTCATGCTGCCATGGTTCGGGTAACGTATCAGCTGTCGATTCCCATTAAAAAAAGCATTGGCTTAAGCCATATATACTATGAACATTAGTAAGAGATTCCTTCCAGTATGATTTATTTTTTATGTATGATTCTGAATTACCTCCATTCTGAATCTATGGCTTCATCATCGGGGAAAAAACACAGGAAAATGGCGGCACTTATGAAACTCTCACCTATGTGCTTCTTTTGTGTTCCTGCACCATATAGATTACTTAAATGTTCCTACAAAGAGACAATAACCCAGTTCAGTGCTGAGTTTTAATATGACTGCCTAATCTGATCCTTCTCATGTATATTTCCAATGATGTAAAAGAAAATTAGAGCTTAGTTTGAGTTATTACACTGGAGACTTCCAGCCAGCATCTGGAATTCTGTAATGCTGTAGATAAGCCCCCATGTAACTTGAAAGATAAGAAAAACAAGTTAGATTAAACTCACCTTGGGGGAGGTCCTGTCCGATGAGCATCGCCGGTCCGGATCTGGCACCTCCCATCTTCATACAATGACGTCCTCCTCCTTGCTTCTGTTGCGGCTCCTGCGCAGGCGTACTGATTTGCCCTGTTGAGTGCAGAGTAAAGTACTGCAGTGCGCAGGCGCCTGGCCTCTCTGACCTTTCCCGGCGCCTGTGCACTGCAGTACTTTGCTCTGCCTTCAACAGGGCAGAGCATTACGCCTGCGCAGGAGCCACGACAGAAGCAAGGAAGAGGACGTCATCACATGAAGATGGGAGGTGCAGGACCCGGACCTGCGACACCCATCGGACCCGGACAGCCCCCCCAGGTGAGTATAATTTAACTCGTTTTTCTTCACTTTCAGGTTACATCGGGGGCTTATCTACAGCATTACAGGTTCCCTTTAAATATCTTATGTTCTACATATGTTTAGCTTTGCTGTGTAGACTTGGACAAAGCCAGCAGAGTCATCTCATTATTAGACTTGTTATTAATATTATTTTGGGACAAAGTCACCAGTCACCTTCTCGCTAGAGGGTGTGAGATTATTATTTGAGGCTGTTTTTTTTCTTAGCGGCCAAGAAAAGTCATTTAAGAAAAAAATACACATTGTAGAGATTCACGCTTCAGGTAGGCACCAGAGTTCACACAGGCACCAGATTCTTGCGTCAAAGCAGTGTGAGGTTTACTTAACTCAATAAACTTGAATAGTTATTTAAATAAAAAAAAACACCTTTTTTCCAGCACACACGTAACAAAAATCACAGTCCTTTTTCAATGACGGCAAAGGGTCTTACCAAGAGAGGAATGTAGGTTCTGTCTTAGGTACAGTGTGCTCACATTCACTGGTTACTCAGACATGACTGAGTTAGTCCAGGTTCAGTCACCCAAAAGGCTATTGTCCATAGCAGCCAATAATTCTTGCAGTTTAGTCAACATGACCTGTGCAGACTCCTCTCAGAGAGATTCTGGTTTATGTCTCTGCAGCTCCAACACAACCCACTCTGCTCAGCTACCCCAGCGGACTGACCTGGGAACACATGGCCTGGTTCTAGTCATAACTATCCAGGTGCACCTAATCAGAACCTTTAGGGCTAGGATTTTACCATAGCTTACAAGGATTTCCTACAACATTGATTAAACTGTACTTTAAATCCCTGGGATTCTTGGAGAGGGGGAAGTCCTCCATGTTCTCCTAGATATGGTGCCCATACACAAATTAATAAAAATGGATGATTTCAACTCATTAGTTGAAATTTGACATCAATCATTGTACCACCCCTGATGGCAGTCTGACACTAAGTCATCCACGTTTGATTATTTTTGTCCAGAAGATGAAAGATCTTTAGTTGAGCATAAGATTTTTCTTTGTAAGAAAGTTCCCAGAAAAGCTGCTTCTTCATTGACCAATATCATTGAGATGGTATAGCCATAGTTAAACAATCGTAAAGGCCAATATGGACTAAAAAGGTTTTGATGTAACGATCATTCACCAATTAATCGCTCTCTCAATGATTGTTTAAAGATCAAACTACTTTTACCGTATTTACCGGTTGATTAACATTTAAAATGAGGTCTGCAAAATGATACAGTGACAGCCAATGTATAAGTGTATAAAGACTGCCTAGAAAAGCAAACTGTCACATGCACATAAAAGTTTTGCATCCAATAAAAAAGTTAATACTTTATTCACAAATAAAAAACAAATAAACAGATATCTAAAATTAAAATTAAAACTGTCCAAAGATAAAAAATAGACCAAATTAAAGCCTTAAGTAGACTCGGAACCACCCCATATGGATTGCAAATTACAGGCAGGATGAATACTCAAAAAGAATAAAATTACATGATAACACGTATACTATGAACATGTGCAAAAATGCACTATCCAATAAAGGTACAAAAGGAGAAAATTACATTGAGCGTGACAGTGTTGTTGCCTCATCAGCAGTATAATAATGTGTCTAAATGAAAATAAAAGGTATGCGGTTGAGCATTTATCCATATAACGATGTGCGAGGGCCATTACCCGAATATATTGCAAACTAAGATGGTTTCTTCAGGTACCTCTAATGAAGTCTTATTCGGAACGCTAAAGAAGCTAACTTAGTATGAGCATGGCATCACTACCTTTGCAGTGCTCCTGTGAAGCAAAGCCAAAGACTGAACTTCATAGGAGATTGTTATTTGTACTACGCAATTCAAGTATTGCTGAATGTATCACGAGCAATCAAACCATTGCAGGTTCAAGTTTACTTTTTTTTCTTTTTAACAGCCTTCAGCTCGATCTGGAGCCATGGCGACTTATTGGATGAACAATCTGTAGTAAGATCGATCTTGTGCCAACCCAGAAAGGTCCACTAGGGTCTTCTCCACCATTATTTTGATAGTATCAATCCATCAGCTTACTGGTCTTCCCCTTCATCTTGTTTCTTCTATTCGTCCGACCATGATGTCCTTCTCCAGTGATTCATCTCTTCTTATGATGTCAATCAAGTCAAATCAAGCCAGACTTGTCACACAAAGCAAGGATCACCAAGCTACAACTTACCTACTTTGGACCCATCATACAACGAGTGCAAGCTTCCTAGGGGGACTAAAAAAAAAAAGTTTTTTTTTATTTTCCCCATTTAAAAATAAAGAAACTAAAAATCTAAAACATTAACATATTTGGTACTGCCAATATCTATAAATTATCAAGATATACAATCATATAACATATAAGGTAAATTAAATTAGGAAAAAAATAAATAAATTAAAAATTGAAGAGTTGCAGTTTTTGGCTGCTCCATAATCCCAAAAAATGAAATACAAAGTGATGAGATAATCCCAAAAATTGTTCCAATAAAAACTACAGTTTGACATGCAATAAAAAAACGTTATATGGCAATAAATGAAGACAAAACCCACATTTATTTGTTAACAGAGTTTAGAGGGTTTTTTTAAGCTCTTAAAATAATAAATAAAAAGCTTTGTCTGTAATTGTAATTTCCTAAAATATTATGTTGCCAGGTCATCTTTACTGCACATTGAACAATGAAAAAACAAAGTTTTGGCATTTAGAAAAAGAGAAACACTGAAACAAAAAAAATGGCTGTGTTTTAAGAGGTTAAGGACATTTTTGTCCATCAATCTCCATTGTTTGGAGCTGCCCTATTTCACAAACACTGTGCCACACCGTCACAGATAATTCAGGAAGTACATTCCAATATGGCTTCCTCAAATACAATTTTTAAAAATAGAGAAAAGATAGATACAACTTTGAAGATGAAAAATTGCAAAAAACATTAAAGTCAAAAACATTTAAACCTTCTAACACTCAACATTTTAAGACAATTCAATGTTAAAACCTCTCTACCAGAAAAAAAGCAGACTTCCTTATATTTCCAACACCGGCACGTCTTCCGCAATCAATAACTATTAGAACTATAATAACTATTAGAACAATATCGGTCCAGAAATCTGCAGCTTAACCTTTCCGCGACACCCACCCGGTCTTCAACTTTGCCTGCCCCGAATTTACAGTGTATTTGCTTTATAGAACAAATAGCAGCCTAAAAATTTATAGTCATGAAGACCACCCGTACAGTGAAAGGGTTAAGTCATTGTAGGCCTTAATGTATACTGTAAGTCATTAAAAGCCTAGTATGAAACATGCCAAAACAAACATTCCCAGCGCCTGGATGCTGCGCTGTCCGCTTGACGCTCACTACCTGGATTTATTGCTGGGGATTCTGTGTCACGTATACAGTGCATATGTTGGCCCAATGCCTAATTAAAATATAAATACTGTGTAAGCCTCACTTTTCAAATAACTTATGTTAAATCAATATTCCCTGGCACAGCTCGAACAATCATTACAGCCCCTGATGATTTAAATCTACACCGTGAAAACGACCTTCACAAATGAGGCTGGTTTAGCATGAACAGGGAGCCAAGGAGTGAGGAGTAAATATGTGTGGCATGTCCAATATTTTAATAAAAACTCAAATATCAACCAAGCTTAGTGGTTGATTAGTGTCATGTATGTTGATAATGAGATTGGGATAAAAACAGAACAATTAGATGAAGTTAAAGGTGTGGTTTCGGCACATTCAGCCACCAGTGTCCAATCTAACTGCTGGACCGGCACTTAAAATGAAGGGGCACTAGAAAAGTACTCTGTGGCTTCATTTCATATCAAATCTGCTTGGCTTTCTGCAGAGGCCACACAGTTGGCATGTTATAGTCAAAAAGTGACAAAAGGGCCCCCAAGGGATGATAAGCTGAATGTGGCCAATAGGAGATAAAGTGGAAAACACAATGTTAGTTGTTCCAATCAGATATTAGTGGCATGTATTAGCAATATTTTATCAATGTATATACTGAGACAATCCCTTTGCTATGTCTTACCTGGTGTGATGGATCTTTGAAGGACTTGGTCTGGATGAGAATGGACAGATGATGTTGGTGCAAAGATGAGTCCGATGCGAAGATGACAGAGGTATGGCAACAGTAAAATCAGCAATAGCAGGGCTGAATTTGTCACAGAAGCTAATGCAGAAAAAAATCTGCATTTCTCATAGAGTCCAGTATAGCAGAGCTTGGTTTGTAACAGAGTTCAAAATAGCAGATCAGGTCAGGTGTATATAAGAGTTGAGTTTGTCATAGAACCCAATATAAAAGAGCAGTGGTTATCACAGATATCAATATTGCAGAGCTGTTTTGCAGTATAGCAGAGCTGGGTTTGTCATAAAGTCTTACGTCTAAAGTAGTCTGTGGAGGCACGAGGGTCAGTGGGTGCTCTTGTCAACTGGCCTGGCTGTCTTTAGAAAATCCACATGGACCAGGCCTCATCTCACTAAATGCCCGCACTCCTTTCCTATGGACAGAATACCACAGTATTCAGAAAACACAGGTTGAGGGTAACACACAGTAATAATTTATTGGATCGGCAACAGTCAATAATATATAGTATAGTCCCAGCAAGTAAATAAGTGCAAATGACAGAGTCTCACCCTTCCGCTGGCTCGCAGTGAATTAGAATATCTGTGACTTCAGGGCTTCCAGGGACAACTACAGCAACCAGTAACACCCTGCATTTGTCAGGCACCCACAGAGAGTTTGTAGCGGCAAGCTTATGAAGCTGACAGAGTCCATTGACCAGGTGACCTGATTGTCCCAATCTGGGTTCTAAAAACATCTCCCTGGGTTTAGTGATGGGCAGTGGAACAAATCTGTATTCTTCCAGTTGGAGCCATGGTGCCTTAGATGCTGTCCTCTAGAGTCTCCTTGTAGAAGTAGAGATGTTCCTTTTATGCCCTCAGTTGTCCTTCAGTGCATTATCCATAGGTTTGGGGAGAGGTGGGAGGAGGTCTTCTCTCATTGTTTGAGTGTTCAATTAACCTGCATATTTTGTTCTTCACTGTTTGCAGAACAACAAGCTGCATGGACTGATACAATAGGTAGTCAGTAGGCATTCACTAAATTAACAAACATCAATTGTTCAATTAACCTGCACCTTTGTCCCTCAAGGATAACAGAACAATAAGCTGTAGGAGATGATACAATAGGTAATCATCAGCCATTCAACAAATTAACAAATTCAATTCAATCTACGCTAAGAGACAACATTTACGCTCATATGAACAATAGTTCATGTCCCTGGGCCTACTGAATATTACATCTGGCATAATTAAGAATAAATGCTGTGATGGCCCATAGTGGCATCAATGATGAATAATATCTGAATGCTCAAGTAGCAATCCACTGCCTGAGCTAGAAGTCAGATGCAAGCTAGATTTCTATGGCAATCCCATGTACAGAGGAACAGAGAGGCAGCTTTGGGAGGATGCAGCTCCAGACACAGGATCCAGAAAAGGTGAAGATCTCCCTTTCATTATTCAATCAGGGTCAAGCCAATGCAATGTTATTCATCTTTAGTGTATATATAGCTGTCAACGAAAAATAACTTTGCAAGAAGCACAGGGATTGGGCTGCATAGGCAAGCACTGGATTTTCGGGCCCCCCATTCAAGTGAATGGGGTCCATGGTACTGTTCTGGTTCCCGAACCCGAACGTTTTGTAACTGTTCGGCCGAACTTGTCGAACCCGAACATCTAGGTGTCTGCCCATCTCTAATCCCATGCACTTAGTGCATGGCCATTACTAGTCTCGGATAACCACTTCTTAATAAGGGAAAGAAATTATGATGTCCTAGACTATGTCTTTTCAAGGGTGTATTGGAGTGCCTCTTTCTAATTTTTGTCATCCCTTGCACTTAGTGCATACGGCCTTACCAGTGTAGAAACCCACGTCTTAGTAATGGGAAAAAATATTTTTCTGTGGATCAACCTTAGAATTGAGGAAAAAAAATTTAACCCAAAGAGCCGATGGGTTCTATTAGTATATGATCAGTACCTTCTTGGGGGCTGTCAGGTGGTCGTCACATAGAGTTCCCACACTGCATACAGGATTTCACAGCTGGGACAGGAGAGTTTGTACAGTAAGTACAGAAGATCCTGATGTCCTCCATATTAAGCTTAGTAGATGCGAAACACTCCACTATTTTCCCTAGCAAGGTTGATGAAATAACAGTCATTGATGCTGCTACAATAAACTAATCGCTTTTTTGAGGGTAAATTTAAATAGATTCTGTTCTGTTATAATAATACCGCTCTTACCTGTAATTGATCTACGGTGAGGTGTGGCAGTAGGTTTAGCGTATGACAGGCATCTGCTCCTGCTATTTCCATGCACTCATTGACCAATTTGTTTATTACGGTAATTTGTACTCAGAAATTCATCAAAGCTGGCAGGGTTACTTGCGTTACTCCAGAGTTTGTTCATGCCTCAAACAAGGAAAAAAACTTTTCAGGGCTTGTTCAAATCCCTTCTATAGTCTACAAAAATACAGCTCTTATCTGCATTTCATCTATGGTGAGGTATGGCAGTAGGAATAGCATATAACAGACCTCTAGTCAGGGATTATTGCCTTCTAAATTCTAAGCTTTGCTGCTGTTTTTTCCATGCACTCATTGACCGATTCATGTTTTTAATAGTGTTCTGTACTCAGAAATTCATCAAAACAGGCAAAATTAACTGATTTAATGTATCCATTCATGGTTTCTTGCTAGCATCTGTATGTTAGAGGTAGTTGTGGGAGACTTTACGGTATTGAGCTGGAATTACCACGTCTGAACTCTCCAGTGCTTTGTTTCCATCTATTTCTGGGTGCTTCTTGAAGTATGTTTGGGGTCATTGGTCTACGAAAAAACCTATGAACTACTATGCCACAAACCCAGCTTTCTGACCCCGGGTACTACATTGCGACCCAAAATCTTCACATTTCATGATGATTAATACACAATCAAGGCACCCAGGGCCAGAGGCAGTAAAACAAGGTGGAAGTTCAAAACATCTTTGAACCTCCACCATATTTATCAGCAGGTACTGTGTTCTTTCCTTTGTAGGCCTCATTCCATTTTCAGTAAACAGTAGAATGATGTCCCTTACCAAAAAACTCTATCTTGGTCTCATCTGTTCACAAGATACCTGTTGGCCCTCTAAAATAAAAAGGGCCACCTGATGGCACTCTACAAATAGTGATGGCCGACTGATGGCCCTGTAAAAAAAAATTGTGACATGGAATGTGTCTGATCATGTCTCACACAACACATGGCCAGATAAGGTATTAAAATGATAAAATTACATTTCCTGTTGAATGTTTTTTTCACCATTGAAAATAATGCAAATGTGCAAAATCACTTCGTGTGGTGTGTTAGGGTTCGAGTTCCCGCTGCTGCACAAGGGGAGTCTCGAACCAGTCCCGCTGCGGTCCCCCATCCATCTCCAGCCGCAGTGGAGCCTGCTCAGCAAAGACGTCGGTTCCAGCATCTCGCCCGGTCTAATGCTGTGCAGAGACTTGCTGCTGCCTCTTCAGGTTCTGCTATTGTGGCCAGTACTGGTCAGCGGCGAGCAGACGTCTTTAGGTCTAAGTCCTTTGTTGCGTCATCTGAGCATGCCCAGGGCAAGATTTCCCATTGGAGATCAGGGATCACATGCTCAGACACAGCTGCCACTCCTATTGGTCCTTCAGGAAGGTCCTCTTGCTGTTGATGTTCTGAAGCAGCTTCCCATTGGTCCTTCCTGGAAGGTCTTTTTCTCGTGGCTGCTATAAAAGGCTGTCCTCACCGCACGGCCGTGCGCTAGGATCAATTGCATTATGTGCTTTGCGCCAGTGTGATCATGTACGCATGTGATTAGGGCTCGGCTGAAATAAGCCCCTAGAATACCAGCACCTCCGGTGAGGAGATTTGGGTGCACGTGGTTAGGGCTTTGCTGAAATAAGCCCCTAGAATACCGGCTTCTCCGGTGAGGAGATTGCTTGATTGCGTTGCTGTCTGCATGATCACGGACTGCTATCCGCACAGCAGTTATCTGTGTATCCCTGTGGGGTTAACAGGACACAGTACCTATCTCTGCGTCTTTACCTCAGCAACTCTGTGGTGTAACAGAGTTCGCTTATATCGCCATATAGCGCTGCGGCATTTTCGATAGCGGCTCTGTGGATTAACAGAGTTCGCACTATCTGCCACAGCGCGCTACGGCGTTTATTTTAGTGACTCTGCGGGATAACAGAGTTCGCTACTTATGCCATCTTACTAGCAGCAGGCTCTGCCTGCACGGTGGACCCCGGGCTGCGAACGCACCTCTCTACATCTTATATTTGGTGTGTTCCCAGACCCTAACATGGTGTGAACATAGCCCAAAGTGTAAAGGCGAACTTTTGTATGTCTTAATTATTTTGCCTTATATACAAGTCATTATCCTGGAAAGAATGTTTCTTAATATTTTTTCCAGTCAAATCTATTTTATCTTGGTTTTGCATGTTTTATTGTTAGTCCGTAAAAGTGGCTTAATACTCTGACAACACTGCACTGTTCTCAGCACCGACCTGGGATTCAGAGATGCTTCAAGGGGTCTTAGTTTTTCAAACTCTGTGAAAAACTAAATTTGAGTCAGTCTCAAATCTTTTCACCACAGCGATGATTATGAGGGATGCAGACTTTAACCACTTTCATTGCAATAGACAACAAGTGATGCAGGTATTGACTCACATTGCCTTTGACCTAGAAATGAAACTACTGACCCTTTTCTTGCTCTAGTCCATTTTATTTGCCATGTTAGCACTAACCCTTTTATACCCAAGAACATTGGCATTGGTAGCAATAACCCCCTAACTACCCCAGATTATAAGTTTTTTAATTTCTCCTTTACCTAATAGTCCACCAAGGATGCAATATTTTGCCCTATTAATGGTCACCAAACTTCATTGGGCTGTTATGATTTATGTGGGTGTAATTGTTCTAGGTGTATGCAGTATTCAAATTCTAGACACTACAAAACTATTTATTTAGAAGTTGAATACAATTTCTTATCTGAATGCTATGTCTCGCATGCAGTATGGGATTATAATTATGAGTCAGATTAAGTTCCATGAAAGGTCCAATTGCTCGCTAAACCCATGTAGATTGTGCCCACGGTGGTCTTAAAATACAAAGGATAAAACATGCCCATCAACAAGACCCTTACTGTTCCTCCATGCTGTTGCCGGCATCCTCCAAATCGTCTCTTAACCATTCCATAACCGCTACCGCCAATCAGTAGCTGCTGATTAGCTGCAGCAGTCATCTGACACCCCTTATCAGAAGAGGAAGACAGGAGACCGGTGTTAGACGCAGGATGCAGCACAGAGGAGTGACCGAAGGGCGGTAGGTGAATATATCTTTTTTATTATTATTTTGGGACAACCCTGGACCCATTTTTAAAGTAATTTAAATATGGTCCCAGATGTAGCTGTAGTAAACAACATCGTTAAACTCTAGATCAAGCTTTAACTACTGGTCTAATCTGATTTAATAATGTATGGTTATTTTTAAGTTACGAGTGGAAAGGCCGTTTAAACAATAAATGTGAGACAGTTAAGAAAAATATATAATTCACATGATCTAACTCTGTAAACATCCATTTCCTGTTGCAAAACAGCAAGTAATAAAGTGAACTCAGGAGATACTGCATCACTTTCTATATTTTTTGTTCTTTTTTTAATGTTTATGAATGTCCTAACCCCCCCACATGTGTCTCTTGGAATTTTGTTCGCTAACATCCTGGATTGCAAGCAAGAGAAATGCCTGGGATCTACGAGAAGGAATGCTCAGGGCATGGGAAACGTAGTGTCACGGTGGTCACCAGTACATTTTTTGGCTTATGTTAAAACAAGCAAGCACCGTCAGTCTACCGCAAAACAAGCAAAGGGCTTCTATCGGGATACCTATCACACACAAAATGCTTGAGAAAAAGTGTGTGGGTTTTCTTCCTGCCGGAGTCTAAGACATTGCAGATCTCAGAGCTACAGCTTGTATCTTGATGTCACGTTGCATGCATTGACCTCGGCAGTCATCCAGTATACCATTACAGTTCATTTCAATAATTAAACACTTCAGAGATAACAGGGAACTTTTTTGGTGATGGGAATTCAGGACTAAGAATCTTTTATACTTTTGAAACCACAAATGAGCATTTTCCTAAACTGTGTACAGAATCAGGTTCTTTATGAATGTTTTGCAAATTGGTCATGTATGATAGAAGTGATGGTTTTATACCCGAATCCTGGAAAGGAAGCTTCAAAAAGTAATTTTGGAAGAACACTTCATTACACCTCAGCTACATGTACAAAAAAGAGGCTACGCGGCACTCCAATAAATAGGGGTGCACGAATAGGATACTACTCCAAAGTTATGAAAAATGAAATTCGGCACACCCAGTTCAGATGCAAGAAAAAATAGAATTAATTTTATTGATGTTTGGATACATCCACGGATTGAACATTTTGATGTTTCGGCCACGCAATAAGGCCTTCATCAGAAATCATCTTGGGCTCTTGAGGACAACAGAAAAGGATCAGGTACACCTGAGCAGTAGAGTATTAATATGTCCAATTAGGGAGCTGGAAATATGCACTACCGTGCGCCCTAATTGGACATATTAATACTCCACTGCTCAGGTGTACCTGATCTTTTCTGTTGTCCTCAAGAGCCCAAGATAATTTCTGATGAAGGTCTGATTGTGTGGCCGAAACATCAAAGTGTTCAATCAGTAGATGTATCCAAACATCAATAAAATTAATTCTATTTTTTCTTGCTTCTGAACTGGGTGTGCCGAATTTCATTTTTCATAACCTCAGCTACATGGCCTAACATAACTCTGTAAAGCCTCTAAGTTTTATGAAACCGTAATATAGCAACCATAGAAGTTAAGCTGTAACCCAGTGTTAGAAAATCGTGACATGCACCCTTGGATTTTGCATGATGGTGATTTTAATCTGTAGTATGGAAGGTTCTATGGCCTTCGTTGTGTGTATGAAACCCAAGTCTAACAATACTCTTCAATAAAAAAAAAGGAGAAAATTACTTAAAAGGTTTATTCCACCATTCAGAGCTTCTATTGACTATCCAGAGTAGAGGATGGCAACATAAATGTCTAGAGGACCCTGCATCCTAATAAATTGCACAAGTTGCATATTCATTTCAATGGACACCATGTAATACTTGTTTTCCACTGTGGTGGTGCTACATTGAACACTTTGCTGCTAATGATACCTGTAGATTACAGCTGATTGCTAGATGTCGTAGCAGTTAAACAACCTCTGATCAATTACTGGTTGGATGACCATTAGTTGTATATTTGCCAACACCCCCCAAACTTGGGATGGTCCAGGAATGCTAGGGTTCTTCTGGAAAAAGGATAAACGTCATGTACTCCTGAAAAAGTTGTCAAGTCTACTGGATGCCTTACACACCTCATTGCGAGCAATGTAAAGCCAAACCATCAAGGGGCAGGAACCTGAGCATTGAGGTGTTACAGGAGAATTGTGCATTATAGACTGGTAGCTCTTAATTAGGCTTCCAATGTCAAGCTTAGTGCAAGCCACTCCATCTACTAGGTCCCATAAGTTGCCGTGGCCTTCATCCTTTAGCCTCTATACAGGAATTAGGACTTACACAGGGACTCTTGGATTGGGTCCACAGAGCAGGTGCTGGCCAGTGGGGCAGGTTGGCAAAGGTTTATCACGAAGCTGAATCAATACCAGGAGGTCAGGTACAGGAACAAAATCATTGAGCAGAAGGATGGTCAAAACACGGGCTGGGTTTAGAGTCTGGAAAACAGGCTGAACAAGAGCTGAAAAATAGATGTGTACCAGAGCAAATATTAACTATAATTAGCACATCCCAACATACTGTTTACGTAGGTAGTGGTGCTGTCCTATTGTCCTATTGGCCACAGCAGAGAGACGATTACTTCTGCTTGACAGCACACACCCATACTGCCAGACCGGGCTGCACTAGCAATTCTGGCTGGACAGAGCTTGTGCTGTCCAGAGCTATTGGTACTGACAACTGCTCCATCACCAGCATGGCCCACAGAATAAATAAGGCAATACTTGATGTTAAAAGCAGACATTGCAGGAGCCTATCCAGTTGCAGATGTGACAAGAGGGGTGTGTAGCCTTTATGAAAGGGAAATGTCTCTGAAAAATGTTGGTGGAGTGTAGGAGGGGCCACGAAAACTATTTTTCTTTTCCACAGAGATGTTGGGCATCCTCAGGCACCTACAGTGCCTACAAGTAGTATTCAACCCCCTGCAGATTTAGCTGGTTGACACATGCGGAATTAACTTGGCATTGTGACATTTGTACTGTAGATCAGCCTGGAAGTGGGAAATGCACTGCAGCAAAAATTTTTGCTTTAATTTTTTTTTTTTTTTAAAACGTTAAAAGTTAATTCAGAGTGTCATTTATTATTCAACCCCTCAAACCACAAGAATTCTGTTTGGTCCCCCTAAAGTATTAAGAAGTAGTTCAGGCACCAAGAATAATGAGCTTCACATGTGTGGATTAATGATCTCTTTTGCCAGCCTTTTCTGACTATTTAAGACCCTCCCCAATCTTGTGAACAGCACTCATACATGGTCAACATGGGAAAGACAAAGGAGCATTCCAAGGCCATCAGAGACAAGATCGTGGAGGGTCACAAGGCTGGCAAGGGGTACAAAGCCCTTTCCAAGGAGTTGGCCCTACCTGTCTCCACTGTTGGGAGCATCATCCGTAAGTGGAAGGCTTATGGAACTACTGTTAGCCTTCCACGGCCTGGACAGCCTTTGAAAGTTTCCTCCCGTGCCGAGGCCAGGCTTGTCCGAAGAGTCAAGGCTAACCCAAGGACAACAAGGAAGGAGCTCCGGGAAGATCTCATGGCAGTGGGGACATTGGTTTCAGTCAATACCATAAGTAACGTACTCCACCGCAATGGTCTCCGTTCCAGACGAGCCCGTAAGGTACCTTTACTTTCAAAGCGTCATGTCAAGGCTCGTCTACAGTTTGCTCATGATCACTTGGAGGACTCTGAGACTGGTTCAAGGTTCTATGGTCTGATGAGACCAAGATCGAGATCTTTGGTGCCAACCACACACGTGACGTTTGGAGACTGGATGGCACTGCATACGACCCTAAGAATACCATCCCTACAGTCAAGCATGGTGGTGGCAGCATCATGCTGTGGGGCTGTTTCTCAGCCAAGGGGTCTGGCCATCTGGTCCGCATCCATGGGAGGATGGATAGCACGGCCTACCTGGAGATTTTGGCCAAGAACCTCCGCTCCTCCATCAAGGATCTTAAGATGGGTCGTAATTTCATCTTCCAACAAGACAACGACCCAAAGCACACAGCCAAGAAAACCAAGGCCTGGTTCAAGAGGGAAAAAGTCAAGGTGTTGGAGTGGCCTAGTCAGTCTCCTGACCTTAACCCAATTGAAAACTTGTGGAAGGAGCTCAAGATTAAAGTCCACATGAGACACCCAAAGAACCTAGATAACTTGGAGAAGATCTGCATGGAGGAGTGGGCCAAGATAACTCCACAGACCTGTGCCGGCCTGATCAGGTCTTATAAAAGACGATTATTAGCTGTAATTGCAAACAAGGGTTATTCCACGAAATATTAAACATAGGGGTTGTATAATAATTGACCCACATTTTTATGTTTAAAATTTATTAAAATTCAACTGAGCAACATAACTTTTTGTTTTGTAAGATTTATGCTTCTGTTAATAAATCCTACTCTCGTTTGCAGTTTGAAGGCTCTAACTTATTTGCATCTTATCAAACCAGTTAAATCTGCAGGGGGTTGAATACTACTTGTAGGCACTGTATATAAAACTGCAATTTCTTCAACTTGTATTGTCATATCTTTGAGCTAAATGTTAAAAGCAACTTAGTAAATGACCATTTTGGCTGCTTTTTAGCTCTACCTCATTAGGGTTCACTAATATTAGGGAGGGCTGACTGCAATTCCCTGTACAACCAAGATATTTGTGTACAGCTGTGCAGGGAAAACCATAAAGTGGTGCTGCTGTCCCTATATGTTAAGGATCAGTAGCGGTCCCTGAGATCTGAATCTCTTCGAGACATTAAAGCACCATTCCAGCTTTTTATTTTACAGCTAGAGTGGTGCTTCTAATCTAAGCTCCCTAACTCTAGTCTTGTACTCACCTGCCGCCATCTTCACCTTTTATCACCACCTCTCCATTCGGTCTCTGACGGTTTGTCAACTGCCGGATTGCACCAGTATTTCATTGAGCGAGCAGTACAACTCAAGTGTTGCCTACAAGACTTATTTTGGCTCTCGTAGACTTGCATTGAGAGCTTGTGATTAGGGTTGAGCATTCCGATACTTCCGATACCTGAAATCCAATGTAAGTCTATGGGAACAAAATATCGGAAGTACTTCTGATACTTACTTCCGATATTTTGTTCCCATAGACTTACATTGGATTTCAGGTATCGGAAGTATCGGAAGTATCGGAATGCTCAGCCCTACTTGTGATGTAACGTCTGACCTGCAGGCAGTCCGAAGTTCTAGTCACAAGATGGTGTCGCAAGACCGGAACAGCACTGAACAAAGGTGAAGACGTGGAAGGGTGAGTGTAAGACCGGGGTCATTGACCTTACATTTGAAGCACCATTCCAGAGCTGAAAACAGAAAAACACTGGAGTGGTGCTTTACTTGATGGCATATGCATTAGTTTACTAATTTGGAAATATCCCTTAAAGTATATTGTAAGTGAGCAGTGATAGACCATTAATTCATGATTTCATGGTTTAGATATCCTTGCCTTTAATGCTAGATTTGGGCTGCCGGTCAGAATTTTATCCTGAGAACGCCCTAGGCTTATTTTGTCGTGAAAATTCTGCATGTTGCCTTATCAGCTTCTGTGAAATCCTTTGCTCTGTGGATAATTATAGATACAGCTTCTATTCATTTAATTTTTGTCAATGTTTTATTGGGTTATGACAAATCAAGTGCTCCCCATATGTTTCTTCCGACTTCACAAAACTTTTTTTTTTTTCTTGGCTGCCTCAAATAAAAAAGTTGAAAGAAAACAGAACTTCAGAAGGACATGAATTCTGTCTTTTACAATCTCATCTAAATCCATTCTAAAGTCTATGAAAGTGTGGAGATAAATAAAACAATTACATTGACTTCCCTACTCCATTGACATCAACGATCTATTTGGGCTTTCAAAAAAAAAAAAGTTTCTCGGATTAACTTTGCAGTAATTGCAAAATTACAGATGCAAATAGAAAGTGATATTTTTTTCTAAGATGTGAATAGTGGAGGTTTCAAAGCTTCCCGGATACTAGTTGGAACCATTATCTACCAGCAGATGTTAACTATAAATGTTACATTGTTTAGGAAAAGAGTTAATTACCAACTTATTAATTAAATAGAAAGTATGAATCTGTTGTACTGCTAACAAATACATAATTTTTCTGGAGTATTATTAAAAGACTTTTTGTTGTACCTATTAAAGATTCTTGTCTGGAAGTTAATTTCATTATGCTAATGAGCTATCATCATTACAGAACCTAAGCTTTGATCCATGTTAATTGTCGTGATCTTCAAAGACAAAGTCACCACTTACTTTAAATGAATTTTACATCTTTTTAAAGAATCATATGGAAATTAGGGGAAGTAATTAATTTTTTATTATGTCTCTCAATATTTTTTTTTTTTCGAGAGGAAGTCAATGGTATTGGCTGGAATTCATTTGCGCATTTAACTAGGGAAAACAGCATGAGGCGAAAAAATGTTCAGATGCATAAGATTAAAGAAAATTTGAAGCTAGGACCTAATTTGTCTTGATAAACTTTGGTGTTTAATATGCTCCTTTTGTTCTCAGTACGAAACTGCCGGGTTTTGATTTGTAGAAGAGAAATCTTCAAAAACTTTCTATTTGGCTCTTCATTTCATAGTCTTTCATTTACAGTAAGACAGCCAAGTTGACCTTCAAGCCATAACACTTAAATATCTGTGAACATAGGCAGCTAAATCTATTTTATCGTCTGATATCAGCTGTTGTGCACTCAACACTAAGGGGCTTTTTTTTTGTAGATAACATTTTTTTCCCCTTTTTTTATAACATGACAGGCGGCATAAACCAATTGAGTTGAAATTATAATTACATTCAAATATTTTAACGACTTGTTAGCTCAGATATATTATAATTCCATGTTACGCTAGCTCCGCTGTACAAGCGTCACACTGCCGAGTTGTGCTTAAGCTTTAACGCTACTTTCCATTTTTAAAATTATTTTTTTAATATTCTTATTTGGGGCTTTTACAATCAAATTTAGCTGTAATCAATTCCGCTTAAAAATAATTATTAATAAATACTTTCAATGAGAAGATGTTTAATTTCCAGAAATATTTAAATAGTCATGTTTTTGAAGATACCAAAGATTGCTTGGATTGTATAGTGAAAAAAAAATGGGAAGTAAAATAATAGAAATAAATTCAAACAATAACAGAAACTGAAATAAATAAATTCATATAAAAATAATAATATTTTGCAAAATGAGAAAAAATTATTAAACAGGTAAAAGGTAATACATTACTGTATAAAGATAACTAGAGCATAATATATATAACATATATTCATTTATTTCCCTAAAAAAATCTTGTAAATTTATTCAAGGTTTTATTTTTCTTTCAAAATCATTTTTATTATCTATAAATAGTAAAAAAAAATGTTTATTCATTCAATGAAAATTGACAAATTTATTGAACTAAGAAACGCATAAACATTTGTGATTTCTATAGTCTGTTCATATACAGAATACATCTATATATTGTATATGGATATTTATACAGTGGGGGAAAATAACTATTTGATATACTATCAATTTTACAAGTTTTCCCACCTACAAAGAATGGAGAGGTCTGTAATTTTTATCGTAGGTACACTTCAACTGCGAGAGACAGAATCTAAAAATAAAAGCCAGAAAATCGCATAGTATGATTTTTATACAAATAATTTGCATTTTATTTAATGAAATAATTATTTGATACAATAGATCCAAGGGGTAACGTTCCTCCTTGCACAGAGCGACACATCAAGACTGACATGCCGAGGTGAGGAGACTTGTAAGCCACAATGCTCCTCTGGGAAATAAACAAATTGTCTCTTCAGAGAGTGGAGGACTAGAACTTGAGGACCACCTATAAAAAGTAAAAATATCAATATTGCCTCTCCAATTCATTCTTCTTCTTCCTCAAGACACGGCGAGCGGAGTTGATACCAAAAAGTTCTATTTTGGTCTCATCTGACCACATGACCCTCTCTGAGGCCCCATTTGAATCATCCAGATGGTCATTGGCGAACTTCAAACGGGCCTGGACATGTGCTGATGTGAGCAGGAGGACCTTGCATGCCCTGCAGGATTTTATTCCATGATGGCGCAGTGTGTTATTAGCAGTAATGTTTGAGACTGTGGTTCCAGCTCTCTTCAGTTCATTGACCAGGTCCTCCCGTTTAGTTCTGGGCTAATTTCTGACCTTTCTCAGAATCATCCTTACCCCACGAGATGAGATCTTGCATGGAGCCCCAGAATAAGGAAGATTGACAGTCATCTTGTGTTTCTTCCATTTTCTAATAACATTTGTTGCCTTCTCGCCAAGCTGCTTGCCTATTGTCCTGTAGATCATCCCAGCCTTGTGCAGGTCTACAGTTTTGTCCGTGGTGTCCTTAGAAAGCTATTTGGTCTTGGCCATGAAAGTATCAGTTCTTCTCAGCACATGTGCACACAGTTATTGAAGGAACTCGGCAGGGAGGTTGTTCCAAACATCCCAGAGAACTGACCACAGATCTTCTGTAGATATAAGTTTGCGCAAATCCCAGGCAAACTCATTGATTTTGAGACAATATAATTTTATCTGCCTATAATTTTCAGCATTGAGGACACCATTAATTTTGTCCAAAATTCCCACTTTTAATTCCTGAAATTCAGCACATTCTTTCCAAGACACCTCCTTTGTGCTACACTGTTGTCTGCTGATACTTATTATTGTACCACTCTCCAGTCCTGTGGCAAACTACCTTCTGCTACAGCCCATTTCTAAAATTTTGACTTATTGATATTAAACACCTCTTGGTATTTTTTATATTTTTTTTATATTTTTTGTGTATAGAACAGTCACTTGCCTTGTTTCCATGATGGTATGGGTTTTGGCTGCAATTCTAACATGAAGACAACTTCTGTAAGATTTCTCCAAACAGTAGATGGCTGTATCGGGGTCCCACTGGTTTCTGCCAGTTCTGAGCTGATGGCACTGCTGGACAGCTTCCAATTGCAAAATGAAATAATCATAGTGTGTTTTCCATCTGCTGAACTAAATTTTCTTGACTGACCACTGTCTCTACAGTCCTCAATGTTTCCCATTTCTTGGTGTTTCTTCAAAAGAGTTTGATCGACACATCTTGAAGCCCAAGTCTGTTTGAAATTTTTGCCTTAGAGAAAGCTTGCTGATGCAGTATAACTACCTTGTGTTTTGTTGCTGTGCTAAGTCTTGCCATAATATATGACCTGTGAAATTAAACTATCTTCCACAACCTCACCTTTGTAGTAGAATTTCCTTTTCCTTACCCAGTTTTAAGCCTCCTACAGAGCGGTTTCCATTTCAGCTGATGATTGTTTTTTAACTTACATATCACCTGTTTGGTGATCCTAGCAAATCCCTGATTTTTCTGACTTTTTCCAATTACAGCTAAAAAATTGATGTTCTTTTGAAGGCAAACCAAATATTGATGTGATTTGGATTCCTCTATTATTAGCTCATTTTGCATTTTGTTAATTGATAAAGATAAACTACTGACAATTCTATTTTTTAAAAACATTTTTAAATTTATTTAAAAGAACAAGTTTACAGATCATTTCAAGCCAAACTGTACACCGTAGAAAATCAATGTAATCACTCACAGACTGAAAACTATATTTATCTCTCCTTCACATAGATTTTAATTCAATGAAATTACTAATTAGCAACAATTTACATCCATCATACAAGTAAATTTACTCATTTCATGTTATTTAGCCTACATGTAATGTGATTACTTTCTATGGTTAAAAGCTATTTTTTTCTTTGTGTGACTCTGAAGTCATTTCGTATCCGGGGATATAGGATTTATTAATATTTATCTATCTATCTATTCAAAAAAAATGGAACAGCGCATATATCAACTGGCGGATGCTCAGTCCTCCTCAGCAATGTATCCAGTACTTGCCCAAATCTAGATAAATGCAAAAAATGGGTAGCAGCACTCCATAGAATTCAAAGTGAAAATGGTGGACTTTATTCAAACCCACATAGCATGGCGACGTTTCGGCTCTTATTGAGCCTTTCTCAAACAATGAGTTTAATACATATATGAGTATACATAAACATTCTTGAACAATCTTTCATTACAAACAATTAAATCTTAGAGTACACTAATAGACATATTCCATAAACAACTTACATTATTATTAGTGATGAGCGAGTATACTCGTTGCTCGGGTGGTCTCCGAGTATTTTGGCGTGCTCGAGATTCAGTTTCTGTTGCCACAGCTGCATGATTTATGGCTGCTGGACAGCTTGAATACATGTGGGGATTGCCTGTTTGTTAAGGATTCCCCGCATGTATTCAGGCTGTCAAATAGCTGCAAATCATGCAGCTGCGGCAACAGAAACTGAATCTCCGAGCACTTCCAAATACTGGGAGATCACCCGAGCATGCTCCGGAAAACCTGAGCAATGAGTATACTCGCTCATTACTAATTATTATTCATAGTGAAATGACAAAAATATCAAGTTGATCCTTAAAAAGTGCTTTAGTGCCTAAAGTGTCTTTGTATATTCGTAAATGTTCATGATATATACATACATTTGTATCCGCCATTTTGTGTTCTGTTTTGGAATATCCTTCCTCATTGTTAATTAATGGAAGTTTTTACCATCTTGCATGTCCAGCCCCTGTCACTACTTTGCTTCCCGCAAACAGAAAAATTGTGCAATCAGTGGGATCTCAGTTCATTCGGCCTCAGTGACATCTGTGGTTGGACATCCTCGAAGCTGGGATTTGTACTCTCTAGCCTTTCTGTACTGAAAAAGGATCTCTTTTGATAATCTCAGAAAAGCCATCAGGTTGACAAAAGAACCTGCTGAACAATAGGGAAATAAGTCTGAATCTGTATGGGAATATTGAGTGAATCAATGATTTGCCCAATCGTCAGCCCTGACTTAGTGTTTTGAAGACCTGATGTTATTTTTGCCATTATATTTGTATGCATTTGCATAAGATCACATGTGGAAGTTTTTTAACCTTTCCTAATTTTCACGTAACAAAGACACTAAATATGCTAAATAAGAATGACAATATATTACCCAAGATTATTGCATCCAAGTTACTTGTCATCTCCTGCTGGAAAGGATGTTTTCTGAATGTGGATTCGATCGTCTTGACCATAATGTACCTTAAATTCACAGTGTCGCAGCAACTTTACTACATTCCAGAGTGCAATATTCCTTTATAGTTTTTTTAATTTCAATTATCAGTAACTTTTTATTTATTTAATAGCTTCCATCATCTCTTTTCTAATGTGCTGAATTTGAACAGATGTCATGGTTTAAAATGTTTTTCTTGATTATTTTTATATACGCACTAAAATTAAACAGAAGCCTTGAGCTGTCTCCATTAGCTTTGTTCTTTCCTTCTGTTGCCCGTCGACTCCATAACTTGTAATTATCTCTCCTCTCAGCGTTTGTCTTAAGCCTGAATACTACTGGAGCCCTGCATAGGCATCTTGGAGTTCATGTATATCCTTGCAGTTTGCAGCAACTATAGCTTCTGTTTACAATCTTCAGGACATATACTATCTACAACTTTGCAGTACTGGTTGGACTGTATCTAGGATTCGAGCCAGGATGATTTTGGCTGGGCAGTCCAGGACTCTGCATGCCTGTTTTGATTCCCAGTGCCCTCCTTTCGTTTTGTCGGTGGGATAGTGGATAATTAAATGTCAGGGGATTGTGTATATTGTACTTTTTTCAGCCATGCCCACAAGATCTAAAATCTAAGGAACTACTATAATTTATTTGCTTACAAAAGTGCTTTGACATGATTGATTGAGACCTGGGTGATTGTTTTGGATCTGCTTGAGATTATTACAAGCACATGGGAGCTGTGCTTAGCCCCAATTGAGTGATGTAATAGATATTAAGCTTTCGCCAAGTAAGCATCATCAGCTGATCTGGTATTTCCAGATATGGACACTTGATAACCTAGCATGGTGACCATATTCGGTCGAAAAAATCCTTTTCGTAGTGGATCCCATAATTAGGTTGAACTACCAATGCTTGTACGCATAACCGTAGTTTTTTGATATCAAGTAAATACTGTTAACTCAGACCAATATTAGATGGGAGTCAATGTATAACTTTTTCCTGCTTGCCTCACTGCAAGCAACCATTTGATCCAGATTACCGGGAACCTGAACCTGAACCCATGCAGGTAGACTCTTTACTACGACGGGTTAGTGATGCACGCAAGGAACATCGTTTTAAGGAGAATCTATGTTTTTACTGTGGTAAGTCAGGGCACTTTATTATTAACTGTCCCAGCCGTTCTCGCAAGACTACTGCAGCACTCATTCATTGTGAGTGTTGCGAGAGGGGATCTGTCAGGTCCGAGCCTCAGGCTCCAGAGATAGCTGCCGCAACAGATCTTGATTTCTCGGACTTAAACTCCGTTACCCCTGAGGACGTTGACTGTGTAAATGCTGCCATCTTTCAAGTTTCCTCAGCGGTGTCCAGCTGAGTTGTAAGAAAACAATTCTCACTGTTTTCTTTCCATCAAACTCTGGGTTGACTCAGCCTGGGTGTCTAGCTCTGCCATGATCGACTCAGGTGCAAGTGGAAATTTTATGGATGTCTCCTTTGCTCTAAAACAGGGAATACGTTCAGTGAAGAAGGCTGCTCCCGTACAGATGGAGACTGTGGATGGCTCCCTGCTGACCTCTGGACCAGTGGATCAGGAAACAGAGCCTTTAAAGGTTCTTATGGGTAAAGATCATCAAGAGAAACTGTCCTTTATGCTTATCTCTTCTCCTCACTTTCCCATTATTCTAGGGCTACCATGGCTACAGGCTCAGAATCCTACCATTAACTGGGAGACCAAGGAATTACACTTCCCAGAGAAACAGATGAGTCAAAAAATTTCAGCTTGCTCTGTTCCTAAAGGAACCATGTCAGTCCCTGAATTACCAGCTGTATACCAGGACTATGTGGATTTATGTGACAAGAAGAACGCTGACCAGCTTCCTCCTCACCGTCCATATGATTGTCCAATTGAATTATTGCCTGGAGCAGAGATACCTTTTGGTAAGATCTACCCCCTGGCGGGGCCCGAGCTGAAGGCTTTAAAAGAGTACATAGACGAAAATCTAGCCAAGGGCTTCATACGCCCTCTTCATCTCCTGCAGGGGCACCCATATTCTTTGTAAAGAAGAAAGATGGATCCCTGAGACCATGCGTAGACTATAGGGAACTTAATAAGGTTACTATTAGAAACCGTTATCCATTGCCTTTAATCCCTGAGTTATTGGAGAGAGTGCGACATGCTAAAATTTTTTCTAAACTAGATCTTCGTGGGGCCTATAACTTAGTCCGTATTAGACCTGGGGATGAATGGAAGACTGCATTCAGGTCACGCTATGGACACTTTGAATATCTGGTTATGCCTTTGGTCTGAGTACCGCCCCAGCCACTTTCCAACACTTGGTGAATGACATCTTCAGGGATCTCCTAGATACATTCGTGGTAATTTATTTGGATGATATTTTAATTTTTTCTAACTCCACAGAGGAACATCATGGACATGTGAGAATGGTCTTGGAACGTCTAAGACAAAATCATCTTTACATCAAGCTTGAAAAGTGTGAATTCCATAAGACCGAAATTCAATTTCTGGGGTATGTACTGTCTACACAAGGAATTAGTATGGATGGAAGTAAAACCCAAGCCATCAATGATTGGCCAAGTCCTAGAAATGTGAAGGAGGTACAGCGCTTCATCGGGTTTGCAAACTTCTATAGACGTTTCATTAGAAATTTCTCTGAGGTAGTGTCACCTATCACCCAACTTACCCGGAAAGAGTCTAAGTTCTCCTGGACTCCCCAAGCCCAGGAAGCATTTTCCCGTCTAAAAGATAAATTTACCACTGCACCTATTCTAGTACATCCCAACCCAGAGCTTGCCTTCATAATAGAGGTGGATGCTTCAGACTGTGCCGTGGGAGCCATACTCTCTCAGAGAACAGGTGAGAAGAATGTCTTGCATCCCTGTGCCTTCTTTTCCCAGCAGTTGTCTTCGGCTGAGAAGAACTACGATGTGGGCAATAGAGAGTTTGGCCATTATTGCCGCCTTCAAAGAATGGAGACACCTTCTGCAAGGAGCTGCACAGCAAATAGTCGTTCTGACAGATCATCGTAATCTTGAGTTTATCAGGTCGGCTAAGTGCCTGACTCCTCGCCAGGCTCGCTGGAATCTTTTCTTAAATCAATTTAATTTTATTATTTCTTATAGACCAGGATCGCGTAATGGAAAGGCTGATGCACTCTCTAGGATTTACTCAGCAGAGACACGTCCAATTACTCCTCCTAAGACTATTCTTCCTGACTCTAGATTCCTAGGAGTGATTCATCATCAAGACCTAATTAAAGACATCAAGGAAGCATACCATGCGGATTCTTTTTTGGCTCAACCCCCCAAAGGGACGTAAGTCTTGTCTTTAAGAATGGTGTGTGGATTCTGGGACAACGTCTGTATATACCTGAAACAGTCAGATTGAGAGTATTGCAACTCATTCATGATTCCAAAATAGCCGGGCATAGAGGAATTCTAAAGACACAGGAATTTCTTTCTCGTTTCTTTTGGTGGCCCACTTGTAGAAAGGATGTTTTGGATTATGTCACTTCATGTGAGGTTTGTGCAAGATGCAAAACACCTCGCTCTTCACCAACTGGTCTGTTACAGCCTCTTCCCACCCCGTCCCGCCCGTGGGGATCCATTTCTATGGACTTCATTGTCGAATTACCAACTTCTCAAGGGAAGAACACTATTCTAGTGGTGGTTGATCGTTTAACAAAGGCAGCTCATTTTATCCCTTGTGTCGGCTTACCCACTGCAAAACAGACATCAGATTTGATGATTAAAGATGTGTTTCGTTTACATGGAGTACCGGATGAGGTTATTTCGGATCGAGGGGTGCAATTCACTTCTAGGTTTTGGCAAAATTTCTGTGCAGCATTGGATATTAAAGTAAACCTTTCTTCTGCTTTTCATCCCCAGACTAATGGACAAACCGAACGAACCAATCAAACCCTGGAGCAGTATCTCCGCTGCTTTATCTGCCACCTACAGGATGATTGGGTGGATCTACTTCCATTGGCTGAGTTCTCTTACAACAACTCTCAGAGTGCCTCCACTAAACAGTCTCCTTTTTTCTCTAATTTAGGTTATCATCCTAATATTCTACCACGATTTCCCATAGAGACACCTTTGCCAGCAGTGGCTGAAAGAGTCACGACTTTACAGAAGATATGGATCTTCTAAAGGAGAATCTGGAATCGGCTCAGGAAAGGTACAAGAAGGCAGCAGATAAATTTCGTAAACCTGCACCAGTTTTTAAGGTAGGAGACCTGGTCTGGCTGTCAACCAGAAATCTTAAGTTAAGGATTCCATCATCTAAGTTGGGACATAAGTACATTGGACCCTATAAATCAGTAAGATTATAAGTGCCGTTGCTTGTCGTCTTCAATTGCCCAGAACTATGAGAATCCACCCTGTCTTTCATGTATCCCTACTGAGGCTGCAACACCCAATACGTTTCCTGGACGTTCTTCTCCTTGCCCTGACCCAGTGCTAGTCGATGGTCAGGAAGAATTTGTGGTGGAAAGGATTTTAGATTCCAGGTTGTATAGAAATCAGTTACAATATTTGATCAAATGGCAGGGCTACCCAGTGGAGGACAACTCATGGGAACCAGTCAATAACGTTAATGCTCCTCGCTTGCTCCGTCAGTTTCATCAGAGGTACCCACACAAGCCTGGTCTGAGGTCATCCGGAGGTTGCCCCTAAGGGGGGAGTAATGTAAGGTTCTGTATATCTGTTTCTGAAACTCAGTTTGTTCGTCGGCCATTTTGCTTTCTGTTTTGCTGCAGCTATCTTGCCCTCAGTTAAAATGGAGTTTTCCAGCTTGCATGTTCCCGCCCTGATTCTCTCCGTTTGCTTCTTAAACAGCCACACCTGAGCAATCAGTGCTTCAGAATCTGGCCTGCAGTGAACCTGTGTTCTGACTCCTGAAGCCTTGGACTTTGTACTCCAGCCATTTCTACTGAGAAACTCTGGAGCTCTTGTGGACTCTGAACTCTGCTCTTGAAAGCCTCACGGTTGCATGGACTTGCGGTAACATAGAAGAAGATCTGAATCTGTTGTGGAGAGTTATTGATGAACTTAGATTACTTTGGCCTGCTGTGTCTCCTGCTTCTGTGTTTGCAACCTGTATGTTTATTTTTGCCAATTTGTATGAAGCAATACAAGACTTTCTTTTTCAACCTGTGTCTCAAGTATTTTCATCGCACCCAAGCACAAGACGCTATATGAACTGTATCACATACATTACAGTCTTGTATATTCATACAAAATGATCCACTAGATATTAATTATCAATAACACATTTGATACATGCAGCTGTGTGTGTAAGTTATGAATATCCCTCACTCATTAGGATTATCCATTCTCCCACATGGATAGTGTTCCTTACCATCAATTGTGCATGTGTCAGCGCGTCACTACTATGTCATAAGCCGCGGCCGATCAGAAAAGATTTGTGGCATATTCTACGTGCGCATGCGCACGTGTTCATTCCCGGCATCTCAGCGCCATCTTGGTTGAGGCACAATAACAAAAAAAGAACAAGCGTGTGCAGGAGATTTCTAAACTCTCATAGCTTTTGCTGGTACTGTAAAAAGCATCTTTTTTGTAGACAAAAAAGCAGCAAATAAAAACAAATGCAAAACCGCTGAACAAATAAGGACAAATAAGGTTCTTATACTGTATACTCAGGGCAAATAGCCACGTGAATGCAACTGAGTTGCAAAATCAGTCAAAGCCCATGGACTAGAGTGTTTCTAGGAAAGAGAGGTGATGTTTGTCCAGTTTCCAGCATGTCCCTTATTTGTTATGCATTTGCCACTAAGACCTCACAGTTGTGTGAAGTTTTATAGCCTTTCCCTAATTGAATTCTACAGTAAAAAATGTGAAATAAATATGCAAATAAAGAATGAGCAATTTAGTTCTGCAATTGTCCATTATTCCATCCACAGTTGCACTTGTCAATCTTCTTCCGCACTGACAGAACAGGATGTTTTCTGAATGATGGACGCACCTCTCTGTGACCCATGAAATGTACACCTTAAATTCACACGTTGTACAGCAGCAATCTATTAGTTTTCCTAGACAGGTCAATCACTGGTTCTATTATTAAGACTTTCAACCATGTTAATTCAATTCAAATCAGTGGACTTTTATTTGAAAAAAGAGATATTGGGAATAGCAAGAAAATTCCATCCAAATCCCATGTTTTCTAATGTGCAGGCAATTAAAAGATGTACATGTGCTTTAAAAATTTGTATTTTTCTTGATTTTTCTTTAAAACGCCTAAGATTAAACAAGGAAGCAACTTTGAGTCTGTCTGCCATTGGCTTTCAGTACCTCTGCTACCTGTCTTCGGTCCCCTGACTCCCTGCGACTCCCAAGACCTCTGCTAAATATCTGCCGTCTCCAGGACGTTTTCTCTCAGCCTGCAACTTCACTTACCTCTGCTTCCTGTCTGCAGTCTATAGGATGTCTCATGTTTTCCTGCAGCTTCCAGCAACTCTGCTTCTTGTTTGCAATCTCCAGGACATCTCCTGTCTACCTGAAGCTTCCAGTACCTCTGCTTCCTGTATCTGGTCTACAGGATGTCTACTTTTTGCCTGCGGCTTCCAGCAACTCTGCTTCCTGTCTTTGATCTCCAGGGCATCTCCTGTCTGATTTATAAGCCATCAGTGTGAGAGTATAGTATGGCTATCAATTACAACTGCCCTCCTATGGGTGATGTGGGTATATCTGTCATTTGCACTCCATAGGGGCCCACATAGATCAAATTTAAGAACTACCATCATTTTCTCACTAGCCTTAAAGAAGTTGTCTGGTGACATGATATTGATGCCTTTCCTGTGGGATTGTTTTGGATCTGCTCTGCAGTACTTAGCAGAGGCCGCTACACATTGAAGGGAGCTGTGCTTAGCAGCTCCATTGTGATTATTAATATTCAACTGTCACCGAAGCAAATAACAGCTGATCGGTAATGGTTCCAGATATCAGGACATTGATAACCTATGCGATGGATAGCTCATATATATGGTCTGAAGAAACAATCCCTTTAATGTCCTGGATCGTCAATATGTTAACACCAAGGACTTGTATGCATAACCGTATTTTTGATTCAAGTCAAAACACTGTCTCAAACTCAGACCAATATTAGTCTATGGGGATGTTCAAATGTTAGATTTTTTCCTTGGACCTCGCTGGTCAAAGCAAGCGCATGTTTGATCCAATATTAGGATCGCACTATGCTATGCAAGTCAATGAGTTCATAGATAACATCGGACTGAACTCGGATGACATATGAGTGCAATCCGATTTTCACAGAATTTTTTTCTCCATCCTCTCCTTATCCAAGAGAATCGGATCAGACTATGCTTTTAATCAGAGTGTGATTTGCATAATCGACCCAGTTCTCTTAGATGAGAGTATACACTCTTGTCTGCACCTAACCTAAAAGTATCCCATTAACCGTGTTGTCTCAGTCATTTCCTACTGAGGGCACCTTCTGAGATGCTACTAGTCGACTAAATCTAAATCAGCAATGCTGATTGTTAAATTATAACACTGCTAAAAAGCACATAAACAAGAATCATGGGGAGTCCAGGATGGGGTCACATAAACCGTGTGTCATTGTGGTAACGTAAACACAAGTGATACAAATACGAGCAGCGTTCTTATACAGCGGGTGCCGAATGCCAAGTTTACATTCTAGTTAATGTGCTATGTTTTGCGAGCCCCAGGGTGTGACAAAAAGGACATGGCCCACGTTCACCTTTATGTTAACCTTGTGGTTAACAACATAAGCTAAGCTAAATTAAACAAAATATTTTGCGGAATCATATTGTATATGGAAAGTTAAACATTTGGTGTTATCTTACAGTCAATTGTTTACAGGATTTTGTTTCCTTTTTTTTTTTTACCGAAAAACTTTCCACAAATCCTCTGCGATGAGATGCTTCTGACTCGTGGACAACACAATAGATCTTGGGGGCGTGAAATGTGGTAATTATTCGTCAAACGATATTGAATATGTGGGGAAACCTCTGTATAAAAAATACTTCTTTGAGAAGACCGATACTGGCCTCAATGGTCTACACCTAGAAGAAAAATATTTTTCTGTAAGGATTTTTCAGTTCCTGAAAGTCCTTTGTATATTGTCCCTGTTCATTTGTCTAACTGAATACTGCTGCTATAGTGAATATGTCAGCAGTTTTTTTTGCTATGTAATCTGAGAGTACAATGATGTATTGGCAAAGATCCTGATTCCACTGATGTGTCACACTGATGCGTGTGCTGTAGTTTCAATAAAATCAGTGTTTTATCAGAAGGAGATTATCACTGCGGGACTAGGTGTCTCTGCCAGACAGTCCAGCTAATCTGTATAACCCCGCCCCCAGCACTGATTGGCAGCTACCAATCAGGGGTGTGGGCGGGATTATACACTGATCAGCAATCTGCCACTGTTATATCTACAGCAGAGAAAACAGGGATTTCGTCAAAACTACACCAAGCAGTCCGGCAAGTGACACATCACTGGAATCAGGGTTTCTATCCCTACTGAATGATACTATCAGATTACATAGTAAAAACCTGTTGACAGATTCCCTTTATGCTTGTCATCAATATAAAAATCTGAAGTTGGGATTTGTTAAGAGGGGCTAGGTTGGAGTTTTGCTCAAGGTATTTGGCACCATAGGATGTGAGAGAAAGCTACTCTTCCATGAAAAAAAGTATTTACAGTACATTGATAAGTCATAACATGTTTAAATATCATTGATAAATTAAATTAAAAACATTGATTATCTCAAGGCAATGGCGCCCATCAAATAGTGACCATAACAGTCAGTTCTTGATGTTGATGTATTGGAAACAGGAAAAAATGGGCAAGCGCAAGGATGAGAGCAACTTAAAATAGCACCAAATTGCGACAAATCCTGCCACACTGTAAATATTGATGATGGCTTACATTCCATAACATTTTACAGAAATTATCATCACTGTCTCCATTGGGGCTCATGATCTCAATTCCTTGTCTTTGGATTGTGGGAGGAAACCAGAGCACTCAAAGGAAACCTAGGCAAACTCCTTGCAGATGTTGTCCTTGGTGGGATTTGTATCCAGAAGCCCAAAACACTTGTTATACCCAGGCTTGGACTGGCCCAAGGGAGAACAGGAGAATCCTCTGGTGGGCCACCACACTCTTATATGAGCAGTACTTGGCACTTCCGTCCGATCCTTATACCCCAGGAATGGCTTGAAGAACACGATAAATAGTTCAATGCGCTGACTTGGCCTCCATATTCCTTAGATCTCAATATGATCAAGCATCTGTGGGGGTTACTAGAAAAAAGCTTAAAGGACTTAAAGAATCTGTTGTTAAATTGTTATGGCAGAAACCAAAGGGCATCTATGGAGGTCGTATGGAGTCCATATCTCAGGGCTCAAAATTGTTTGAGGGCGCAAGGAAAATGAAGACCTAAGTAACATTAGGCAAGCGTTTTTCATATTATGATTGATTGAGTCAGTGAGGAAAGCTACTCTCAAAGATAACTTTCCTTTAGGTTGACCCTGCTTGTACAAGTTTTGTAAGGTTTCCCATCTATTTGTATTTCTATTGCAAAGGGAATGTATAACCAGCCTTAAACTTTTGTATGCAATTATCTTTCATGCAAAGTTAAGAATCTTTGTAATATTTTATCCTATTTTGCTTTCTTGGTTCCCAAACACTGTGCTGCAGTAGCGTTTCAATGCCCAGTTCATTCTCCTTTATAAGCTCCTTCCAACTGCTACTTTGGCAAAATCCTTAAAGGAAACCTGTCATGTAAAATAACACTATTAACCTGCAGAAACCATTTTAATCTGCAGGTTAATAGCGTTCTTTCATTGTGCGGTGTCCGCACTGAGAGCCCAGAGAAAATTAACTTTAGTCCTCTCGGCAGGCTAGCTCTTACAGTCATAGTCATTAGGTGTTTTTAAGTGTTTTTAGCTGTATCATTTTTGAGGCAATAAACATTCATTATGTATCCCTATCTTTGGCATACTTGATTTCTATGTTGCTCTTTACATTATGGTATGTGTGGAGACACGAGGGTTATGGGTGCTCTTGTCCACTGTCTGTAGAAAGACCACACGGACCAGGGGTCATCCAACTGAACGCCCGCACTCCTGCCCCATGTGGACATAAACTACTCAGGCAATGCAGGGTGAGAGTAAAATAGTGTAGCAATACTTTATTGAACCCCCAACAGACAGTAACATAAAATACAGTCTCAACAAGTACACAATATGATGCAAATGACAGAGTCTCACTGGCTTGCCCGGAATTAGAATATCTGTGACTTCGGGGTTTCCAAGGCCAACTACCCAAACAAGTGGCACCCTGCTTTGTGTGGGCACCCACAGAGAGGGGGTTGCAGCAAGCTTAGGAAGCTGACAGTCCATTGAGGTACGTGACCAGCTGACCTAATTGTCCCAAAATGACTGCTCCAAATGTCTCCATGGGGCCAGGTGACCTGAGTGTCCCAATCTGGATTCTCTGAACATCTCCATGGGCCAGGTGACCTGATTGTCCCAAACTGGATTCTCTGAACATCTCCATGGGGCCAGGTGACCTGATTGTCCCAACCTGGCTTCTCCAAACATCTCCATGGGTTCAGTGATGGGTTTAAGTGACGACCTGTAGAGTCAAATCTGTTTTCCTCTGGTTAGAGTCATGGTGTCTTGGCTACTGTCATTTGGAGTCTTAAATCTGTATTCCTCTGGTTGGAGCCATGGTTCCCTCGCTGCTGGTCTGTAGAGTCTCTCTGAAGAGTGATAGAGGTCCTTTTTATGCCCACATCTGTTATTCAGGCCATCATCCATAGATCAGGGGAAGATGGGATGAGGTCAACTGTTATTGTTCGAATACTCAATCTGCATAGTTTGTCCTCAATGTTTGCAGGTCAATATGATACAGTGGGTAATCAACATATTAGCTAACATTGACTGTTCAATGACCATGAGTCCCTGTCTTCCAAGGATAGCACCACAATAAGCTGCAACAAACATAAATTCAGGCTCATATGAACAATTGCCTATGTCTCTTGACCTACTGGAAAATACTCTGGCATAATTAAGAATAAATGCTGAGTTGTCACATTATGCTCTAGATTGATCCCTTTGATAGGGTGCTGCCCTCTTGTCTTTTTTGGTCTCTTCCAGTCATACTGGCATGGTTTTGGTCACTACTCAGTGTCTAATGAACAATGCCTGTCACCGCTCCAGTGGTATTGACTGACAGCAGGTTCAGCATTAGAGCCGACCGTCAGTCAATGCCTGGGGCATGACACTGCACGGAGCTGCCGCACAGAACGTTGACTGAAATCGTGACAGTGCCACCACTGTGACTGAAAAAGCGAACCTGCTGGAGGTAATAAAATTAGTTTCCTTCTGGCAGCGGGGCTCTCAGTGCAGGCACTGCAAAGTGTTAGAATGCTGTTAACCTGCAGATTAACTCCATATCTTCAAGTTAATAATGTTGTTTTTACATGACAGATTCCCTTTAAACTATTTTCAAGCAATAAAGTCCCGAAATTCCTCCTGTCTTTTCTTTTAATATAGTGTATGGATCTTGCTGAGCAGCAGATAAAAGGAACTTATAAAGGAGCACAAACTGGGAATTGAAACCGCACTGCAGCTTAGTGTTTGAAACAGAAGGAAGAAAAATAAGGAATCATAGAATGGTAGAGTTGGAAGGGACCTCCTGGGTCATCTGGTCCAACCAAGTCTTAAGATTTTTGGACAATTACCGTATTGTATTCTATATAAAGATGTTCATTTAATTAAAAAATAAATAAAATACAATAAGTAAAGGACATTTTCTGTCCTAATCTGACTCCTATTGCATAAAAAAAATCATGCTACTCTTCACTTTGAAATCTGGTCTGTTGTGTAGGGAAGGCAGAAAGTAATTAAAAATAAACACAAATTTTCAACTATTTGAGGTGAACTGAAAATCTGAAGAAAGTGATATTTTTCACCATGACTCTATTACTCACTTTATGGGTCTGAAGACCTTTTCTTTTTAGTTAACTGCTCTCTTATCTTTTTAATTTACCCTATTCCCTTGTTCGCTGTTGTACTTATTGTGGACTGATCTGATAACATATAATGGAAAACATGCTCATGTTGGTCCACCCGACCTTGTTGCATGTTTCAAATGCTTAGAACAACAATTTTCAGACACTTTCATTAAAGCTAATTTAAGAAGAAAAAAAAATAAAAACCTACATTAAACACAAACAGTTTTCCCGCAAATAAAATGCAGTATGTACTTAGCAGAGTCCTGTATGTTATTTTTGATAAACTACCTCATATAAATGCAAATTTTGACTTTCTGCCAGAACCAGGTGGGACACGGAAAATATTTCTATTAAACAAATAACTGTGGGAATGAAAACTTCAAGCTGCAATATTACGTTACAAAAGTGTTTCTGGCCGGCTTTGATGTATGTTTTCTACTTCGACCTTCAGTTTAACAAATTGAAAGTCAACAGTTGACATAAAAATCTAGAATATAAAATATTATCTGAGATTCTTCCATCTGTTTGATCAGCTTTGTTGCATGACTTTATATTGTAAAGTTACGTAACAAAGAAAAAATACTGGATGTTTTTTCTAATTTTTATTTGTCTTCGATAAATCTCCTAATGTCTCCAATTTGTATCTCTCAAGTGTCATGATCCAGGCCGGGTATTGATTTCTGTCTTCATTTTTCCCGGTCTGGTCATGTCAGGGGTTAACTTTTCTCTGCCTTGTTCTGGTGTCAGGACTGCTATTTCTCTCCACTGCTTCCTGCAGGCAGTGTTAGTTATATTTTCTGCCTATGGCATGAGTACTTGACTCTGGTGATACCCTGATTTGTACTGCTGTGTTTAGCTGACTTTACCCATGTCCGTTCCTTCCTCTCCTCCCGCCCCGACTCTGTGTCTCCCTTAGTGTTTGGATTTCCCGGTATTTGACTCGAAATTGGTTCTGACCTGATTCTTTCTCTTGTTTCTGTTACTTCTGCTTCTGACCAGCACTGACTCTGAGATCGGTACTCCCTTTGGTACTCAGTTACTCTCTGGTATTGACCCGGCTTGTTTGACTATTCTGCTGCCACCTCGTGGTAGCCTCGCTGCAGTGCTGCTGGTCTGCTCTGTGCAGTATTGCAGACCTCGCTCCACTCTGCTGCCATCTAGTGGAGTTTGCATTTACGTGCAGAGCTGCAGCGTGACTTCAAGTTTCCCAAAATTTCCCTAATACTTCAAGATGCCTGCTATCATGTCTATCATGTCTGGAAAGATGCCTGCCTTAGATGAAACTGTTTAGTTTCCAAGTCTATCTATTCAGTATTATTGTGAGAGAATCAGGAAAAAATTTTCTTGGGAAATTAAATTTGCAGAGATATTATTCTCTGCAAATTCACTCTTCCTAATTACGCCCTGAGGTCTGTCAAAACCCCAAAGCATAATAAACATAATATGTAAAAAAATAAAAAAAGTCATACTTATGTCACGACTTAACTTCCGCCCCCTCCGATCCCCATTGTCAACCATTTGGTCCTCGTTGCATCCTCTGAAAACCTCCACTCGTACTAAAATTTTCAAGACTTCTGGACCTGATGAGGCCCACGATGGTTCAAGATCATATAAGATTAAGGTATCATAATGTCCTGATGTGCGCCGTGACATTGCACTTCCATGCGCAGAACCATCTCAGGCCTCATCAGATTCAGAAGTCTAGGCTCAATGTGAGAGGCACGAAGATTTCAGAGCTCGCAACGTGGCTCAGAAGATGCGGTGAAGACAGGATGTTTGATGGTGAGGAGTAAAGGCGCTGGATACCTGAGTGGTGAGGTGAGCATAAGGATTTATTTTTAATTTTTTTAACCTTTAGATGGCCCATTATGGTACAGAACAATTGTTATTTTGCGGAAACGAATTACAAAAAAATGCAAATTTTTGTAAAATTCAGGTAGAATTAATTTCAACATGATTATATTCACTCATCTTTAGAGAAGAGGAACTTCTCTTGTTTGATAATTCAATCTGAAATGATTTATCGCATTCTCCTCTGTGCCGTCCTACACTGAGCAAAAAGGTAACAAAGCTTTGAACTTTTGACTTTCAGGCTCCATATCTCACCATCCACTATGGTTTCTAAATTGAGACCATCATCATTTTATAGAAAATCATTTTGGCTACCTGATACATAAATTTGACTTGTAACTATTTAGCACATGATTAGTTATGCAGATTCTTGTCATGTCACTGTATTGTTACTGTTTTGCTTCTGGTGGTGGAAAAATTGTTTTCTTCCTGTATACTACAAAATACAACCTGTTCTCACATTCCCTAGTAGCTCAGTGTAGTATTAGGTTGTTTCCCAAGCGAAAAGGTCACTGGTTCGAAAAGAGAAGCAGCCATGAAGATTTCCCAAGAAAAGAGAAACAGCATCATCCAGCTCATCGATAGCAGTGTCTCAGCCAAGCAAATTGCCAAACTGCATGATGTGAGCTCCATGACAGTTGGAAGAATATGAAATGAAGTCTGTCCATCCATTGAAAAGCCAAAAGATGGACATCCAGGTGAAATATTGGCATCAACAAGCCGGCTCATCACAAGGCCTATCAGTTCTGGTTTGAAAAACAAGGCAGTGCAGGTGGCTCATATGCTTAGTAATAGTGAGATCACAGACGTCGATGCAAGCACCATGCAATGCACTTCACACAAGTCTGGAATGGTGGCCTGAAAAAAAGGGAAGAAGCCTCGACTTCAATATCGTCATAAGAAGCGTCAGCTTGAGTTTGCAAAAAAGTAAGAAATATGGACAGTAGAAATTATGGATCTGGAAAAAACAAGAAAAAAGGGGCTAATAATAATAAGAAATTGAAGTAACTGTGAAGTTTGGTGAAGGAAGCCTGATGACATGGGGTAGTTTCATAACCAAAAGCATTAGATACTTGACCAGGATCCATGGTGGACTCAATCCTAAGCTTTATGTGAGTATCCAACAAGGCGAGTTACTTCGTACGTTCGAGTAATATGGGTGTGAAAAGGACGACATTGTGTTCCACAAGGACAACGACCAAAGCATATGTCAAGTTTGTCGAAGAAATGGGTCAATGACAATGAAAGAGAGGTGCTGGATTGGCCCCCACAGTCCCCAGACCTCAACCCAATCGAACACTTGTGAGAAGAGTTGAAGAAAAAGCTGTATACAGACCCAAGTGAGGCGACCAGTATGCACTAACTATGGGAACCTGTAGAAGAGATCTCTGATCAGATTTTGATCAAGACAAGCTTGACTCTGATAGAAGCTGCCCAGAAGAATTCAGGAAATGGTGAAAGCCGAAGGAGGATTTACAGAACACTAACAAAATAATGCAGTGACATGACAAGAATCTGCATAACTAATCATATGCTAAATAGTTGCAAGTGAAAGTTATGTATGAGATATCCAAGAGGATTGTCTATAAAAGGAGCATAGTCACACATTCGAAGCACAAGTGGAAGGTGAGATATGGAGCCTGAAATTTGTTATCCTTTTCCTCCTTTTCCTTTTCCTGTTTTTGCTCCTCCAATACACCCCCCAACTTTGCTGTCTGGTTGCATATTTCCCCTTCCTAGTTCTCTACCTCCCCTCTATCAATCCCTTCACTGGCTATCCCAACTAATTAGCTTCTTCGCCACCTTCTAAAACCCACTACTTCAGAAAAAACCATAATCCCTGCCAGAACCGTGCTGCCACTGTAATGCCATATGAACAGGTAGCACTTTCATCTACTCCCTACTCCTATCTTCTCTTCCTATCCACTCTTTCATTCCTTATTTCATATTTATTCAACTTTTTTTCTTTTTATAGTTTGTATGTTTTGTAACATGTATTGATTGTTGCGCACTGAAACCCACTTTGCATCTTTTTTCATACGCACCTCACTTACAGGAACTAAAGGGTTAAATAATATTCTAATAATATTAAGAAGAAGAAATCTAGAGCACTTACACAATGGGAATTCCAGTTTTGCTACATCTGTACATACTCAATATACGTTTTCCAAGTTGTACGAAAGCAGAATGACTTCCCTGCTTAATACAATGTGTCTTCTTAGAAATTGCAGCAAACTCATTCATCATGCATTCAATGTGTCAGGTAGGAGAATATTCTGGGGGAAACAAAACAACCCATAAATATCTGCAGAGAAATAACAATTAAAGTGAAGTTATGCAGCCTGTTTGTGTCGTCTGTATTTTGATCATGTAAGTGCTGCTATTTAAATGTAAATGACTTGTCTGCGTTCTGTAATGACACCCAATTCTAAGCAATTTCACTTACATGTATACAAACGCAATCTCCGCGCTTTACATGCTCGTCGGACTCGGCGGTGGAATTATATCTCTACTAAACAGTGACAGCAGAGAGAACCGTATGGAAAACACACCACAACAGCAATTTTACAATTAAAGGGTAATTCCCAACGTTGAAAACTGTATGTGGATTTGTGGGTGTGAACCAGTGGTACCCCATCATCATGAGAAAAGCCCCTTTGGAGTGAAGCGGTGGCCATATCTGTGCACCGCTGCTCTATTCATTCTCTATGAGGCTATCAGAAGGGATTGATTGGAGCTCCTGCTGGTCGGACTCCCACCCATCCTTGAGTTCTCAACTATTCTTTGAATTAATGATCATATTTCATGTAAAGAACCAACTGCTGAACCAACGTGCTACATGACACATTTACCCCGAAACTTAAAAATTTGTCATTATGATTATTACTCCCCTCCAAAAAAATCCTACACAGATAGTGCCCCTGAAAACAATAGCACCCCCATACAATATTAGTGTCCCTTTTTACTCATACACATTAGTGCCCCCTTTTGTATCCTGTAGATAGTAATTATGACATTTTGACATTATGACATTGCCCAATATAGAATTACAATAGTCCACTGTGGTCCCAAGAATGTAATAACGGACCATGTGTAGAGCCTAGAAGGTAAAAGTGCCCTCTTTTAGTCCCCAGACAGTAATAATTGCTCCTGTGTATTCCTTTAGTATTTCTTTCCCATGATGCATCCATAAACAGTAATGAAGTTCCATAAGTGCCAGCTTTAAATGTGATAATGCTAATTGGCCCTCAAAAAAAAAGTTCATACTCACCTAATTTTATTGCCACAATGACGACAGCAACCTAGTCCCCTTGTAACCTGCACAAATATCAGAGTGGCGCAGTTGGCGCATTGCAATGATGTTGAAGCGTGGTAGCCGCAGGATAGGCAATAGCGAGGCTTTGTCTGTGGACCTGTTCTGTGAGGGTGTCACACCGATACAGGCCGCAGGTAACCCGCAAAGGTTATATACAAGAAATAGTGGGCACAAAGTCTTATGGTCGTTTCCTCTACAGTGTGGAGCATTCTCCTTTACACAGTATCCTTCCTCTGTACTCTACTCCAGGACTAGTGAGTAGAGTTGAGCGATACTTTCCGATATCCAAAAGTATCGGAATCGGAATGGTATCGCCGATACCATTAAAATATCGGCGATACCCGATACCGATACCGGAAGTCCCATGTAAGTCTATGGGAACAAAATATCGCAACTAAAAAAACCTCTTTCTTTCCTTGTAAACACTAAATATACACACATAGAATACATATATATATATATATAATATATATATACATGTCATTATGACATATATATTATATATATACATATATTTATAGTTTATACACTTCTACATAGTAAAATATCCTCTGATTCAATTGCCGGGTAAAGTCGGCTTCTGTGAAAAGACAGAAGCACCCGACATGAAATGACACTTGGTGTACATAGGGTTAACCATGTCTTTTCATGTCGTTTGCTATCTGATTTGCACAAACAATTACATCAGTCTAGGTGTGCAAAATTTCACACCTGTAGGGGTTAATTAAAGGTGTAAATTCGTTGTAAAAAAAACGGACTTTTTTGCTTTGAATTTACACCTTTAATTAACCCCTACAGGTGTGAAATTTTGCACACTTACACTCATGTAATTGTTTGTGCAAATCAGATATCAAACTACATGAAAAGACATGGTTAACCCTATGTACACCAAGTGTCATTTCATGTCGGGTTCTGCATTTTCACAAAAGCCGGCAATTGAATTAGCGGCTATTAGAGTTGAGCGATACTTTCCGATATCCTAAAGTATCGGAATCGGAATGGTATCGCCGATATCACTAAAAAATCGGCGATACCCGATACCGATACCGGAAGTCCCATGTAAGTCTATGGGAACAAAATATCGCAACTAAAAAAAACCCATTCTTTCCTTGTAAACACTAAATATACACACATAGAATACATATATATATATATACATGTCATTGTGACATATATATATACATATATGTATAGTTTATACACTTCTACATAGTAAAATATCCTTTGATTCAATTGCCGGGTAAAGCCGGCTTCAGTGAAAAGACAGAAGCACCCGACATGAAATGACACTTGGTGTACATAGGGTTAAACATTTCTTTTCATGTCCTTTGCTATCTAATTTGCACAAACAATTAAATCAGACTATGTGTGCAAAATTTCACACCTCTAGGGGTTAATTAAAGGTGTAAATTCGTTGTAAAAAAAACGGACTTTTTTGCTACGAATTTACACCTTTAATTAACCCCTAGAGGTGTGAAATTTTGCACACATAGTCTGCTTTAATTGTTTGTGCAAATTAGATAGCAAAGGACATGAAAAGACATGGTTAACCCTATGTACACCAAGTGTCATTTCATGTCGAGTCACCCGACATGAATGAACTTGGTTTTACATAGGTTAAACATTTCTTTTCATGTCCTTTGCTATCTAATTTGCACAAACAATTAAATCAGACTATGTGTGCAAAATTTCACACCTGTAGGGGTTAATTAAAGGTGTAAATTCGTTGTAAAAAAACGGACTTTTTTGCTACGAATTTACACCTTTAATTAACCCCTAGAGGTGTGAAATTTTGCACACATAGTCTGCTTTAATTGTTTGTGCAAATTAGATAGCAAAGGACATGAAAAGACATGGTTAACCCTATGTACACCAAGTGTCATTTCATGTCGGGTTCTGCATTTTCACAAAAGCCGGCAATTGAATTAGCGGCTATTATACTATGTAGAAGTGTATGAACTACAAATATAAATATATATATATATGTGTCACAAATTCAATGACATGTATATATATATATGAGGTGTAAAATTGCTGAAAAAAAATGCGTGGGCTCCCGCCCTATTTTTGCAACCAGACAGACAAAGCCAGTGAGTGGGGGCAGATAATAATAGCCCAGAGAGGGACCATTATTTTTGCCCCCCCCGGCTACTAACATCTGCCCCCAGACACCCCAGGAAAGACAAATCTATAATTAGATTCGCCCTTTCTGGCACTTTGCCCGTCTATTCCCATTGCCCTGTAGCGGTGGCGAATGGGTTAATATGGGGTTAAAGCCACCTTGCTATTGAAAGGTGACCTTAAGCCAGGTTAATAATTGAGAGCTGTCAATTAGACAACTATCAATTATTAATCCTATTGCATGAAATAAAAATAAAACACACACACTTTAATTAAAAATCATTTTAATGAAATAAAGACACATGTTTTTGACCATCTTTTATTTTACTGCAAAAACCATTTCCTGTAATAAAAATAAAATAAAAAAGCAAAATTATTCTTACCTATCCCATGCACAGTCAGGTCCCACGGTGTAATCCTTCAGAAAGGGTTAATGTTTACTGCAGGGACCGCAGCTAATGCTGCAGCCTCACAGTAAACCCCAAATGAATGAGTTCCTCTCCTGCCTGACAGGAGAGTAAAGGCTGGGTGTCACATAACGATACACCAGCGATCCCGACAACGATATGCACTTGTCAGGATCGCTGGTGTATCGCTACATGATCGCTGCTGAGCTGCCAAACAGGCAGCTCAGGCAGCGATCTGGGACAGCGACACTGCGGGTAACATCGCTTAAGGGCCCGTCTCACATAGCGATATCGCTACCGAGATCGCTGCTGAGTCACTAGTTTTGTGACGCAGCAGCGAGCTCACCAGCGATATCGCTGTGTGTGACATTCAGCGACGATCATCCACCCTGCCGGGTATCGCTGATCGTCGCAGAAATGTCAGGACCTTTTTTTGATCGCTGGTTTCCCTCTGACAGGCACGCATCGCTGCGTGTGACAGGCGGGAAACCAGCGATCAAAGGTCCTGACATTTCAGCGACGATCAGCGATACCCGGCAGGGGGGCTGATCGTCGCTGAATGTCACACACAGCGATATCGCTGGTGAGCTCGCTGCTGCGTCACAAAACTAGTGACTCAGCAGCGATCTCGGTAGCGATATCGCTATGTGAGACGGGCCCTTAAGTGGAAAGCTTAATTGATTGCTTTCCACTTTCACTTCAGGTCAGCCAGGGACACAATCAGTGACGTCAGAGGGAACTGATTAACAAAAATAGGGGTTCCCTTCGAAAAAAAAATGGCGTGGGGTCCCCCCTATTTTTGTTAACCAGCCAGATGAAGCAGACCGCTGAGGCCTGGATTTTCAGGCTGTTAAGGAGCCAAGATCCATGGACCTTGCCAGCCTGATAATACCAGGCCACAGCAGTCTGCATATCTTGGCTGATTAACAAAAATAGGGGATCCCCTCGAAAAAAATTGGCGTGGGGTCCCCCCTATTTTTGTTAACCAGCCAGATGAAGCAGACCGCTGAGGCCTGGATTTTCAGGCTGTTAAGGAGCCAAGATCCATGGACCTTGCCAGCCTGATAATACCAGGCCACAGCAGTCTGCATATCTTGGCTGATTAACAAAAATAGGGGATCCCCTCGAAAAAAATTGGCGTGGGGTCCCCCCTATTTTTGTTAACCAGCCAGATGAAGCAGACCGCTGAGGCCTGGATTTTCAGGCTGTTAAGGAGCCAAGATCCATGGACCTTGCCAGCCTGATAATACCAGGCCACAGCAGTCTGCATATCTTGGCTGATTAACAAAAATAGGGGATCCCCTCGAAAAAAATTGGCGTGGGGTCCCCCCTATTTTTGTTAACCAGCCAGATGAAGCAGACCGCTGAGGCCTGGTTTTTCAGGCTGGTAAGGATCCAATATCCATGGACCTTGCAAGCCTGATAATACCAGGCCACAGCAGTCTGCTTAGCTTGGCTGGTTAGCAAAAATAGGGGATCCCCTCGAAAAAAAAACGGCGTGGGGATCCCCCCTATTTTTGTTAACCAGCCAAGTAAAATGCAGACTGCTGCGGCCTGGTATTAAAAGACTGTCAAGGCCCATGGATTTTGGCCCTCAACAGCCTGATAATACCAGGCTACAGCAGCCCCACATTTGGCGCATCAAAAGATGTGCCAATTGTGGCACTTTACCCGGCTCTTCCCACTTGCCCTGTAGCGGTGGCAAGCGGGGTAATAAGGGGTTAATGTCACCGTTGATTGCACGGTGACAATAAGCCCGGTTAATAATGGAGAGGTGTCAATAAGACACCGATCCATTATTAATCCCAAAGTTATTAAATGTGTAAAAAAAAGACACAGCAAGAAAAAAGTATTTTAATGAAATAAAAGAGACAACACAGTTTTCATTTCTTTTATTACTCTCTCATTCCTGCGACGCCATCGATCTCCTGTAAAAAAAGAAAAAAAACAAACCAACAGTATACCACCTGTCCGACGCAGTCCATAACGATAGTCCCACGACGATCCAGCTCTGCTACATCGCAATGACAGGCAGAGCCTGTCATCGCAACGCAGCACAGCTGATTACCTGCTTCCCCGGCGGTGACGTCATCGGACTGACTGCTTTACGGCCGGGATTACCCAGCAGTCACTGCAGTTATCGCGAGAAACTGCATGTGACCGCCGGGGAGAAGAGGATGGCGGCCATGAAGCAGTGCAGGACGTGACCGCCGGAGATCTTCTGCCAGGTAAGTGCCGCTGACTCCTGACAGACCCGACAGACGGACACTGACAGTGACAGTGACATCCCGATTCCGGTATCCGATAAGACGAAAATATCGGAACTCGGAATCGGAATTCCGATACAGCTAATATCGGCCGATACCCGATATTTGCAGTATCGGAATGCTCAACACTAGCGGCTATTATACTATGTAGAAGTGTATGAACTATAAATATAAATATATATATATATATATGTGTCACAAATTCAATGACATGTATATATATATATATGAGGTGTAAAATTGCTGAAAAAAAATGCGTGGGCTTACGCCCTATTTTCGCAACCAGACAGACAAAGCCAGTGAGTGGGGGCAGATAATAATAGCCCAGAGAGGGACCATTTTTTTTGGCCCCCCCCAGCTACTTAACATCTGCCCCCAGACACCCCAGAAAGGGCAAATCTTTAATTAGATTTGCCCTTTCTGGCACTTTGCCCGTCTATTCCCATTGCCCTGTAGCGGTGGCGAATGGGTTAATAAGGGGTTAAAATGACCTTGCAATTGAAAGGTCACTTTAAGCCAGGTTAATAATTGAGAGCTGTCAATTAGACAACTATCAATTATTAATCCTATTGTATGAAAGAAAAATCAAACACACACACTTTAATAAAAAAGAAGTTTAATGAAATAATCACACAGTTTTTGACCATATTTTATTTACCTGCTAAAACCATTTCCTGTAATAAAAATAAAATAATAAAGCAAAATTATTCTTACCAATCCGATGCACAGTCAGGTCCCACGGTGTAATCCTTCAGAAAGGGTTAATGTTTACTGCAGGGACCGCAGCTAATGCTGCAGCCTCACAGTAAACCCCCAAATGAATGAGCTCCTCTCCTGGCTGACAGGAGAGGAAGTGGAAAGCTTAATTGATTGCTTTCCACTTTCACTTCAGGTCAGCCAGGGACACCATCAGTGACGTCAGAGGGAACTGATTAACAAAAATAGGGGTTCCCTTCGAAAAAAAATGGCGTGGGGTCCCCCCTATTTTTGTTAACCAGCCAGATGAAGCAGACCGCTGAGGCCTGGATTTTCAGGCTGGTAAGGATCCAATATCCATGGACCTTGCAAGCCTGATAATACCAGGCCACAGCAGTCTGCTTAGCTTGGCTGGTTAACAAAAATAGGGGATCCCCTCGAAAAAAAAAACGGCGTAGGGGTCCCCCTATTTTTGTTAACCAGCCAAGTAAAATGCAGACTGCTGCGGCCTGGTATTAAAAGACTGTCAAGGCCCATGGATTTTGGCCCTCAACAGCTTGATAATACCAGGCTACAGCAGCCCCACATTTGGCGCATCAAAAGATGTGCCAATTGTGGCACTTTACCCGGCTCTTCCCACTGCCCTGTAGCGGTGGCAAGTGGGGTAATAAGGGGTTAATGTCACCGTTGATTGCACGGTGACAATAAGCCCGGTTAATAATGGAGAGGTGTCAATAAGACACCGATCCATTATTAATCCCAAAGTTATTAAATGTTAAAAAAAAGACACAGCAAGAAAAAAGTCTTTTAATGAAATAAAAGAGACAACACAGTTTTCATTTTTTTTATTACTCTCTCATTCCTGCGACGCCATCGATCTCCTGTAAAAAAAGAAAAAAAACAAACCAACAGTATACCACCTGTCCGACGCAGTCCATAACGACAGTCCCACGACGATCCAGCTCTGCTACATCGCAATGACAGGCAGAGCCTGTCATCGCAACGCAGCACAGCTGATTACCTGCTTCCCCGGCGGTGACGTCATCGGACTGCTTTACGGCCGCGATTACCCAGCAGTCACTGCAGTTATCGCGAGAAACTGCATGTGACCGCCGGGGAGAAGAGGATGGCGGCCATGAAGCAGTCCGGGATGTGACCGCCGGAGATCTTCTGCCGGGTAAGTGCCGCTGACTCCTGACAGACCCGACCGACGGACACTGACAGTGACAGTGACAATCCCGATTCCGGTATCCGATATGAAGAAAATATCGGTACTCGGAATCGGAATTCCGATACAGCCAATATCGGCCGATACCCGATATTTGCAGTATCGGAATGCTCAACCCTACTAGTGAGGCTCACTGTTTCGTCCTACTTCACCACAGCCCAACTTCAAAGCCACAGTCCTGATCAGCAAGTCTGTCTACTTGCTCAGCGATTCCACTTCATATTTCTTCCACTACTGGCACCCTGGATGTACCACTTGGGAACCCCACTAGTACCACAAACTCTGTCCTGCTTAAACCTGTTACCTTCGGAGTTACAAGCTCGGGAGTTCGAAACTCAGCTTCCGCTTATGGACCCTTCTCTAAAGGGCCTCTATGTCTCATAAGTCACTTCTCTTCTGGATCTTGCTATCCGTCGCCTTTGGTCTCCTCTTTTTGTGGATCACCCTTTAAGCAGTACTGCTCAATTAGTACTCCAAATTTGTACTTCCTAACTAACAGGAAGCAGTCACTTGCTCTAACACTAACCCCACCCCATGAGGGCTAGTACTAAACATGAACTATATCTTACCCTAATGTTATTATCTATATTACAATTAACTATCTATCCCTATTCTACCTATCTTTCACACTATGTCTTAGAGTATCACATCCTACAGCATACATTACTTATATTACTACACACTGTATATTACAGCACAATCCACATAACACGATATATACAAAGACGCATGACATAATACACATTACAATACAGCACAACGCGATTGGTGTCTTCAGGGGCAGGAATGCGACAGCACAGTCCACCATCCTTACAACGTCAGAGAGGTGACTGCGCCTGTGCCAGAACACCGACATCTTGCAGGCCATATATACACAGTAACCAGTAGCCTACAAGACGGAGAATGGTTGGGCATTGAAGTGATGGCTTTCTCTTCTATCACAAAGATCATATTGCATCAGTGTCCTGTAGATGCTGGTATAGTTCACAGTGATACTCGCCCCGATATACCAGATGTTCTGTACTTTGCAACCCTACTGTCCCCATTTATATGACTGGTGAGCAGTGACATAACTTGAAGCTTGTGTGCCCCAATCTAAAATCTCCACTGTGACCCTCAACCAGCACAGGTATCTCATAATAAAAGTCTTTTCATATGGGGCAAAGGGACTTTTAGGGCAACCCAAGTTTCCAGGGCCCCGGTGCAATTGCAACTCATGCACCTATTGTAGCTACGCTCCTGCTGGTGAGTAAAGTTGTAAATTTATGTATAAATCTGGGAATATCAGTGGTGGGAATATGTTCCTTTGGTATCAATATCAGAATAGTGAAGGTCCTATCACCGGCACCTCCACTGGTCAATTGTCACTAAGTTGCTTCAACGTTGACAATTTACTTCAAAACAGCCACTACACAGTTTATGGATCTGTGTTGGCGGCTGACTCAGTAACAAGGTGTTGTAACCTCATCGATTAATGTTGGTGACCAAAGGGTAGAGTTACAGTATTATATAGGGTTGTGTTCCACAAAGAACAGCAAAAAACAGGAGAGTACAGCACAGTATGGTGCATAGCAGAAGACATGCACAATACTAGAGAAGCACCAGATGGCAAAGCAGAGTGTAATATGGTGAACAAGGGAATGACATGACGCCGGTTACAGTAGCAGGTAAAGCAGAAGGGTTCGGAGAACAAAAAAGTACAAAAATATAAAATGCATCACAGTAGTTAGTATGGGATAAAGAAAAGTGTAGCCCACCTCTGTATATAGACTGTAGCACAAAGATTCCCCCAATAAATGCACCTACTGCAGATTCTGGGATTTGCTAAATATGCCAGCGTTGTTGATGAATTAATGTCTCGATTAGTTCCCCTGGGGACAATGGCACCTACATGCCGGAGCAGACGAGTTCCTGTTATTTTGAGCTTGTCAATAAATTTGTTTTTTAAAGTAATTATTCTAGATGGTGAAGAAGAAGCAGTGGCTTCATTGCTTTGCGTTTCATTAGTATTTACAATCCCTGAGTTTTCCTACACACCAGCAGCTCCTGCGCTCGTATCACTCAAGTATGTCTTGTTATTTTGTAAGAGGACCCCTTGGCTTAGGAAGAAGACAGGGCTTAGCATAATTAAAGGTATAGCTATTCTTCCATAACTTCAAAGGGCATCAGATAAAGCACATATTTCCCATGCTAATTCTTGTGTTCCTCTCATTAACCCTTGCTACAATGTACGTGCGTCCGCACTGCTTACTATACGGGGATCTATGGGTGAGGCTATAATCTCCATATAAATCAGAAAACAAAGAAAAAAGGAGTTCCATACCAAAGATTAAAAAATATATAATATTTTATTATGTCCAAATGACAAGAATAATCACAAATTCACTTTGTGTGACATATAATCCTAACAATTATTAAAAGATATATGGGCCCAGGTCATAAAAAAGAGCCCACCTAAATAACAACCATCTTCTCAATATGTGTATAGCATAGTGCATAAGAAATGGCGCTTAGGATAACAAGAGACCAGCCCTAAACATTCATCAAAGACGCCACGCAGAGAGACAAAAAAATTGCTAAAATAAAAGAATAATAAAGTGCCTCAGTGCTCACCCATGAAGTTATGCCAGTGCCCAGGAGCCAGGTATCACCCCTTCGATAAAGCTTACGCGAAACGCGCGTCAGGGTGATACCTGGCTCCTGGGCATCTGGGCACTACACTTCATGGGTGAGCACTGAGGCACTTTATTATTATTTTATTTTAGCAATTTTTTTGTCTCTCTGTGTCGCGTCTTTGATGAATGTTTAGGGCTGGTCCCTTGTTATCCTAAGTGCCATTTCTTATGCACTACGCTGTACACATATTGAGATGATGGTTGTTATTTAGGTGTGCTCTTTTTTATGCCCTGGGCCCATATGTCGTTTAATAATTGTTAGGGTTTTATGTCACACAAAATGAATTTGTGATTATTCTTGTCATTTGGACATAATAAAATATTATATATTTTTTAATCTTTGGTATGGAACTCCTTTTTTCTTTGTTTTCTGATTGTATTTTGGAGTATACACAATAATATTCTATAACTTAATTGGGTACTGTAGATTAAATTAATTCACTTGGATAATATTTTATATAGACTTTTTTTATTGTACCCGGGGTGTATTGGGGCCTTCTTATAATCTCCATATAAATGTATCGTATTCCTAAGTAGCTTTATAATTCCAGTTACTGTCATACAGATAGTATAATATACTTACACAGATTTTACCAATATTTACTATTCATTAGAACATTTTACACATATAGACGGCATATGCCCAAATTCCTAAATGACCCGCCTCTGTCATAGGCGACGAGAGAGGCAATGCGGTGATCTGGTGCAATTCTGGGAGGTGTAATTCTGGGATTTTGGTATCAGGGTTAATTTTTGTCTGGGATTCATGCTGTTAACACTGCTTTCTGATTCTGTACCTGACTTTTCTTTGTATCGACTCCACTTGCCTTCAATTTGCTCCAACGGTCTACTTTGTAGCCTTAATCATGGGCACTCTACGTAAGTCCAGATTCCAGTAAACGGTTTACTGGGTGAAGACCAGGCAAACCCTGGAATTTGGCAGATGTTCTGCTTAGCATTGAGCTAGTCCAAGTAATCCCTATTAAAAGCTGCTTGGCTCTCATGAACAGTGACTCCATGACGGACAACATTCGAGAGTAGAAAGTTCCCACTCGCTTGGTCCAGCTACCATGGAGTACCAAAGTGGACGCTCAACCGGAGTAGTGTGAATTTTTCTCTATTCTCTAGTAGCCACTTATTCAGTGGGTAGGTGGGATACCTTTTAAATAGCATTTCTCTTCCCGCCTTTCTTTGGGTTCCTCCAAGAAGTGATGTCATATCCTAATTATATGCCATCTTACGATCAGAATGCCGCTTTAAAAAGCATCTGGAAGTTGTCCAATCTCGTAAATTTACATTAATCCCAATTACAATATTATGATTGAAATTGTACATGAGTTAAAAAAAAAATCTCCTAAAAACATGATGTTTAAATTCATGCCTGGCAATTGTTTTTTTAAATTCCTCTCCAATAATGGCACCACACCCACGGCATCATAAAATGTTTAATACTCTTTTGTCTCTCGCTCTCTCCTTGCTTTGCTATTTTCTCTCCAGGGTTTTTATGGTAGAGGATACATAGCAAACCTCCTCCAGATGTTATGTGTATAGAGCAGGGATGTGTTTGTGGACAGAACAATGTTTATTCTAATGTGCTATTGCGCAAACCTTCACCGTCCGGACCCTCGTCGTCTCTGCTCTGGATGATGGCCGCGCATTGTTTTTAGATGATTATGCTTAAAGTTGATACTTACTAGTCACTGAGGGAGCTGGAAAAAATGCCGCACCTGGGCTTGGAGCGGGACACGAGATCTTCAGCCAACGTCCACGTGCTGTAGCGCAGAGCCCTGGCCGATCTCCGTACAAAAAGAAGTAACTCCTGGACTTCTTAGCAACCGTTGCAGCTCGCTGATACAAAGTGACGTTATAACAGTAAACAATCTCAGGGTGTTGGTAAAAATATTCCAGCTGCCTCACAAAATACATTGTAAAAGTTGCAGCGAAAGAATTAGAGTTTTAGATGGTTACCACAGCAAGCGGATTAGTTTTTGTTATGACTCCTCTCGATAGAACATCATTTATTTCCCATTAACGACTCTTATTTATTTACTTATCATTTTATATGGCCCTGGTGGGTCAGTAAAATTTACAAATATTGAGGGTCCCTTGGGTAGGAGCACACAGAGTGTTTTCAAGGCAGTGAAAAATGATGAGTTTTCTTGACGTTTCGTTTTTGGAGAATTTTTTTCAATTCCTGAAGAGGTTTTGAAGAGTTTTTTTGAAGTCTTTAAGTATTCTTTCCAGCCTTTTGATTGTACAATGACTAATGTGGAGCTTTTTCCATCAGGAGATGCTTGAAAAAAGTATAAAAGACTGACCGTCACTTTCAAACAAGTGTGAACAGGTGCATACGAAAAGTAGCTATCTCCATATATAACTAATAAAGTTTGTTGTGTAAGTTATATCGCAAGACTCATTAACGGGTCGATAGTGACTTGTAGATTTTCTGCTTCCAACGGGTGGCGCTATAGAGTTCAAGTCATCTTCCTCTCTGAAAAGGCAATTTGCATATCAGAATCCAGCAATTCTGGATTTTTGGGGAAATTCATAACAAATGTGTTAATTACAAATCTATTCACTCATCTCATCTCTCCTGGGGATGTATCTTTTAAAAACGGTTGTCCGCTTCTTTAGATGGACAGATTTTTCTTCCGAGAGACTGTCCGGTTTTATTTCTTCCCGCTTGTAGATCAAGATACTCAGCTGTGCTTCCAGGTCAACAATGTTTTATCTTGCAAAACGTGAACGATAGTAAGTTGCCGGTAAGTGGCAGAAACATGACCATAAATTCAGGAAGTGTTGATTTGGCAGTTGATTTCGACGTTCACAAGGTGAAGCTGATGTGTAACATCACAGGACATAAAAGAGGAAAATTTGACAATAAAAGGAGAGATGGTGGATGGCCCGCGTGTGTTGGTCAGTTAGAAAAGTAGAAATGAGGCTCTTTCCATCTTCCAGAATTGCACTGCCTTAGTAGCCATTACTGGTGGATTGTAGACTGTGAGTAGTTTTCCCATTGGAGACATTGATGAAGGTCAGGAAGCAGTGAGACGTGGAGCAGGAGGAAGAGAGCTGCATGAGGGTTGAACCAATGGAATTGGAATAATTGAGAAAATCTTCGGAAGGAGGAGGTTCTGCTGTTTTGCTGACAACTGACTTCTTTCAAAGAAAAGTCCAGCAATACCTTTACATTATTGATGTGCAAATGAGGCTGAAAGACTATGGTAAATCTGAAGCCTCTGTCACTCCAGCTCTATTCCCCGCCCAGCACCGCCTCCTCCTGCTTTATTGACAGCCTCTATGTTGTGTGACTTCAGGCAAAGAAGCCTTCAATCAAGCAGAAGGAGGCAACGCTGGGTGGGGAATAGAGCTGGAGTGACAGAGGCTTCAGATCTGCCAAAGTTATTCAGACTAATTTGCAAATTAATTCAATCACAAATTTCTTGGTAATGGAGTACTGACTGGACAGATAAAGGTATTGCTGGACTTGTCTTTGAAAGAGCTACATGTGCATAGAAATAGTTTTGTGGGTGACATCCTGCTGACAGATTCCCTTTAACTCCTAAATGTATTATTCTTTGGCAAGAGATTGTAGCATTACATAATGTCCATTCTCAGCAATGAGATCTGTCCTTCTCCCCTTTATATAGCATTTCAAATTAATTGCTCAGATGGGGAAACTCCTTCAAAATATTCTAACTAGAACCTGAATTGTACAAGTGATGTACCCATAACCACAACTGTTTTCATTGCTGAATATCAGGGGTGACTTTGCTGAATATTACATACAGTGTCTTCTTTCCATATCAGAAAGAACTGAGATAATTGAAAGAAATTGAGGTGAGGACCAAGGCGGATCTGGTGACCAGATATAATTAAACGTCACATGATTTATGGGCAGGTGTCACTCAAGTCGTCAAGTCGCCTTAGCCCTTATAATATTTTAAGTCGTCAAATCGTCTTTGCTGAATAATGAAAAGTAAATTTACATTCCAAAAATTCATAAACCCAGTTTATAGATTTGTGGAAACTTCTCCTGAGGAATCAGTTCACCAAATCATTACAAATACTTTTCTCTCAGTAAAATAAAAGTTTATTTATATCTGATTCATAGTTGGGAAAGGTGGATTTGTACCAATAGGGCTGACGTTACATCACCCAAACTTTCAGCCAAACTTTCTCCAACTACTCCTCTAATATTACCTATTAAAGAGGTGGTCCACTATAATCTTTATATTGCACATCAATTTAAGCCACTGAAATAAGTGTGTTTTTTCAAATATTTTCTTTTCTCATATTTGTGAGCGACGTTATCTCTACTCGCTCGGTGCAGTCGCTGCTGATAGCTGGTGATGTCACGTCAACTTCCGGACTCTGGAAGTTGAGGTTGCATCACTGAGGCATGAATGAGTCTCACGCAGACTGCGGCCACTTGCCCTGATTGACGGGGCGGTGGGCGATGTTTCATCACACATCACATCCCGGTATTGAGTGCGCGCTGTAGATTTTCCTCTCTTCTTCTCTACTTTCATTGCTTGCGGGGCTCTGCCAATGGGAGACCTCCCGATTTGACAAATCTTGAAAGTTCGACAAAAGTATCCTTTCCCTTTCCCATTGCTGTGATGCTGAGCCCCGGGAACCAGATCCACCCTCTAATGATAGAATTGGGGTGTTAATTAGGTGTGGCTTGCTTTAAAGGGGATATAACTATGCAAAAAAGTAAAACTTCCACCTCCTGGGAAATACTTTAGAAATTATGGCAAGTATGAATATCGCGAAAAGAACAAAATCCAGATGCCCAAGTAACTATGACACAAATTTTTAAAAAAAAATAACTCAACTCTACTTTGTATAATTCTTGGAATAATATAAAGTCAGTTAAGTTGAAAAAGTAGTGAGACTTCTATAACCCTGTAATATACTAAACATTCACCTATGTTTCATTCTGAGAAATTCACGAGACTGTCTGTAAGACAAACCAATCTACGGATCCTGATTATTGATCGCTATTTGAAATGGATATTGATCTCCTCGGTCCCGGCACATTTTAAAGTTCCATCTCAATTAAGAGTGCAGTTAAATATTTTAAGGCAAGAACTCAGCCCCAGATGAGCACAAGATCTCAGCCAGTCCTGGTTCTGAGTCCAACATTCCCATTACTTGTGTCCCAGGTGGATTCATGAAGCATTTATTGATGTGAAGTCATCTCATACATTCTACATGTGGATTCATGAAGCATTTATTGATGTGAAGTCAATCTCATACATTCTACATGTGATTTACTTTGATATAAATATTTGCTATATGCATGGGTTGCATTAAATCAATGGTTGTAATGACCGGATTAATTATAATTTCGAGTTATATAATAAAAGTCATTAAAACATTAAAAATGTTTTCTTTTTTCAAAACAATTTAGGACTTAACTTGAAAAAATCAAGAATCTTTCCTTGAAAAATTGGTGTGCCAATGGACTATGTTATTTTTGTTTATTCATTTCCATGTGCAAAATGAAGCAACTTTATCATTAATCCTCATTAAAAGCGTCCTTCTATTTCACTGTTGTAGACTCTGTACAGCTGCTCACATAGCTGGCTGTGCAGCAATTTCAGACCTAGATCACACAGCACAAAACTACCACTGCTCTCACTTTTAGTTGTGCCTCACTCTCAGAATAGCACAGTGTTAAGATTACACCAGGAAGGGGAAGAGATTATTCACAGCAGAAGAAGGTGTATTAAAGAAGGACAAGACTCCACAGTGAAGGATTTATCAAACAGAGAAAAACAGTAGAGATTATAGAACGTTTTGAAATTCAAATTTGATTTGCAGCAAATCGTTATGCAGCATATTGCAGGTATTTCAAAGTCTACAAAACAGCGGTGTAACACTCTGATGTCCCCTAGGACTGTATTGACATTTTTCAAGCTCTTTAATGCAAACACAGTCTTAGTAATGTCAAAGTGAACTCGGCATACATGGCTTTGATTAAAGGTATGGTAACCATTCTCCACCAATAAGCTGTCACACTGTATATGTAATGTTTATTCAGTATTTATTGGCTTTCTCTCCCTATCTCTCGAATTGATGCCCTATCTGTTCACCTAACCATTGATGGCGGACGTACTTATTTTGCTTTTTATGATTAAGGGGATAGTAATGATTCTTCATCTCTTTGCTATCCCACAGTATCTGTAATGTTTATTCAGTGTTCTATGTCTATCTCTCCCTCTCTCTATTGCAAAGGTATGTCCTCCCACTATCCGTATTCATTACAAAATGGCTTCTGCATTCCCTGCTTCATGTTTTATACAGGCTATGATAGTTCCTCCTGATTAGCTGTGTTATATCATGTGATGTAATAGCTGCAAGACTGCAAGGCATTATGGGGAAGCCAGCGTGGCCACACCTGAAGTCAGGGGAACCTTCTGCAGCTGTTGCAAGTTTCTGCAATTTGTAAAAGGTGACATTTTTTGGCAGTTTCACATGAATTGAATGTCAAATTGTTTGAATTCTCTAAGATAAACAGATTTTACACAAATTCAATTTTTATTGAATCCATTCGCTCACCTCTAGAAATTATTCTAAGAATTAAGCTGGGTACATGAGAGCTAGTGAAGGCAGCAGCATTCTGAAATTACAGAACTCGAGGACAATTTATTGCCTATTTCTGGGAGAGATATAATCAGAAGAGCGGAGTCTAATATAATACATTTTCAATAATTTTTGGCTTTCATTTTTCCTCTTAGTTGCTACGGCTAATCGGTGCTCTCAGGAAGGGTTCTGGATGGAATTAGTCTACTTCCCCCTCTGGCAGCTGACAATATAGTCCCATCTAACTTTGACTGCTGAGAGACTATGTCCTCTCAGCTATATTGCAATATTAGCTGCTCTATAGCCACTTTTCAGAAAACTGGCAGTGGTGAGAGTTACTGAGCATGTGTGTCCACCGGTACTCTGATTATTAGATGGACATGCATTTTGTTAGACACTCTGAAAACCATACTAGGAGAGTAAATGTCATAAATCTTCACTGGCTCAATATACAAACTTCAGGCAGATGCTGCCATAGTCGAGTTCTAACACATGGTACCCTGTGCTGCAAGGCAACATTACCAGGCACTCGGCCACCATGCTTACCATAGATTTCAATCAGAAGAAACATCTGCTCCGAGGTTGAAGAACCAGATGTTATTTTGTAACCTGGTTGCATTTTTATGACAGTCACCTCAATAGCAGTTTACATGTTCAGTACAAATATATAATTCCATCCTACAGCGATGAGCCCCGAGCTTGTAGAAATGGTCTGCCTATAAGTCATCATAGTCCAAGGTAGCATATGTTCTTAGCATGATGTCATTATCCCGTAGGTAAAACACTAATTCAAAGGTTATTCATAGAAGATTGCTAATTTTTTTAAAAAAATCAGTTACTGAAAGAAAAAAATACATTGAAGCTAAAAAATTTTTATATAAATGTATCGATGACTGCGGACAGTTTTTTTCATCCTGATTTTTTTTTGGTCAAACTGCACATAGTGAGGTGTAAAATAATGTTATAAATTGATCCTCTTTTTTTACGAAAAGTTGATGGGGTGCTTCTAAAAAAATGGGGGTAAAATTGCAAGGTGCCAGTTTACTATAATGTGCACCAAAAAAGTATCAATGATTATAGTTGAAATCTTGACCATGGTAAATGTACATAACCGATTTAACATTTCTGCTCCTGCAATCCAGGAAGAAAGGACAGGAGTGGTTTATAGCTGCTGCTGTCTTCTCTACTCCAGAAGACGTAGCTCCTAAAAGGAACCTGGCACCAGGTTTTCCCATTATAAACTATGGCGATCAACTTTACTGCCTCTTTAACAGTAGTCTAACAACCTGTATATAAACTCCCAACCACTCTACATAACCCCAAAAATAGCTTTAATAATCCCTTCATGCGGTGTCATCTGATGGGTGTCGCTGGTCTTGTTTCGGCGCCTCCTCTCTGCCCACAATTGCCTCCTCCTGCCCTGCTTCATGTGGATGATGCATCCTTCATCATCCACACAGCATCCCGCAATCTCACTCCTGCGCAGGCATACTTTGCTCTGCCCTGCCGAAGTGCTGTAATGCACCTGCACCAAGAAAGGACAGAAAAGCGCCGATGACCTGGAAGTGGAACCGGCACATGTGCATTACAATACTTTCCTCTGTGATAGTGCAATATGTTAGCATTGCAGTCCCACTTTTAAAATTTGCCCATGGCCACACTTTATCTAAAACTGTCCATGTCAGTTGCTGCCTAGGCAGAGCACATGATAAACTCATCTCCACTGGTGTGCTCTGTATAAGCAGAGGCCGGGATAACAGAAGATTAAGAGCTAATCTATAACATAACCAGAGATGTGTCATTCTGTCTGAAGCCTCCAGCGCATGTGCAGGAGTCAGGGTATGCCAGAACGTTGGTTGGAGCAGCGGCAGTTTCACCTGAGGGGGAGCGAAGGGAGGAGAGGGGGGTATAGAAAAAGAGAGGGGGAAGGAAGGAGAGAGGAGAAAGAGAGGGGGAAGAGAGAGACAGAGGGAAGAGGGAAGGGGAAGAGAGAAAAGGGGAAGCGAGAGAGCGAGAGATAGAGGCAGAGAGGGGGAAGAGAGAGTGGGGAGAGACAGAGAGTGAGGAGGGAGAAGGGGGAAGAGAGAGGGGGTGAGAGAGAAAGGAGGAGAGAGAGGGAGAGAGGTGGGAGGTAAAGAGAGAGGGGATAGAGAGAGAAGAGGGGAAGAGAGGGAGAGAGGGAAGAGACAGAGGGAAGGGGAAGAGAGAAAAGGGGAAGCGAGAGAGCGAGAGATAGAGGCAGAGAGGGGGAAGAGAGAGTGGGGAGAGACAGAGAGTGGGGAGGGAGAGGGGGAAGAGAGAGGGGGTGAGAGAGAGAGAGGTGGGAGGGAAAGAGAGAGGGGGAAGAGAGAGAAGAGGAAAAGAGAAGGAGGGAAGAGACAGAAAGTGGGGGAGAGAAAGAAAGGAGAAGAGAGAGAGAAGAGGGAAGAAAGAGAGAAAAGGGGGAAGAGAGAAAGAGACAGAGGGTGGGAAGAGAGAGTGAGAGAGAGAGAGGGGGAGAGAGAAAGAGAGAGATGGGGAGGGAGAGAGACTCGCTACCCAGGTGGAGAACAGGTTCAATAGCTAGTAGCATTAAATCATGTCCACCACACATGATCCAATGCTGTTTTCATTTTTTCACAAGAGCTGATTTATGTTTTCACACTTTTCTAGCCCTTACCGGGGATAGGGCTGGGGTTAGGCTCAGTGCTAGGGCTTAGGGCTAGGGAAAGGTTTTAAGATGTTGTCCACTACTTTACAATTGATGAGCTATCCAAATAAATAGGAGGCGGACATACAGTATCCAACCACAGCCGCTATCAGAAAACAGAGCAAACTTTGCAATTGAGCATTTCCAGATCTGCGAATTTATTTGAGCAGAACTGAATTTTCAAATTTTACAAAAATTCAGGAGAATACAGACTTTTTTTGTTTACCCTGGTGGCCATTTAGCTGAAAAATAGACAATCAAGCAAAGTTTTAAAAAAAATAATAATACCAACCACAGGTGAGTATTATTTTTTTTAATTTTTTTTACATCCTACATTTATTATGCTCTGTGATCTGGAAAGGTTGAATTTGCCGAGAAAACTTTGCTGCCAATCGAATTTTCCTGTAAAATCTGCTGAATTTTGCTGAATTTAAATCTCGACAGATTGGCTTATCTCTACAATTATCCGGTGGATGAATGGTTCAGTACTGAAGTGGTGGTAAGGAATCAGGGAGCGCTGAAAGTTTGCGAGTTAGGAGTCGCAAAATGCTTACCTTGACTTTGGTGCTGGCAACCAATGGTAAGCCACTGCCATACATGTATGTTGGGAAGGGGTTAATAGAGCTGAGCTGCAATATCAGAGATGGCATATGGATAGGAGTGGTACTGCTTTTTTGGAAGAAAGTAGCCATGTTTTTCTAAATTTGTACAAGACCATTATTTTTTTCCCAAAGCATTGGGATCCCTTGATGCGCAGCAGAATTAGGACTCTTGTGTATGAAGGTATGGTAATTTCTCAGGGATGGTTAAATCTTTTCTTTTTTTTCAATTATAAAATGACTGATGTGTCTTTCATGTGTAATTCAATGAAGGAAAATACATTATCAAATTGAAGTGCCTTAAAGATATACATGGTTTTATTGCGGGATATATTAAAAGCACTTACAGCAAGTCTGCGGGGCTTACAACCTGCTCGCGGTAAGACCTTCAAAATAAAACGAAGATATTATAAGAACAAGATAGAAATGTGTAAGAGATAATAATTACCAAGATTAACACATTAAAAAAAGGAAAGATTTGTCTGCATATTCAGCACCTTCATCAATGATGTGCGTTCAAATTTTATCTAATATTGGAATAAAATAAAAAAAATAAGAATAATAAACACTAGGAAATAGGTCATTGAGTTACCGAGATGTTTCAAATGGGGTAGCAGATGCCATAATTGCCAACCGACTGTCCTGGTTTTTCAGATTCAGTCCTGGCAAATTGGGGGCATCCCGGGCAGAAAGGGACATTGTTAAGGTAAGCCCAAAAATGGGCGTTCCAGGGTACTCCTGCTCCGGGCAATCCTGAGAGGGACGGTGAAGTTCTCAGGTGGAGTTTACGGTAGGGCTTGAACATCACTATTCCTCTAACACTAATAATGTATGTAAGTATGCAGTTAATAAGCCATGGTACTTGTTGGAGTGCTGAAGCCTCTTCGTAATGCTCATCTATTAGAGTTGACCATGGAGCACCAACTATGAGCCCTGAGAGGAACTCTGCTAGATCATTGCAGTCCTTTCTCTTCAGTACCCCAAACTATGAAATCTAGACAAACGTGGAGGTGTCACTGATTCGAGTGAACTGGGCAAAGTGTGGGGGTGTTTGTCATGGGTAGATTTGGGACTCTGGCTGAGGGACACTCCTTGCCTGAGGAATTAGTACCGCTTAGGAGGACACTTTTATCAAAGAGACTGTTTTTGTACACACCCTCTAACTGGGGTATAGATTACAGGGTCAGTCTTTTGCCAGATCTGGATAAGGGCACATCCTGACATTGTGAATAGGGAACTCTGAAACTGTTAATAGAGCATTTTGTTACTGTCTGTGACATTATGTTAGTACTATTAGTGTGGGGTATCTGATGCTGGACACATTTGAGGAGGGCACACCTGCACTAAATATCTAAGGTACACTCTCTGCCCGCTGCATCCTCCGCCAATGCCATTGCTATGCTGCCACCCTCTATCAGGGACACAGTTTATGAGGTGAGCCTTCATAGCATTATAATAATATGGAGTATATGAGACTAGCACTGTTCATGGGTGCAGCCTTGCATTGTTAATAGGTGAAACCTCTGGATTCCATTGATTATGGTGGTCTATCTTACTAGAACTATTTGAGTGTGCTGTCCCTGACTGACACAGGTAAAGGGGCTTCAGTGGCTATATAATTTGAATGCATCGGACAAAAGTCATGGGGCGTGGTTTTCAGTCAGGGGTGTAGGTGTATTGCAAATTTAATTCATTGCTTCATTGGTTGTCTTACATGGATACATCAAACTGTATATTCAGGACTGGGGCTAAATTACAAATGTCATTCCTTGCCTTATTGGCTGTATTACTAGGAAGAGTCAGACTGTAGTCATAGAGGTGTGGTCTATATTTAGGGCTGGGGCTATATTACCAATGTCATTCCTTGCCTTATTGGCTGTATTACTAGGAAGAGTCAGACTGTAGTCATAGAGGTGTGGTTTATATTCAGGGGTGGGACTATATTACAAATGTCATTCCTTGCCTCAATGGCTGTATTACTAGGAAGAGTCAGATTTTAGTCCTAAAGGTGTGTTTTTTGTTCATGGGTGGGGCTATATTACAAATGCAATTCCTTTCCTCACTGGCAGTACAACTTAGAAGAGTCAGACTGTAGTCATAGAGGTGTGGTTTATATTCAGGGGTGGGACTATATTACAAATGTCATTCCTTGCCTCAATGGCTGTATTACTTAGAAGAGTCAGATTTTAGTCATAAAGGTGTGTTTTTTGTTCAGGGGTGGGGCTATATTACAAATGTAATTCCTTTCCTCACTGGCAGTACAACTTAGAAGAGTCAGACTGTAGCCATAAAGGAGTGTTTTTTATTTAGGGGTGGGGCTATATTACAAATGTAATTACTTGCCTCACTGGCTGTATTACTTAGAAGAGTCAGACTTTAGTCATAGAGGTGTGGCTTTTGTTCAGGGGTGTGGCTATATTACAAATGCCATTCCTTGCCTCAGCGCTGCATTATTTGGATGCGTCAAACTCTTCCTATAGGGGTACAGTCTATATTCAGGGGTGGAACTATTTTGCAAATGTCATTCTTTAGTGGCAGGCCGGTTCCCATAACTTGACAGTACAACCAATCACAATATCACTCAGTATTACAGTATATATCCACCCAGTAGCCACATTGTGGTCAGCTCTACTGTTATACCATGCTAAACGTTTTTTTTTCTTTTTGAAAATAACATTACTTAATTTAATCTGTCAGTTTTCGGGCTCAGGAGTCTTGAGAGCGGTTGGTGTTTTAATGAATGTCTTCCTTCCCCAGCCCTCTCTACCCTGCCAGTGATCTATGACTTACTCCTCTCTTAGTTTGCTGTTTCACGTGGATTTCTAAACATCAGCTTTAGTAGCCGAGCGTATAACTCAGAGATTGTATGTGTCATATCCCTATTAGCGGTGATTTGTAAGCCAACTTTAATAGCAACTGGAATGAGACATTACATCCCGGCGTTGAATAACATAATAAACAAAATAAATAAACTAGGGTTAAAAAAAATGCTTATGTTTTTGAAAGCAATACGGATAGGCGACACTCACTACACCCCTCACTTAGAAACTCTTCTTATTCCCCGGCTTGTGCTGTGCTTTATTTTCTCTTGGACTATGTTAAACCACAAAAATAAACCTCTTTGTTACACCAAACCGCTTAACTTTTTCTGTTTGTTTTGTCTTTAATTTTACTCTACCATGACTCTGGACCGAGGTCCCACTTGGCAAGCGAGAGCGCGACTCATGAGAGGAGCCTGTATTCTGCAATTTACCAAGACTTGGATCCTGCAACTACTAAAAAAAATTAGGCCAGCATGGCTAAACATTTCTTAGGAAAGCAAACAGGGGCTTGGTTTAGCAGAAGAAAATACTCAGCCCTACCACAGTTTCTGTGGATAGACTTGTACACAAAAGTTACAGGGCACTTTCAGCCGAAAATGACAAAATTGAAAAATGTAAATGAAAAATAAAAAATAAAATAAGTGGCTTTTCTGAATCCACATTAAGCATAATATGGAGTTGGTTCCCTTTTTGCAGCTATAATAGCTCTCACTCTTCTGGGAAGGATTTCTACGAGATTTTGAAGGAGTCTGTGGGAATTTTTGGCCCTTCATCCAGAAGAGCATTTGTGAGGTCAGACACTGATGTTGGTGAAAGTCTGGGCTCACAATTTCCATTCTAACTTGTTTCAAAGGTGTTGGATGTCGATGAGGTCCTGGCTCTGTGCGGCCGGTCACGTTCTTCCAACCAAACTCCTCCATGTCTGTATGGAGCTTGGGTCCAAGGCACATTTATGTGGAACAGGAAAGGGCCATCTCCAAACAGTTCCACAAAGCGGGAAGCTACAATTTTCCAAAATGTCTTGTGCTGAAGCAGTACTGGAAATTAGTGGCCTAAGACGGGTAACACTCTCCTGGCATCCGCCAAACCCGGACTCCTCCATCAGACGCTAAATAGAGAAGTGCGATCCGTCACTGCACAGAACATGTTTCCTCCAGACTCCAGTGGTGGTGGCTTTACACCACTCTCCATCCAATGCATGGCATTGTGCTTAGTGATGTACTGCAATTAAGACTCCCATAAAAATGAACACATGCCAGAATTCTGAAAGAGCCGACACATCTCTTGAATGTCCCAAGTCTTCTGTAAATGCTCAACATTTTTACTACTGTCATCCATTACACATACAGACATTCCTGCAGTGTCTAGAACTGACGTAAGAAAGGTCACTGGAGTTCATAGCCAAAGTTATCACATAGTGAGTGGTGATGTCATTGAGGTGACTGGGGTTCATACTCTATGACCTACGGTGACCTTTTTCACGTTAATGCTAGACGCTCCTGTTTCAGTGTTTTCCAGCTGGCTTGAGCGGTTGCCCCATGCTGCTGCTCAACAAAACACCCAGATGTAGCAAAGCTGGAGTTCTTTGTGGGACAGCATCTCATAGGGATTATCGGCTCATAGGTGAGGAATATGGTGGTTTATTATTTTTTATTTATGCAGTAATATATGGAAAAAAGAGAGTCGGGAGTATGAATTTAAAATAAATGACTTGTTTGCTTCTGTCATATAAAGGACTTTTTTCTGTGTGTGTCTTTATAACATTTTACTATGGGGTTAGAAATGGGGGTGTCTTATAGATGCCACTCCATTACTTACCCCTAGGCTTGATGTCAGCTGACAATACAAAGCTGACATCATCCCCAATACTATTACCCCACTTGCCACTGCACCAGGGCAGGTGGGAAGAGTGGAGGATAAGCACCAGAACTGGTGCATCTAAAGGATGAGCCATTTCTGGGGCAGCTGAGGGCTGATGCTCTTTGTCTGGGAGGGGGCCAATATCTATGGCCCCTTCCTAGACTATTATCAGCTTGCAGCTGTCTACCTAAGCTTTGTTGGTTATTAACCATTTATGGCTATGACCACGTCATTTGTGTTTTTGTGATTAACTATGAGACTTTTTAGGGCATGGGTTTTTTTTTTATTTTATGTCAGTGTACTGTCTTATATATATATTTTTAGGGTCATCATATTTTTATGTTATATTAATTGTTTTGTTAATTCGTTTCTTATAGTCCAGTCTAGTTGGGTTTTGGCCACTTACCTGTTGGAGTGAGATTGTATCCCCTGGTTGTCTCGTCGTCTGAAGCTCCTTGGAACAAAGAAGAAGATATGACAATAAAGTCAATTAATTAATGTTGATTGTTAGTATTGTGGATCCTTATATGTTAGGTTTAGATACATGAGTTTATTAGTATCATTTCATATTTTAAATAATTTTTTCATTTTATATAATGCACAAAAATATATATCACATTTTTGCTTGGTATATTTACATATTAAGTATTCTTTATAATGTATTTATTATTATTATATGATTCATATGTTTTCTCATATTGCACTATTTTGGGAAGTATTATTATTTTATAATGTTTTTTTCTTCCCTTTTCTTTCCTCATTATAATATGGCACTTATGTTTATTATTGTTTATATATATATTTATATTTATTTTTGTTGATAGGGTCTTATTATAGAAATTCCATAATTAATAGTTCCTGGTAATTGAGGGTAGTGCGCGTGCGGGTCATGCAGGCTGCTGAGGGCTGTCTTGTGGTCTTTACGTGTCGGGAATGTGCATATTCTCCAGTAGGACCTGCCGTTTTGGACATGTGACCGCATTATTCCCCTCTTATTGGTTAGCAGTGACCGCGTGACTATACGCATGCGCCGATATATACTCTCATAATATTAACAGGACCTTCCTGGATTTAGTCATATTACAGTGTTACACTTTCCTTATTGGCTAGCAGGGATTGCGTGATTAGACGCATGCGCAGTGACATTCTCTCGCAGTACTAACAGGACCTTTCGGACTTTTATTGGTTAGTAGTGATCGCGTGACTAGGCGCATACGCTGTTACACATTCTCATAATACTAACAGGACCTTCCTGGATTTAGTCATATGACCGCGTTACACTTTCTTTATTGGCTAGCAGGGATTGTGTGATTAGACGCATGCGCAGTGACACTTTCACAGTACTAACAGGACCTTCCGGGATTCAGACAGCTGTAGATACGGCTTTCACAGGGGTTTTAAATTTTCTCTTATTATCTATTCAGCAGTGGTCTTATTTAAACCGGGCATCCCCCTGCCCTGACACGCCTCTAGGAAGAAGCAGTGCGAAACGCGCGTCGGGGCAGAGGGACGTCCAGGTAGATCCCCAGCAGCTTAAGTGGTAGGTTCATTTTGACCACAATTATATCAGCCTTTTTGTTTTCCCTTGTTCTTGTTGCCCATTTAGTTAATTCTGGCATATTGGGTGGGAACAGTGTATGTTGTTAAGGGCAGCACTGTCTTGAATTATATATAACCGTGGGATGGCAGAGTAAAGCCTCCTAGCGTTGCATGTGAACCCATTATAGGCCATATAGGGTTTAGTTCAAGGGCAAATTATACAATATTGAATACAGTCTTGAGCTGCTGTTGTGGTATTTTCTCTTATGGATTAATGTCCCTCTTTGTAGTGTGCTTTTGTACCTTATACCATGTTTCTATGCATTTTTTATGTATTATTATCAATAAAGTATTTTGTCATTTTTATACCATTTTGTGGGGTCTATTGAATTTTGATCGCCACTAATGTGATTTCATTTTAATAACCAGTAAAGACAAAGTAGACAAATATGAACTATTAATAGAAAAAAACAAAAATGATCCAACAGGATCCTAAACAAGAGAAAAAAACAAAAAAGAAACTTGGATCCTAAAATATAGCTTTTAATAGACAAAGTTTAAAAGTTGTTCAGAAAGGGACAACAATAAAAATAAATATATAAAAATGTGTGCCTAATAAACCCTGCATGGTAACTACAATGGGCCCTGCCTAACAGTGGAAGTTGGCACCCTACTTTTCTGCGGTTGGCGCCCCCACTCCTCGGCGGCTTACCCTGTAATCCCTAGTATTCCCTGTAATGCGGAAATACTAAAGAGCCCTAGGTGCTCCCTATAAGGTGGCCCTGCCTGGCAGTGGAGGTTGGCACCCTAAGTTATTTTTGATAAGTATCATGTTTTTGATTTTTTTGATTTTTCTTGGTGATGGTTATTTGGGTGTGTTGGGACAACTTCCTTTACTGTCTCTAATACATGGACGTCTAGGGACACTAGGGCTAGCCGCCGAGGAGTGGGGGCGCCAACCGCAGTAACTTAGGGTGCCAACCTCCACTGCCAGGCAGGGCCACCTTATAGGGAGCACCTACGGCTCTTAGTATTTCCGCATTACAGGGAATACTAGGGATTACAGGGTAAGCCGCCGAGGAGTGGGGGCGCCAACCGCAGAAAAGTAGGATGCCAACTTCCACTGTTAGGCAGGGCTCATTGTAGTTACCCTGCAGGGTTTATTAGGCACACATTTTTATATATTTATTTTTATTGTTGTCCCTCTCTGAACAACTTTTAAACTTTGTCTATTAAAAGTTATATTTTAGGATCCGATGAACTATTAATAGCCTGGGATGCTCAATGTTTATTACCCCGGCTATAAACATCAGCCCCCTGCTGTCGGCTTTCCCTCATCTGGTTATTAAAAGTTAGGGGGGACATCACAACATCACAACATCACAACTATATATCTCTATATAAATAAAGATTATTATTATTATTATTATTATTATTATTATTGTTATTACGTGTATATATTTCATATATATATTTCTCCATTTTATGATGACGGTTCACACTGTGAATTTACTGTACTCGGCAGATGAAATGTCGGGTTTCCTATGGGATGGGTGCATAACTATTGCATGGTACACACATGGTCCATGTGCCATGTGATTTTTTTCTCACACCCATTGACTTGCATTGGCAAGCCTCATCCGATATACGCTGCCACTCACAGCATGCTGCAATTTTTTATCAGTCAGTTTTGAGCTGAGAAAAAAATCACAGATGATCATTGAATCATTGAATAACATTAGTCAGAGTGCCATCTGATTTTTTATCGGATTGAATTCGTCCATTTTAAAGGCAGATAAGTATGAGTCCTAACAGGAAGACTCACTGTTGTGAATGGGCTTGAGATGAGTTCTGAGCAGAGGCTCCCTCTGGTGGTTACTAGCGGTACTGGACTGTCCAGTGAAGATTGTGAGGATTGGGAATCAGGTGTTACTGACTGGTCTTATATAAGGGAGTCGCCTTCCCATCAGGGTTGCCGGTGATCAATTGTTCTGGTCTCAATCCTTGATTCCTGTTTCCCTTGTAGCCTGCTGTGTCGTGTCTGCATCTCCTGCTAACAGATAAGACATTTTCTTCTTTTTGTTTTTGTGCTTGATTTTTGCATTTTGTCCTGCACTTCTGTGGGGGCCTTCAGGGTCCCCTCCGGGGGCTTTTGCCCTCTCAGTTTGGTTCAGCCACTGATGTTTGTACATTTGCTTTTTCCAGTTTTTTCAGTGGCTGCTGTTTTGATTTTGTTACACCAGAGAGCTAATTTAGGTGGTAGAGGTCGTGTGATCTCAGGTGTTTTTTGAAATTAGTAGAGTTGGTGCTTTTCAGGGTTTTTTGGGATTGCAGTAAGTGCCCTTCCTATCCTTTTCTATTTAGTTAGTTTGGGCCCCAACGTTTGCTCATACTATTTTCTGTCTGTGTCAGTATTTTTTCTTGTCTAACCGCCATTACATGTTTGGGGGCTTTCTATGCTCTTTGGGGATCTGCTCCGGGGCAGATAGCTTTCCTCTTTCTACCTTTAGGTGTAGTTAGTTTCTCAGGCTGTGACGAGGCATCTAGGACCAACGTAGGAACGCTCCACGGCTGCCTCTAGTTGTGGTGGTTAGTCAGGGTACTGCAATCTCATAGATTCCAACTGCTCTGGTGTATTGCCTTTTTTGCCTGCACTCCTCAGCTACCGAAACATAACAGTATCACCGGCCCTAAAAATTGAAAATTGTATGGTACTCACAGAAGGGAAAAAATATTGTGAAAGAAAAAAGGTTGTCAGAGTTGTCAGAGATATTTTTTGGTTTGTTGCATTTTTTTTTTCCCTCTGTATCTCTGGGTGCTGGGGAGGATTTTTTTTTTCTCTCAATGGAGTTTGCACAGTTGTCTGGCCGTGTGGATCAGCTTGCCACTGAGGTTCGGAGTATTGCTACCTATCTTGCTAGGTTGCCTGTTGTGGAACCTAGGATTCCCATGCCAGATTTGTTTTTGGGGGATCGAGCCAAGTTTCTGAATTTCAAAAATAATTGTAAATTGTTTTTTGCCTTAAAATCTAAGTCCTCAGGGAACGCAGCGCAGCAGGTTCAAATTGTCACCTCTCTCCTGCGCGGCGATCCTCAGGATTGGGCTTTTTCCCTGACACCTGGGGATCCTATTTTGAGTGATGTTAATGCATTTTTTCAGGCTTTGGGGTTATTGTTTGATGAGCCTAATGTCACTGATCAAGCTGAAAAAGCCTTGTTGGCATTAAATCAGGGGCTTGATGACGCTGAGTTATACTGTCAGAGATTCCGTAGGTGGGCAGTCCTGACCAAATGGAATGACGACGCTTTGACAGCCCTTTTTCGGAAGGGTCTGTCAGATAATGTAAAGGATGTTATGGTGGGATTCTGTTGTGAATGGGTTTGAGATGAGTTCTGAGCTGAGGCTCCCTCTGGTGGTTACAAGCGGTGCTAGTGAAGATTGTGAGGACTGGGAATCAGGTGTTACTGACTGGTCTTATATAAGGGAGTCATTTTCCCATCAGGGTTGCCGGTGATCAATTGTTCTGGTCTGAATCCTTCATTCCAGTTTCCCTTGTGGCCTGCTGTGTCGTGTCTGCATCTCCTGCTTACAGATAAGACTTTTGCTTCTTTTGTGTTTTTGCTATATTTTTGCATTTTGTCCTGCACTTCTTTGGGGGCCTTCAGGGTCCCCTCCGGGGGCTTCTGCCCTCTCAGTTTAGTTCAGCCACTGAGTTTTGTTCTTTTGCTTTTTTCAGTTTTTTCAGTGGCTGCTGTTTTGATTTTGTTACACCAGAGAACTAATTTAGGTGGTAGAGGTCGTGTGATCTCAGGTGATTTTGAAATTAGTAGAGTTGGTGCTTTTCAGGGATTTCTGGGATTGCAGTAAGTACCCTTCCTATCCTTTTCTATTTAGATAGTTTGGGCCCCAGCGTTTGCTCATACTATTTTCTTTCTGTGTCAGTATTTCCTCTTGTCTAACCGCCATTACATGTTTGGGGGCTTTCTATTATCTTTGGGGTTCTGCTCCGGGGCAGATAGCTTTCCTATTTCTATCTTTAGGTGTAGTTAGTTTCTCAGGCTGTGACGAGGCGTCTAGGACCAACGTAGGAACGCTCCACAACTAGCACAGCTTGTAACCACCAGAGGGAGCCTCAGCTCAGAACTCATCTCAAACCCATTCACAACAGGATTCCCTGTCCCCTCTGGTCTCAATGATTCTATGTCATTAGCGATTCAAATTGACAGACGTTTGCGTGAGCGGAGAAGTATGCGTGGAATAATGTTGCCTTGTGAACCTGCTTCTGAATCCATGCAGTGTGATAGAGTGGTTTCTGGGGCACAGCGTCATGAGTTTCGTAAGCGCAATGGGTTATGTTTCTACTGTGGTGATGCCTCTCATGCTATTTCAGTCTGCCCTAAGCGGGGAAGACGTTTTGTACGATCAGTTGTCTTGGGTAGTGTTCAGACTAAGTTTTTGTTAACTGTTACCCTGATATGCTCTCTGTCCTCATTTTCTGCTCAGGCTTTCGTTGATTCGGGAGCAGCTATTAACTTGATGGATTTTGATTTTGCTAAACGATGTGGGTTTCCCTTGATACCCCTAAGGAAGTCTATTCCCCTATTGGGGATCGATTCTATCCTTTGGCTGAGAATAAACCTCAGTTCTCTACTCAGGTGATAATAAGGGTTGAACCTGATCATCAGGAGAGCTGCAAATTTTTGGTTCTGTATAATCTGCATGACATTATCGTACTGGGTTTCCCTTGGTTACAGTCTCATAATCCTGTTTTGGATTGGAAATCTGTGTCTGTAACCAGTTGGGGCTGCCAATGTGTTAATACCAACACTCCTGTTTTTTCTGCCTTCCCCCAGGCTCAGGATGTTCCTGACTTTTGATTGATTTTTCTGATGTGTTTAGCGAAAGTAAATCTGCATCCTTGCCTCCCATGGGAGCTATGACTGCGCTATTGAATTAGTGCCTGGTAGTAAATTCCCTAAAGGTCACCTTTTTAACTTGTCTGTACCTGAACATGAAGCTATGCGGTCTTATATCAAGGAGTCATTGGAGAAGGGTCATATCAGACCATCCTCTTCACCCTTAGGTGCCGGTTTTTTCTTTGTGGCCAAAAAGGATGGTTCATTAAGGCCGTGTATTGATTATCGTCTTTTGAACAATATTACTGTGAAATATCAATATCCGTTGCCCTTGATTTCTGACCTGTTTTGCAGGGTGAAAAACGCTACTTGGTTTACCAAGCTTGACCTCAGGGGGGCATATAACCTTATTCGCATTAAGCACGGGGATGAATGGAAGACTGCATTTAATACCCTGAGGGGCATTTTGAGTACCTTGTGATGCCCTTTGGGCTCACTAATGCTCCTTCTGTTTTCCAGTCCTTCATGAAGGACATTTTCAGGGATTTTGTGGATAAATTTCTGATTGTTTATTTGGATGATATCTTGATTTTTTCCAATGACTGGGACTCTCATGTGAAACATGTTCGAACTGTGTTCCAGATTTTGAGGGAGAATGCTCTGTATGTGAAGGGATCAAAGTGTTTTTTTGGCGTACAGAAGATCTCATTTCTGGGATTCATTTTGTCCCCATCTGTTATTGAAATGGACCCGGTCAAGGTTCAGGCCATCTGTGATTGGGTCCAACCTACTTCATTAAAGGCTCTTCAGAGATTCTTGGGTTTTGCCAATTTTTATCGTAAATTTATTGGTAATTTCTCGGTTATTGTTAAACCATTAACTGATTTGACCAAGAAGGGTTCTGATGTGGTGAATTGGCCTCCTGAAGCAGTCTCTGCATTTCAGGAACTTAAGCAGAGATTCACTTCTGCTCCTGTTCTACGGCAGCCTGATGTTTCTCTGCCATTTCAGGTGGAGGTTGATGCCTCTGAAATTGGGGCAGGTGCCGTTTTGTCCCAAAGAGATCCAGAGACCTCTAAAAGTAACCCTTTTGCCTTTTTCTCTCGAAAATTTTCTCCTACTGAACGTAATTATGACGTGGGTAATCGGGAGTTATTAGCCATGAAGTGGGCTTTTGAAGAGTGGAGACATTGGCTGGAGGGAGCCAAACATCAGGTGGTGGTCCTTACGGACCATAAGAATCTAGTTTATCTGGAATCTGCCAAGCGACTTAATCCTAGACAGGCCAGGTGGGCCTTGTTTTTCACACGTTTTAATTTTGTGGTTTCATTTCTTCCTGGCACTAAAAATGTTAAGGCGGATGCCCTCTCAAGGAGTTTCCTGGCGGACTCTCCTGAGTAATCTGATCCTTCTGTTATTTTGAAAGAGGGTGTAGTTCTTTCCGCCATCTCACCCAATTTGAGGGCTGGCTCTGGAGGGGTGTCAGGAGGATAGGCCCGAGCGCTGTCCTGTTGGGAAATTGTTTGTCCCGGACCAGTGGAAAAAGAGTGTGATGTCTGAGATTCATTGTTCCGCGTTGGCTGGGCATCCCGGAATTTTTGGTACCAGAGACTTGGTTAGTCGGTCCTTTTGGTGGCCTACCTTGTCTCGTGATGTCAGGGAATTTGTGCAGTCCTGCGGGACTTGCTCTCGCTCCAAGCCTTGCTCTCGCTCTAGTGGTTTGTTGATGCCATTGCCTGTGCCCAAGAGACCATGGACCCATATCTCTATGGATTTCATTTCCGACCTCCCTGTTTCTCAGAGAATGACCGTCATCTGGGTGATTTGCGATAGGTTTTCCAAGATGATACATCTTGTGCCATTACCTAAGTTGCCTTCCTCCTCTGAATTGGTACCTTTGTTCCTTCAGCACGTGGTTCGTTTACACGGCATTCCTGAGAACATTGTGTCTGACAGAGGAGTCCAGTTTGTTTCCAGATTTTGGAGGACCTTTTGTTCTAAAATTGGTGTTCAATTGTCTTTCTCCTCGGCGTTTCATCCTCAGACCAATGGTCAAACTGAGAGAACAAACCAGACATTGGAGACTTATCTAAGATGCTTTGTGTCTGCTGATCAGGATGACTGGGTCTCTTTTTTGCCTTTGGCTGAGTTTGCTCTTAATAATAGGGCTAGCTCTGCCACTTTGATGTCTCCATTTTTCTGTAATTCTGGATTTCACCCTCGATTTTCTTCAGGACAGACGGAGGCTTCTGTCTGTCCAGGTGTTGACTCTGTTGTGGAGCGTATGCAACAGATTTGGGACCAGGTAGTGGAGAGGTTGTCCCCTCTCAGGAGAAGGCCCAGCGGTTTGCTAACCGGCATAGGACTGATGGTCCTCGGTTTAAAGTGGGGGACTTGGTCTGGTTGTCCTCAAAAATATTCCTATGAGAGTGGCATCTCCTAAATTTAAGCCTAGGTTCATTGGACCTTATAAGATCATGGAGATTCTTAATCCTGTTTCTTTTCATTTGCTTCTTCCAGGGACATTTAAGATCCATAACGTGTTCCACAAGTCCTTGTTGAAGAGGTTTGTTGAGCCAGTGGTTCCTACTGCTGTGCCTCTGACCCTGTTCTGGTTGAGGGCAATCTGGAGTTTGTGGTTGAGAAAATATTGAATTCTCATTTTTCTAGACGGAAACTCCAATATTTGGTTAAGTGGAGAGGTTATGGTCAGGAAGACAATTCTTGGGTGTTTGCTTCGGACATCCATGCTAGGAGACTCATCCGTGCGTATCATAGAACTCATCCTGACCGACCTGGTTGCTCAGATGAGGGTTCGGTGACCCCTCCTCAAGGGGGGGGTACTGTTGTGAATGGGCTTGAGATGAGTTCTGAGCAGAGGCTCCCTCTGGTGGTTACTAGCGGTACTGGACTGTCCAGTGAAGATTGTGAGGATTGGGAATCAGGTGTTACTGACTGGTCTTATATAAGGGAGTCGCCTTCCCATCAGGGTTGCCGGTGATCAATTGTTCTGGTCTCAATCCTTGATTCCTGTTTCCCTTGTAGCCTGCTGTGTCGTGTCTGCATCTCCTGCTAACAGATAAGACATTTTCTTCTTTTTGTTTTTGTGCTTGATTTTTGCATTTTGTCCTGCACTTCTGTGGGGGCCTTCAGGGTCCCCTCCGGGGGCTTTTGCCCTCTCAGTTTGGTTCAGCCACTGATGTTTGTACATTTGCTTTTTCCAGTTTTTTCAGTGGCTGCTGTTTTGATTTTGTTACACCAGAGAGCTAATTTAGGTGGTAGAGGTCGTGTGATCTCAGGTGTTTTTGAAATTAGTAGAGTTGGTGCTTTTCAGGGTTTTTTGGGATTGCAGTAAGTGCCCTTCCTATCCTTTTCTATTTAGTTAGTTTGGGCCCCAACGTTTGCTCATACTATTTTCTGTCTGTGTCAGTATTTTTTCTTGTCTAACCGCCATTACATGTTTGGGGGCTTTCTATGCTCTTTGGGGATCTGCTCCGGGGCAGATAGCTTTCCTCTTTCTACCTTTAGGTGTAGTTAGTTTCTCAGGCTGTGACGAGGTGTCTAGGACCAACGTAGGAACGCTCCACGGCTGCCTCTAGTTGTGGTGGTTAGTCAGGGTACTGCAATCTCATAGATTCCAACTGCTCTGGTGTATTGCCTTTTTTGCCTGCACTCCTCAGCTACCGAAACATAACAACTCACCACCCGGGGAGGATGATGAAAGCAAAGTTTTTTTGTTTTTTAAAACAAAGTGCAGCTGATTGATATGTTCTCTGGAAAAAACAGAAAACCCCTTTAAAATGACATTTTCTCTGCCTCACCCAATATGTGATGATGATTTCTGTTATATTGATCAATGTCCTTTCTTAAAAATGTACCTCGGAGTCAAGATAACTGTGGCGAAGATTGGACGCTGCCACTAGATGTACGATTGAGTGTAGAAAAGATTTTATTGAAATGACGCGTTTTGGAATTGATCCAACTCCTTTATCAGGATTTCTGGACATCGTACATCCACTGGCAGTGACTGGTTATTGCTGCGTTTTCTTCACCCTGAGATATCGTTCCAATGCCATGACGCGCAAGTCTAGTATCAGAGATCGGAGCTGCAGCCGATCATTGTGGATCTGCCCATACTCTTCGCAGTGTTGTATTTGCCATTCGCAACCCAACCAGGAAAGAAGGGCCTTCAATACTCACCGATCCACACATGCAGTGCTTTTCTTATATTACGGTACGTTCTTAAAAATGGACAAATATAGATTTTAAAAGAGATGGGTACCATTCAGGAGTGGGAAAAAAATTGGTGACGACATCTGTTTTGGTGGCCTTATTGGTTGCCTTGTAGCTTTCTCAGTAGCTCAACAGAAGAGGACAACTCATAGCCTTTTCTTCTCTTTCGATTTTTACTTGTAATTTTCTTGCTACATTTGTAATACTCCTTACTTTTTGCTTTTATGTTTTTTCCCCTCATGGCTAATTCGTTCTCGTTACCGGGGTTTTCATTTTCTTTGCAATAACTCCGAGGCTAGGCGCAAAGCCTGTTCAGTATGATAACTGTGAAGGATCCATTTGCGAACAGTGGTAGCTGGGTGCTAATGATTTTCAATCTCATGCATGTATAATTTATTGTAATACCCTAGTGCTTTCTATAAATTATTCACAGGAAAATTGATAGATAACATTTTTATGAATGATTTAAGAAATATAAAAAAGAATTAGCGTGAGGGTTCATTTAAACCTGGCATGGATTATTTCCTATGGGCGTCTTAGACTTTTAATCTTTACTTCTTACAGTGAGCAGAGCTTTCTGTTGTGTGTTTCTAAAGTGTAAGGTGGGAGTTCACATCATTAACAGCGGGCACCGTGTGCGGCAACAGAAAGAGTACGTTCCCAGCTGGGCTAAGCAAACGTACAGAGTTGTAATCATGTGTGTAAACAGCCTTTCAAAATATGTTTGTCTTTCAACGAAATACATAGAAAGTCTTTATTTTTTTTTTATCTTCCCGAAGTGCAACTTTTTCCAAAAGATCTAAATGAGAATCTTATAGAAAGATCCACGTATGTTTTTTTTTTTGCTTTGTAATATTCATTGCTACATTTTCTATAAAATAAGAGTTTTTCCTTTTTTTTTCTGCAAATGGATTTTGGGGACCCCAGGGGTTTCACCAAAGGGTCTTAATAGCTTCTTAAAGAGTGGAAATCAAGCTTAGGGCATTGTGTAGAGCATCATATGATGATGGCTCAATAAATCATGTGGACTTAGTCGTGTTACAGGGAAATTTAAGTAGTCGCTGTTGGTTTAACAAACTTCTCTTAAATCGATAGTACAAGTGAGTAGAAGAAACTTTGTGATATATCTTATCATAGAAAGATGCTTATTTTTACATTTATGAGACATTTCTCTTTAAATAAATACTCAAATCTGTCTGGCTCAAGACAAAATAGGTTGTGATCTCACTGAGGGATCAGGATTACAGCTTCCTGTTTAGGAGAAGGAGATTAAACTGATGTTTCTAGCAAGTGTTCATTTCGCCATACTCATCTGCACTGCTATATAACGTACGCCATGTTGCTGCTGCCTTTGAAGATGTGCTACAGTGGCATGTAAAAGATTGGCCACCCCAGGTCAAAATTACAATTATTGTGAACAGTTAGGCAAGTTGAAGACGAAATTATCTTTAAAAGGCAAGATGACACATTTCCTTTGCATTTTAGGTCAAAAAAATATTTATCTTGTCATCTTTTACATTTTAAAAATTACAAAAAGAAAAATGGGCCGATGCAAAAGTTTGGGCACCCTTGGAGATTTGTTTGCTCAGATAACATTTCATCTTCAACTTGCTTAACAGTTCACAATAACAGTAATTTTGACCAGGGGTGCCCAAACTTTTATATGCTACTATACATAGAAACAGGAGAGTAGGAATCCCTCATGTCTCTGTGTGTTGTGAGGTGGGAGACATCATAGCAGCTACAGCACATTTTAACATAAAAAGAGATGTCAGCTCACTATACCAAAAGGAGGCAAACTCGTCTTCAGCCTATGCAATGCACAGATAATTGAGATGATTCTCAGGTTTATAACAAGCAAATAGGAAACAGGTGATCCAGCACTAATTCATCAATATAACATTTTGTGTTATTTTATTCTCATTAAAAAGAAGACAAAATAGGAATGCTCCATGGTGAGGGCCTGGTGCTCAGAAACAAGAAAGAGTAGATGGAATCTGCTCACTTGGTGGAGTTACACAGGTCAGATGTAGGTGGTCAGCCCAAGCTAAGAACTGAATTAAACTGTGACTTTAAGAGACAATGCTCCCCTCTGATTTGTGCCCACTTGGTCTAGTTCTTTCTCCCCAGAAGAATGCTGTGTGTTGGTTTTTGAACAAGAACCAGGATGTCTGTCAGGTCAGGAAGTGAAGAGAGGGCCTCATGCCTGTGAGAGAAAGGCAGACAATAAGTGTGTCCTAACAATGAGAGACTGGTAAGTGAACTAATGGCTTCAAGGGAGAAGATAGTGCTCAGTTACTGCAGGATTGATCCCCAGGACAGTCAGAAGAAAAGAGTCACATCCCATCCCACAGCCAGGGTAGTTCTCCCGAGCATCTGTAACCTGAGAAAGAAAACAACGCTGTGATATCAGTAATCTCTCAACATTGAAAGTGGGAATGAGACTTCCCTGGATCTGGAAGAAGACAGTTAAGTTAACCTGAATGGTGAGCTCAACACAACAAACTTGGTTTTACCAAGCAGCAGCCACCAGGCTTTCTTCTAAGTGACAGAACTGTGAGTGTGACACCGCTGTTTTACTGTGTTAGGGTGTAGAGCAGGGTTTTTAGTTAGGGCACTGTAGCAGCGCAGCATGATTATCGGTAAGCCAGGTAGGAAGTTAGGAGAGAGTAGTTTGTAGAAATTGCTTTATACTGTTTGTATTGAACTTTGCATTGTCATAGCTCGAGCGCAGCTTTTATCTATTATTGCTGTTTATCCATACAATAACTGTTAGTCTTATTTTCTGGCATATAATCCCCTGTCTTTCAATAAAGCCTGTGTATTGTTTCTGCCTCCTTGTCTACTGTACCATATTTGAGTCCTGAGACCTGGTAGTGTTGTTCAGTTACCTCTACACAGGCACAACCTTGATGAGAGCAGTAGTAAAATGGTTTCCTCATATAGACTGCTGCTCCATCCATTGAAGCTGAGAAAATGGCTCATTAAAATAATTGCGAGGAAAAAAATAAGAAAAGAAATGTTGTGGTGGGCACTGTCGCTGTGAAGACAAGCTTGAGAAGGTGTGGAAAAGCAATGAACATTTATTAAAAGATAGCAACATGTTTCAAAATTGATCTGATTTCTTCCTCAGGCTAAAACACTTTTTTTTGCCATGTGATCTTAACAAGAATGGGATAAAAAAGAAGCATTTTTGCAGTTAGCCCCCACCCACTAGTTCAGAGACAACTGAAAATTGAGATAAGATCCGCAGAGGGGAATACTGGTGAAAGATACAGAATACAAGTCATGTAATGGCAGAAATAGTGTTGTTCTTCATGTACCTACACATGACAGCTTGTTCTAAGAGCTTATCTAAAACTAAAGGCAATCTTTGATTAACGTTATTCCTGGAGAGCCACAAGACTCGGAAGTTTTGGTGTTGCAGTAATTGCTACACATGCTTGGCAGCTTCAGGGTAAACTCATGGTTAATAGAGTTATTAACCTGCCTAACGCCCACATTTAGCTGAATGTTGAGGGGCAAAAATGAACTTCCCCCCCGGCAACGTTCGGATTTAAGTCACGGGGCGGTGCTGGTTCCCTGTCTGACACTGGCTCTGCATTGGTGCTGGCTGTCAGTCAGGGTCGGGGACATGATTACAGCCGCCGCTATCTATACTCAGATCAATGACCACGCCGGCGCTGCCGCCATTACTGAAACCGGAACACTGCCGGGGAAAATAAAGTTAATTTTCTCCCTGCAGCATTCAGCTAAGTGTGTGCCCAGGCAGGTTACTAATGCTATTAACCTGAAGATTAACCACATATCTGCATTAGTGATGAGCGAGAAGCATTGTTGCTCTGGTCTCCCCGAGCATGCTCGGGTGATCTCTGAGTATTTTGGCGTGCTCGGAGATTTAGTTTTCTTCATCTCAGCTGCATGATTTGCGACTTGTAGACAGGTTTAATATATGTGGGAATTCCCTACTTGTATTCAGGCTGTCTAGCAGTTGTAAATCATGCAGCTGAGGCGACGAAAACTAAATCTCCGAGCACACCTAAAATACTCGGAGATCACCCGAGCATGCTCGGGGAAACCTGAGCAACGAGTATACTCGCTCATCACTAATCTGCATGTTAAAAGCGTTTTTCCTGGTGACCGACTCCCTTTAAACACAAGTATCTACACACTTGTGTCTAATATATTGTCATATAACTAAAGCATCAAATGTTTCATCAGCTCCAAGAAGAAGGCGAGAAACCACTCATGTGATTACAACCCAGCAATTTCTATTACACCTGTGGGTACGGCAAGACAGATGCAGCCATACGCGTAGATGTGGGACGACATTATTATAAAGAGCCATTTGTATTTATTTTCATAAAAAGCCCCTTTAACGTTCCGCTGCTGATGTCTCCATCCCCGCACACTGACTGCGCCATTGTAATCCAGTTTGGAAAGAATAATGCTGTATGCTTATGACTTCTTGGCAAACGAGGCAGTAATTTGTTTTCCTAGGTGCACATTACCAGCGAGGGCTCAGGTGGTTAAACTGAGACATGAAAAATACATGCTGCATTTACCTTCCTAAATATAATCATATAATCACATTTCCGGCCATCTTACCTATCTCACTTACACTTTCAGGGAGATTAATTCCTCGTTAGATCTTGCTCACATGATCACTTGCGGGTGCCATTTAGCTAAATTTGTCCTGACTAGAACCTGCGCGGCGCAGGGTTTAGCCCAAAGGACACATTTACTAGTCATTGCCGCCAGCCTTTTTCCTCTCATTAAAAGTTGATACTTCTCACAAATTACACTCCTGTTCGTCTGGATATTGCATTGTGTTACACTATTAAAAAATATTAAAACAAACATATAATAATTAGAGACTGCAAAAAAAAGTATTTTTCATGCTGCCCACCTGCAAAACAACAAAAAAATATTGTCTTATATCAGTTATTTATACTGATGGAGATACGAGCACGGGCGGACTATACCGATCCAGCTGTAAGTATTTATAACCCATTTAGACTCTGTTCACATTTTATTTCATTTGTCGGAGAACACAAATAGAATAAGTCGCCTCTTGCATCAATTGTGCATACGGAAGCATTGGCACTCCATTGATTGTTATGGGGTCGATTTGGTATCTGTGTTTTTAGAATAGAAAGCTTCATGCAGAACCTTCTCTTCTGTACTAAAAAACTAAATCCAGATTATAAATTGAATCCCCCGGTTACTACAGTATTTGCATAAATGACGCCGGAAATCGCTTATTCTATTTGCTGCTTCCTCTCTCTGCTGCTGCTCTTCCTCTCTCTGCTCTCTCTGCTGCTGCTTCCTCTCTCTTCACATACGGCATGTATGTGAACTTGGCCTAGGTGGTAAAAAGACTGGTGTTATGGATGCCAGGGCCCCAAAATATTAACGAACCTGGGTAATTCTTCAATTATTTTTTACCTCCGGTGCTGCTTTTACATAGGACTTCTGAAAGCATCCCTGTGTACATGCATTTTCAGCTTGGTTTATTCAAGAATTACAACTTGAAATTGTGACATCTGAGATACCTGATGATCTGCAGACAGACGGTGAGGCGTGAACCAGGGAGAGCTCTTTCTTCAGACGCCTTGTGAGTTGCCGTCACATAAATATGCTTTTATCAAGGCTACCAGGAAAAGTGACAGCGGGTTTACAGATTTTAGCACCGCCGGCTCCTGGTGGAAACTGCATTTATTGCTGAAAAACACACCTTCAGCTTCATTACATCCACCGGCGCCAACAACTCACTGATCTCTTCCAGACTCTTAAACACGGAGTTTAAAGAAACTTAAGTACAATTTTGAGTGATAACGGATAATAAAATACAAAACCTAGGAAATGATCCTTGAGTGCTGCAATTAAACTGGTGCTGATGATATCATATCGCAGTATTTGCGTGGAGATATGGCGGGACAAGCTGGGTGGAAGTGAGTCGAAAATTACATTGAAGATCGTAGCGCTACCTTTTGTTGGTTTAAATGAAATTTTCATTATTTGCTGAAAGTAATAAAGGATCGCAACTAAATTACCAGACCCCTGAATTCACCGAGGGTACAGAAAAGCCTCCGTACAAGAGGATGGGCAATGATACCCATGCTGCAAAATTAGTATCGTGGGCACCAACAATAGAAAAAACTCTACATGACTCACCCCTCCTGGATCCAGCTCCCATTTTTCTGCTCCTCTGTGATGTCAATCACTCAGGACGTATAGCATGGCTCAGGTGTCTGAATATTTAGGCAGTTAACATTCATGTTGTTACTTTGGACTTTTTGCTACTTTTCTGTGCCTATATTTCCCATAGGACTTTGTTGCAAACTTGGCTTTGCTACTCTACTTCCTCATCAGTAGCTCTGCTACATCGCTATCAAGTTCTGCTACATTGAACCTTATGTGCAGCTCAGCTCTACTACTTTGGTTCCTCATCACTAAGTTAGCTCTGCTACATCACTGCTCAACTCTACCACTTTGAACTTCCTGTGCAAATCAGTTCTACTACTATGGTTCCTCATCGTTAAGTTACCTCTGCTACATCACTTCTCAGCTCTGCCACTTTGAACTTCCTTGCAAATCAGCTCTTCCACTCCGGTTCATCATCATTGAGTTAACTCTGCTACATCACTGTGCTTACTCTGTTACTTCAGTTGTGCTCCTGACTCCTGCTGTTGTTCCAGTATTGCCACGTCTGCCTTTCTTGGTCCTGTTATCACCCCGCTGCACCATCACTATCTGTCTGTGCTGCATAAGAACTAATTACTCGGACCCAGAGCTTTGAAGATCCATTTCATCAGGTCAAGCAAGGAAATGCATCACTGTTCAATGTTGGAGAAAATATGTCCTGGCTGAGACTGCCTGACAATCAATGTGGAAGCGGTATTGGTGGCCATATTTTTTCTCAGCTTTTACATGAGGGGACTTGTCCATGAAAATTCAGACTATCACTTTAATGGGGTATTTCCATTTGGGACATTTGGGACATATGGAAAGGATTTCAAGAATGTGGATCCGTCATGCACCACTGGGAACAGAGAAGTGTCAGCATGAGAGCTACTCTATCTATTTAATTGTTTTGGACCTCAAAAAATTGCATTCTGTTTTTGGTAACTTTCCAATAAATCTGCCATAAATGTAAAATAGTATTGGGCATCACCATTGGGGTTGGCATCGATTTCGAGAACAGGGCTCTGTTACGGTCGACTGGGAACAAGGAGGTGGCCGCCCTGGCAATGCTCTCTTCATTTATTTGGAAGTTCCAAAACTTACTCGTTAACGCCACAATAGTGATGACCCTTTAAGAGCCCTATTTGCAATTAAAAATTCAGAACATAAAAAAAATATGAAACAGAAGGTGAATTTATCAAGGCTTTTGTTTCAGTTTTTGGGGGTCAAAAATTGCCAACTTTTTTTTATACATCCTTTGAGCAAAAAATGTGCAACGTTTTGTTGTTTCACACCGCTGTTGACTCTTCTAAAAGTAGGTGAGAAACTGCACATGGACTGGTTATATATGCCAATAGAGTTTAAGCCAAATTTACAAAATATTAGTCAGCTTTTTAAAGTGTCACAAAAAAGCCACAATTCTCAAATCAGGAGGGTGGTGACAGTATTACCGTATATGTAAAGGCACAAAATATTTTTAAAAACCTTGTGTCACTTTAATAAATCTAGTGTAGATAAAGGCAACACAACCTCAAGAAAAACTGACCTAAAAATTCCACTCATGATAACTCCATCCTTATAGCCTCCTTATGAAATTGGAAGTATATAGAAGAAGGAGTAAAGACCATCGTAAAGGGGAAAGAGGGCTCGTAAGATGATCAGGTTTTCAGGACATCATGTCTCCTCTGTGGCGTCACTTTCTACTTTCCCTCTTACAGCGCTTCACCTCTGAATAGGTCATTTGATTTATTCACAGTCTATCATCATCATCATCATCTGGAATGGTCATCTGTCTGGTTAAAGGTGGACATGTTTGACGTGGGAGCACAGAACGGCTTATCCAGGGGATACTCATACTGATAATGAGGCCATTGTAAGATTTTGTGATCTCAATTAATTTTGGATCAATATCACTTTTGGATGAAAATATTATTGACGAACATAACGACCTACCATAATTCCCAGATATTTTGATATTAAAGCAGAATTTGGGTTAAAAATGATATATCATGATATGCCTAGTGTTTGACCTGGTAGCCGGTCATGGCAAAGGGATTCACTTTTAGGTGCTCTTTGAATCCCTGTGTTATGCGTCACCTCTATGGCCTTACATTAAACTTTATCTCATCCGAGAAGACTAGTAGAAAGTAGGAAAGGACAGTGATGGGACTAGTTTAACATCCAAAGGGAAAAAAACAAAGCATAGCAACCACCTGCCTACTATTGAAGAGGTTCTCTTCATTACAACAAAGAGCTCCGACTTGTAGAGACAGGAACTTCAAAAGGCTTCTAAAGGTGTCCTGTGATATTTGGCACCCATGACCATAGCCACAGGTCCTGTATGTTTTTTGTTGCAGCCTCCATGAATTGGACTTGCTTTTGCAGATAATTGAGCGGACTAAGATCTACGAACTTGGAGACAAGTCATGATGTTGATCTCTCTTTCTGACTGACCATTGTTCTGATAAAAGACACCACTGCCGTTAAGAAGTACTGCTGCCATGAGTGGGAAGGTACATGGCCTTAACAAGGTTGGTGGTACTGTATGTGTCCCATCTTCAGCAATTCCAGGAACCAAGATTTCTAAGCTGGCCATTTCCCAAAGCATCTCATTGCCTCCACCAGCCTTACGTTTTCCCATATTGGTGATCTATCTTTTCAAAGTAAGAGAGGTACAAGCACCCGGACTGCACATAATTAAAAATATGATTCTTCACACTAGGCCTCCTCTTACTATTTCTTAAAGTTCCAGCACTGGTCCATTGGCCAAAAATTTATTCAGAACTTACTGTATATCATTTTATTAATTTTGAGTTTCCTCATTTTCATACAGGGATGACCACCCTGATCGGAAATCTCTTTGTATTTTCTAAAACATCCTCCATATGCCAGAGAAGCTCAGACTTCTAAGCACTTGAAATTATCAAGGAAATACTGAACTGCATTGTCTTATTCCTTCTGCTAATTAGGATAGAGATAATAATAGAAGTATGTGCTAATTAGAAAACTCTTGAAAACCTGGCCGCACCATAACCCCGTATCTTGATCCACGCAGCCCTGCGTTACAGTGCAAGGAGTGCGGCAGCTCGTTCACGTAATCAGTCATCAAGAAGGAACTATGTGGGATTCAGCAACGGTCCTCATCACCTTGATATAGCTTGAAAGATGCCACAATGAAGGGCACATCTCCACCTGGAAGGACTGAGCTCAGCACTTGTTAGGTGACGGTCTATACCTCAGTGATGTGAGAGACGTCAGAAAATGTTGTATCACCTTGTGACAGACGGAAGGTGAAGAAAGGTAAAGAAAAGGACTGGTATAAGCTATTTATATTCCTGTAAAGGTTTATCAAGTATTTCCCTTTAAGTAAATGAAATCTACCTTAAAAATTAATCAGTAGAATTATTTTTCTGAGACGGCAATTCTGATTTCCATTAACAAAACTGTTGAAATTTGAGTTTGACAATTTGCTCACATTTGGGTCGAAAAATTGATTTGCATCAAATTTATTTGCCCAAACTAGGCGTCCGGTGACTCATGTTGTGAAGGTAGAGGCCTAGTCGGTATTGGAAGCCCTGACGTTGTGTGAAAATGGCAAAAGAGGATGTTATTTTGTAGTTTAGAACTGGAAAAAGCAAATGGGTTATTCTGTGCTGCGGTGAGAAAAAATGAAGGATGCCAATCCAATTTCAGGTGGTTTTATTCATCAACGCTTTTCAAAGTATATAATTTCTTCATCAGGACAAACCACAAGGTTTGATGCAGACACCTGGAGTTTTCCAAAAAAAAAAAAGTTTTCCACAAACAAAGTTTTCCGCAAAAAAAAAGCTTGCGCAAAAATGAAAAAAGTTATGACTGCTAAAACTATAAATGAATAAACAAAAAAATAAATCCATGGGTCCCAACCATCTCGGATACAGCAGGACAGTGCTGGATTTGGTTCTATTCCCCCGCTGTCCCTGTTAGTCTGCTGAATGTCCCTCTATACTACTATGCCTCTTCTGACATCTCTTCCTGAAAGGGTAGAAAGAAATGGTAAATGGGTGTGTCTTAGGGGTTTGGCTATGGGCATGGTCAAAAATTGCCATGGCGCGCTTCACTTAATTCATCCCTCTTTCTTTTATGTAAAAGTTGGGAGTTATGGGATAATAACTAGGCATTGCAAAGCTAAGAAACCAGTTGGTCTGGGTTTTTTGTCCAGAACAGCATTTGCAGTTTCACACCACTTATTTGTCAGCAGCAGGCAACAAATGCATCTCAGCTCTGCACTGCCTGGTTATTGCAAGTTCTGTTATGGAGGAGTGCACTAGAGTTGAGCTCTGCTGGAAGCCAGCACACAATGATGTACAGTCATGGCCAAAAGTTTAGAGAATGACACAAATATTATATTTTCACATGATCTGCTGCCCTCTGGTTTTTATGTGTGTTTGACAGATGTTTTTATCACAGACAGAAATATAATAATTGCAAACATATGAGTAACAAAAGCTTATATTGACAGTTAGAATGAGTTAATGCAGCAAGTCAATATTTGCAGTGTTGACCCTTCTTCTTCAGGACCTCTGCAATTCTCCCTGGCATGCTCTCAATCAACTTCTGGACCAAATCCTGACTGATAGCAGTCCATTCTTGCACAATCAATGCTTTAATTTTGTCAGAATTTTTAGGTTTTTGTTTGCCAACCCGTCTCTTGATGATTGACCACAAGTTCTCAATGGGATTAAGATCTGGGGAGTTTCCAGGCCATGGACCCAAAATCTCTATGTTTTGTTCCCTGAGCCATTTAGTTATTATCACCTTTGCTTTATGGCAAGGTGCTCCATCATGCTGGAAAAGGCATTGTTGATCGCCAAACTGCTCTTGGAGGGTTGGGAGAAGTTGCTCTTGGAGGACATTCTGGTACCATTCTTTATTCATGGCTGTGTTTTTAGGCAAGACTGTGAGAGAGCCTTGGCTAAGAAGCAACCCCACACATGAATGGTTTCAGGATGCTTAACAGTTGGCATGAGACAAGACTGGTGGTAGCGCTCACCTTGTCTTCTCCGAATGAGGCGTTTTCCTGATGTCCCAAACAATCGAAAAGGGGATTCATCAGAGAAAATAACTTTACCCCAGTCCTCAGCAGTCCACTGCCTGTACCTTTTGCAGAATATCAGTCTGTCCATCATGGGCGTACCCAGGATCAAAACTAGGGGGGGCAAGCCATGGTCGTTCAGGTTGTAAAATATAAGAACAAAAAATGTACCTTATAGATGACGTCGTCTCTGGAGTCATTCTCCTTTTCTTCATCTTGTCCAGACCCTATGATGAGTTTTCTCATCCACAGTCGTCTCTGCAGACCTCCATCTTCTCCGCTCTTCTGCACCAACTCTCCACACGATGCCCTTAAAGACACAAGAGTCATTATAATGCTCCTGAATAAAAATATCTGCAATATACTGTCGCCTCACACTATTCCCCTCCCTCCTCACGCTGTCTCCTCATATATTTACCCCCTCACTCTATTCTGCCTGCTCACACATACCCCTGACTCCCCATACTGTGTCTGCACACATCCCATCACCCTCACTCCCCATACTGTGTCCACACACATTCACCCGTTCACTCCCCATACTGTCTGCAACCATCCCCCATACTGTTTCCTCATACATACATGCTCTTCAGTACCCTCAAATCCCCCCACACATTAAATCCCCCATCCCCACTTCAAATCCCCCCACACACATTAAGTACCCCCATCTACACTCCAAATCCCCCCACATACATTAAGTACCCCCCCACCCACACTCCAAATCCCCCCACATACATTAAGTACCCCCCCCATCCACACTCCAAATCCCCACACTTAAAATAACCCCCCATCCCCACTCCAAATCCCCCCACACATTAAATCCCCCATCCCCACTTCAAATCCCCCCACACACATTAAGTACCCCCATCTACACTCCAAATCCCCCCACATACATTAAGTACCCCCCCATCCACACTCCAAAACCCCCACGCATAAAATAACTCCCCCATCCCCACTCCAAATCCCCCCACACATAAAATAACCCCTATCCCCACTCCAAATCCCCCCACTCATAAAGTAACCCCCCATCCCCACTCTAAAATCCCCCCCATACACTCACACATGTCCCCCGTTAATCTTCGGTGGTTCTTCAGCTCCATTACACGTCTGGAGCACTTACCACCAACCGCTGCCTCACTGCCTGTGTCTTCGCCTCTGAAGAGCCAGCGTGTGATGTCAGCAGCGTGATCATGTGACCTGATCACGCTGCTGGCGCTTCATGGATGCGGAAGTGCCTGCGGCGGCGGTCAGGGCACAGAGCACTGCAGAGGAGCAAGATGTGAGTGTGTGTAGCTCAGCTGTATGCTAGCGTCTCTGACTCTGACACCTGGCTGGAGCCTGGAGTGAGTCAGATGCTAGCACACTGTGACTGCACAGCGATGCGCAGCAGCAGCACTTTCTCTGAGCCGGCTGTCAATTTGACAGCCGGCGCTCAGAGAATGGGAGAGGGGGCGGCAGAATGCAGCTACAGGCCTCATCTTGGCACGGCGCGCCCCTGCTCCTAGGGGGGCAACGGCCCCCCCCTGCCCCACGGTGGGTACGCCCATGCTGTCCATGATGTTTTTTCTGGAGAGAAGTGGCTTCTTTGCTGCCCTCCTTGAGACCAGGCCTTGCTCCAAGAGTCTCCGCCTCACAGTGCGTGCAGATGCACTCACACCTGCCTGCTGCCATTCCTGAGCAAGCTCTGCACTGCTGGTAGCCCGATCCCGCAGCTGAAACACTTTAAGAGACCGTCCTGGCGCTTGCTGGTCTTTCTTGGGCGCCCTGAAGCCTTTTTGGCAACAATGGAACCTCTCTCCTTTAAGTTCTTGATGATGCGATAGATTGTTGACTGAGGTGCAATCTTTCTAGCTGCGATACTCTTCCTGTTAGGCCATTTTTGTGCATTGCAATGATGACTGCACGTGTTTCTTTAGAGATAACCATGGTTAACAGAAGAGAAACAATGATGCCAAGCACCAGCCTCCTTTTAAAGTGTCCAGTGGTGTCATTCTTACTTAATCATGACAGATTAATCTCCAGCCATGTCCTCATCAACACCCACACCTGTGTTAATGGAGCAATCACTGAAAAGAGGTTAGCTGGTCCTTTTAAGGCAGGGCTGCAATGATGTTGAAATGTGTTTTGGGGGATAAAGTTCATTTTCTAGCCAAATATTGACTTTGCAAGTAATTGCTGTTAAGCTGATCACTCTTTATAACATTCTGGAGTATATGCAAATTGCCATTAGAAAAAGTGAAGCAGTAGACTTTGTAAAAATTAATATTTGTGTCATTCTCAAAACTTTTGGCCATGACTGTAAAAACAAAGAGACAGCTATACTGATGTAGATGACAGAAACAGCCAGGCAGGGTCCTTTACAGGAGTGCAGAGTATATTGTACAGGTAGAATACACTCCCTGACAGTGCTGGAAGCAGAGCAGAGCTGTGCTGGCAGGAAGCCGGCCGAGAGCGACTGCATTGCGCATAATTGACCTAGAGAACAGAAACTGCTACAGGATTACAATGGCAACTGGAGGGCAAATAGAGACTTGAGGGACAACCTTTGGGGGTGATATGTGCAAAACATGGCAGATTTAAAAATGGGATACATTGGCACAAATTAATAAATATATCTATATATTACTTTAAGACCACATTGGGATTTTCATATATATGATTTGGGGTGTACAAATTTCTAACAGTTTCCCTTCATGACTTCAGAATAAGTGCAAATGGCACAGGTGGGGGAGTGCCAGGGAGGGGGCATCACAAGGGTGCTGGCTCAATAAATTATTTGTTTGGATCCATATCTGTAACTCAGTTGCAGCTGCTGTCTGTGGTAGAAGGGGTGACATCTGTGGGAGCAGGGGTGACATCTGTTGGTGCAGGGGTGACTTCTGTGGGAGTAGGGGTGGCATCTATGGGAGCAGGCGTGGCATCGGTGGCAGAAGGGGTGACAACTGTGGGAGAAGGGGTGGCATCTGTGGAAGCAGGGGTGACATCTGTATGAGAAGCGGTGACATCTGTGAGAATAGGTGTGGCATCTATGGGAGCAGGAGTGGCATCTGTGGGAGAAGGGGTGACATCTGCGGGAGCAGGGGTGACATCTGTAGAAGTAGGGGTGGCAGCAGTGGGAGCAGGGGTGACATCTGTGGGAGCAGGAGTGACATCTGTGGGAGTAGTGGTAGCATCTGTGGGAGATGGGATGATGACATCTGTGGGAGCAGGGGTGGCACCTGTGGGCACAGGGGTTGCATCTGTGGGACCAGGATGACATCTGTGGGAGTAGGAGTGGCATCAGTGGGAGCAGGGGTGACATCTGTGGGATCAGGGGTGGCATTTGTGGGAACAGAAGTGACATCTGTGGGAGTAGGGGTGGCATCAGTGGGAGCAGGGGTGACATTTGTGGGAGCAAGGGTGATAACTGTGGGAACAGAGATGGCATCTGTGGAAGCAGGGGTGACATCTGTGGGAGCAGGGGTGATATCTGTGAGAGCAGAGATGGCATCTGTGAAAGCAGGAGTGACATCTGTAGGAGTAGGGGTGGCATCTGTGGGAGCAGGGGTGACATCTGTGGGAGCAGGAGTGACATCTGTGGGAATAGGGGTGGCATATGTGGGAGAAGGGGTGACATCTGTGGGAGCAGGTGTGGCATCTGTGGGAGCAGGAGTGACATCTGTGGGAGGAGGGTGGCATCTGTGGGAGAAGGGGTGACATCTGTGGGAGCAGGCGTGGCATCTGTGGGAGCAGGAGTGACATCTGTGGGAGGAGGGGTGGCATCTGTGGGAGAAGGGGTGGCATCTGTGGGAGCAGGGGTGACATCTGTGGGAGCAGGAGTGACATCTGTGGGAGTAGGGGTGGCATCTGTGGGAGAAGGGTGACATCTGTGGGAGAAGGGGTGACAACTGTGGGAGCAGGGTGGCATCTATGGGAGCAGGGTGGCATCTGTTGGAGCAGGGTGGCATCAGTGGGGAGGGGGCTGACATCTGTGGGAGAGGGGTGGCATCTGTGGGAGAAGGCGTGGACATCTGTGGGAGAAGGGTGACAACTGTGGGAGAGGGGTGCATCTGTGGGAGCAGGCGTGGCATCTGTGGACAGAGTGACTGTGGGAGTAGGGTGACATACTGTGGGAGCAGGCGTGGCATCTTGGGAGAGGGGTGACAACTGTGGAGCAGGGGTGGCATCTAGTGGGAGCAGGGGTGACATCTGTGGGAGCAGGGAGTGCATCAGTGGGAGTAGGGGTGACATCTGTGGAGACAGGAGTGACATCAAGTGGGAGTAGGGGTGGCATCTGTGGGAGAAGGGGTGACATCTGTGGGAGTAGGGGTGTCATCTGTGGGAGCAAGGTTGATATCTGTGAGAACAGAGATGGCATTTGTGAGAGCAGTGATGACATCTGCGGAAGCAGGGTTGGCATCAGTGGGAGGGGGTTGACATTTGTGGGAGCAGGGGTGGCATCTATGGGAGCAGGGGTGGCATCTGTGGGAGAAGGGGTGATGTTGTGAATGGACTTGAAATGAGTTCTGAGCAGAGGCTCCCTCTGGTGGTTACAAGCGGTACTGGACTGTCCAGTGAAGATTGTGAGGATTGGGAATCAGCTGCCTCTAGTTGTGGTGGTTAGTCAGGGTACTGCAATCTCATAGATTCCAACTGCTCTGGTGTATTGCCTTTATTACCTGCACTCCTCAGTTACCAAATCATAACAGTATCACCGGCCATAACTGAAAATTATATGGTACTCACAGAAGGGAAAAAAAAATTGTGAAAGAAAAAAAAAAAAAAGGGTTGTCAGAGTTGTCAGAGATATTTTTCTGTTTGTTGCATTTTTTTTTCCCTCTGTATCTCTGGGTGCTGGGGAGGATTTTTTCTCTCAATGGAGTTTGCACAGTTGTCTGGCCGTGTGGATCAGCTTGCCACTGAGGTTCGGAGTATTGCTACCTATCTTGCTAGGTTGCCTGTTGTGGAACCTAGGATTCCCATACCAGATTTGTTTTTGGGGGATCGAGCCAAGTTTCTGAATTTCAAAAATAATTGTAAATTGTTTTTTGCCTTAAAATCTAGGTCCTCAGGGAACGCAGCGCAGCAGGTTCAAATTGTCATCTCTCTCCTGCACGGCGATCCTCAGGATTGGGCTTTTTCCCTGACACCTGGGGATCCTGTTTTGAGTGATGTTGATGCATTTTTTCAGGCCTTGGGGTTATTGTACGATGAGCCTAATGTCACTGATCAAGCTGAAAAAGCCTTGTTGGCATTAAATCAGGGGCTTGATGACGCTGAGTTATACTGTCAGAGATTCCGCAGGTGGGCAGTCCTGACCAAATGGAATGACGACACTTTGGCAGCCCTTTTTCGGAAGGGTCTGTCAGATAATGTAAAGGATGTTATGGTGGGATTCCCTGTCCCCTCTGGTCTCAATGATTCTATGTCATTAGCGATTCAGATTGACAGACGTTTGCGTGAGCAGAGAAGTATGCGTGGAATAGTGTTGCCTTGTGAACCTGCTTCTGAACCTATGCAGTGTGATAGAGTGGTTTCTGGGACACAGCGTCATGAGTTTCGAAAACGCAATGGGTTATGTTTCTACTGTGGTGATGCCTCTCATGCTATTTCAGTCTGCCCTAAGCGGGGAAGACGTTTTGCACGCTCAGTTGTCTTGGGTAGTGTTCAGACTAAGTTTTTATTAACTGTTACTCTGATATGCTCTCTGTCCTCATTTTCTGCTCAGGCTTTCGTTGATTCGGGAGCAGCTATTAACCTGATGGATTTTGATTTTGCTAAACGTTGCGGGTTTCCCTTGATACCCCTACAGAAGTCTATTCCCCTACTGGGGATCGATTCTACCCCTTTGGCTGAGAATAAACCTCAGTTCTCTACTCAGGTGATAATGAGGGTTGAACCTGATCATCAGGAGAGCTGCAAATTTTTGGTTCTGTATAATCTGCATGACATTATCGTGCTGGGTTTCCCTTGGTTACAGTCTCATAATCCTGTTTTGGATTGGAAATCTGTGTCTGTAACCAGTTGGGGCTGCCAATGTGTTAATACCAACACTCCTGTTTTTTCTGCCTCCCCCCAGGCTTAGGATGTTCCTGACTTTTTGATTGATTTTTCTGATGTGTTTAGCGAAAGTAAATCTGCATCCTTGCCTCCCCATAGGAGCTATGACTGCGCTATTGAATTAGTGCCTGGTAGTAAATTCCCTAAAGGTCGCCTTTTTAACTTGTCTGTACCTGAACATGACGCTATGCGGTCTTATATCAAGGAGTCATTGGAGAAGGGTCATATCAGACCATCCTCTTCACCCTTAGGTGCCGGTTTTTTCTTTGTGGCCAAAAAGGATGGTTCATTAAGGCCGTGTATTGATTATCGTCTTTTGAACAATATTACTGTGAAATATCAATATCCGTTACCCTTGATTTCTGACCTGTTTTCCAGGGTGAAAAACGCTACTTGGTTTACCAAGCTTGACCTCAGGGGGACATATAACCTTATTCGCATTAAGCACGGGGATGAATGGAAGACGGCATTTAACACCCCTGAGGGGCATTTTGAGTACCTTGTGATGCCCTTTGGGCTCACTAATGCTCCTTCTGTCTTCCAGTCCTTCATGAATGACATTTTCAGGGATTTTGTGGATAAATTTCTGATTGTTTATTTGGATGATATCTTGATTTTTTCTAATGACTGGGACTCTCATGTGAAACATGTTCGAACTGTATTCCAGATTTTGAGAGAGAATGCTCTGTATGTGAAGGGATCAAAGTGTATTTTTGGCGTACAGAGGATCTCATTTTTGGGATTCATTTTGTCCCCATCTGTTATTGAAATGGACCCGGTCAAGGTTCAGGCCATCTGTGATTGGGTCCAACCTACTTCATTAAAGGCTCTTCAAAGATTTTTGGGTTTTGCCAATTTTTATCGTAAATTTATTGGTAATTTCTCGGTCATTGTTAAACCATTAACTGATTTGACCAGAAAGGGTTCTGATGTGGTGAATTGGCCTCCTGAGGCAGTCTCTGCATTTCAGGAACTTAAGCAGAGATTCACTTCTGCTCCTGTTCTACGGCAGCCTGATGTTTCTCTGCCATTTCAGGTGGAGGTTGATGCCTCTGAAATTGGGGCAGGTGCCGTTTTGTCCCAAAGAGATCCAGAGACCTCTAAAAGTAACCCTTGTGCCTTTTTCTCTCGAAAATTTTCTCCTACTGAACGTAATTATGACGTGGGTAATCGGGAGTTATTGGCCATGAAGTGGGCTTTTGAAGAGTGGAGACATTGGCTGGAGGGAGCCAAACATCAGGTGGTGGTCCTTACAGACCATAAGAATCTGGTTTATCTGGAATCTGCCAAGCGACTTAATCCTAGACAGGCCAGGTGGGCCTTGTTTTTCACACGTTTTAATTTTGTGGTTTCCTTTCTTCCTGGCACTAAGAATGTTAAGGCGGATGCCCTCTCAAGGAGTTTCCTTGCGGACTCTCCTGAGTTATCTGATCCTTCTGTTATTTTGAAAGAAGGTGTAGTTCTTTCCGCCATCTCGCCCAATTTGAGACTGGCTCTGGAGGGGTGTCAGGAGGATAGGCCCGAGCGCTGTCCTGTTGGGAAATTGTTTGTCCCGGACCAGTGGAAAAAGAGTGTGATGTCTGAGATTCATTGTTCCGCGTTGGCCGGTCATCCCGGAATTTTTGGTACCAGAGACTTGGTTAGTCGGTCCTTTTGGTGGCCTACCTTGTCTCGTGATGTCAGGGAATTTGTGCAGTCCTGCGGGACTTGCTCTCGCTCCAAGCCTTGCTCTCGCTCTAGTGGTTTGTTGATGCCATTGCCTGTGCCCAAGAGACCATGGACCCATATCTCTATGGATTTTATTTCCGACCTCCCTGTTTCTCAGAGAATGACCGTCATCTGGGTGATTTGTGATAGCTTTTCCAAGATGATACATCTTTGTGCCATTACCTAAGTTGCCTTCCTCCTCTGAATTGGTGCCTTTGTTCCTTCAGCACGTGGTTCGTTTACACGGCATTCCTGAGAACATTGTGTCTGACAGAGGAGTCCAGTTTGTTTCCAGATTTTGGAGGACCTTTTGTTCTAAGCTTGGTGTTCAGTTGTCTTTCTCCTCGGCGTTTCATCCTCAGACCAATGGTCAAACTGAGAGAACAAACCAGACATTGGAGACTTATCTAAGATGCTTTGTGTCTGCTGATCAGGATGACTGGGTCTCTTTTTTGCCTTTGGCTGAGTTTGCTCTTAATAATAGGGCTAGCTCTGCCACTTTGATGTCTCCATTTTTCTGTAATTCTGGGTTTCACCCTCGATTTTCTTCAGGACAGACGGAGGCTTCTGTCTGTCCAGGTGTTGACTCTGTTGTGGAGCGTATGCAACAGATTTGGGACCAGGTAGTGGAGAGGTTGTCCCTCTCTCAGGAGAGGGCCCAGCGGTTTGCTAACCGGCATAGGACTGATGGTCCTCGGTTTAAAGTGGGGGACTTGGTCTGGTTGTCCTCAAAAAATATTCCTATGAGAGTGGCATCTCCTAAATTTAAACCTAGGTTCATTGGACCTTATAAGATCATGGAGATTCTTAATCCTGTTTCTTTTCGTTTGCTTCTTCCAGGGACATTTAAGATCCATAACGTGTTCCACAAGTCCTTGTTGAAGAGGTTTGTTGAGCCAGTGGTTCCTACTGCTTTGCCTCCTGACCCTGTTCTGGTTGAGGGCAATATGGAGTTTGTGGTTGAGAAAATATTGAATTCTCGTTTTTCTAGACGGAAACTCCAGTATTTGGTTAAGTGGAGAGGTTATGGTCAGGAAGACAATTCTTGGGTGTTTGCTTCGGACATCCATGCTAGGAGACTCATCCGTGCGTATCATAGAACTCATCCTGACCGACCTGGTTGCTCAGGTGAGGGTTCGGTGACCCCTCCTCAAGGGGGGGGTACTGTTGTGAATGGGCTTGAGATGAGTTCTGAGCAGAGGCTCCCTCTGGTGGTTACTAGCTGTACTGGACTGTCCAGTGAAGATTGTGAGGATTGGGAATCAGGTGTTACTGACTGGTCTTATTTAAGGGAGTCACCTTCCCATCAGGGTTGCCGGTGATCAATTGTTCTGGTCTCAATCCTTGATTCCTGTTTCCTTTGTAGCCTGCTGTGTCGTGTCTGCATCTCCTGCTAACAGATAAGACATTTTCTTCTTTTTGTTTTTGTGCTTTATTTTTGCATTTTGTCCTGCACTTCTGTGGGGGCCTTTAGGGTCCCCTCCGGGGGCTTTTGCCCTCTCAGTTTAGCTCAGCCACTGATGTTTTGTACATTTGCTTTTTCCAGTTTTTTCAGTGGCTGCTGTTTTGATTTTGTTACACCAGAGAACTAATTTAGGTGGTAGAGGTCGTGTGATCTCAGGTGTTTTTGAAATTAGTAGAGTTGGTGCTTTTCAGGGTTTTTTGGGATTGCAGTAAGTGCCCTTCCTATCCTTTTCTATTTAGATAGTTTGGGCCCCAACGTTTGCTCATACTATTTTCTGTCTGTGTCAGTATTTCTTCTTGTCTAACCGCCATTACATGTTTGGGGGCTTTCTATGTTCTTTGGGGATCTGCTCCGGGGCAGATAGCTTTCCTCTTTCTATCTTTAGGTATAGTTAGTTTCTCAGGCTGTGACGAGGCGTCTAGGACCAACGTAGGAACGCTCCACGGCTGCCTCTAGTTGTGGTGGTTAGTCAGGGTACTGCAATCTCATAGATTCCAACTGCTCTGGTGTATTGCCTTTTTTACCTGCACTCCTCAGTTACCAAATCATAACAGGGTGACATCTGTGGGAGTAGGGGTGTCATCTGTGGGAGCAAGGGTGATATCTGTGAGAGCAGAGATGGCATTTGTGAGAGCAGTGATGACATCTGCGGAAGCAGGGGTGGCATCAGTGGGAGCGGGGTTGACATCTGTGGGAGCAGGATTGACATCTGTGGGAGTAGGGGTGGCATCTGTGAGAGAAGGGTGACATCTGTGGGAGTAGGGGTGTCATCTGTGGAGCAAGGGTGATATCTGTGAGAGCAGAGATGGCATTTGTGAGAGCAGTGATGACATCAGCGGAAGCAGGGGTGGCATCTGTGGGAGCAGAGGTGGCATCTGTGGAAGCAGGGGTGGCATCTGTGGGAGCAGGGAGTGGGAGCAAGGATGACATCTGTGAGAGTAGGGGTGACATCTGTGGGAGCAGGGGTGATATCTGAGAGAGCAGAGATGGCATCTGTGGGAGTAGGGTGGCATCAGCAGGAGCAGGGGTGACATTAGTGGAAGCAGGGGTGGCATCAGTGGAGAAGGGGTGGCAATTGACAAAGAAAAGATTTGTCCTTCTAAAATTTTCATAGCTGGTAATGCCACTGTGGCTGCGACATCACAGAGTTCTAGGTCACTGACCTGGTGATGTCACTGCTAATTACATAATTGTTAACTGGATGATTTCATAGAAGAGATAAAGTCTGAAAGGGCAATATATACAGAGTAACTGCTCTTAAAGGCTTATTCTCAACTTGTCAAGTGATCACCTACCACTAGACATGGGAATAACCCTTTAAGGGCACTAGAATGTGACATTTACTGCTTTTTCTCTTATTTTAAGGGTAAATACTCTTTCATCACTCTCCAATTACCACTCACTCTGTACAAATTCTATATGTAGGACTCATTTGGCATCTTCTCACATCCCTTTAATGTGCACTCCGATCTCTGCATATATAATACATCGGTGATGTTAATAAATGTATCAGCTGCAATGCAAAAGCTATATGGGCGCTGTACTCCTCGGTGACTTTTAATGTTCTTAGAGTTTCCAGCGGGGAAGACTCTGTCTTGTAGACTGACATCCTTGTTTGGTACAATTTGCTCTTTCGCGAGAAACTGCAAATTTGTTTTTAAGTAGCACAAAGAACAGTGATCCCATTATAAGCCCCATACAAAGCCTTTAGTGCGTGGCACCGGGACCTGAGCGATATCTCCGGCTGATGTATGGCCAGCTATTACACAGATGTACGGCGAAGGCGAAAACCAGTAACGCGGAATATACACTGCATATGGAATACATATTGCACACTTAAATAGTAATTATATGGCTGAGAACAGTGTCGGCACACCTGTACATTTAAGGCATGCATACCCTAGACATCTGTCCGCATCCACCTGCCAGACACCTGTTCTGCTATTTCAATGTCATTTGATTACTTGAGATGTAGAGCCTCTCGTAGGGTAATGAGTGATTTTACATTCTACATGATTGAAAACAGGTGTTCTGAGACTGTGCAATTTTAGGCATGAATAATTCAGCTTCTATAGAATATGTCGTTCCAACATGGCAGCGTTTTCCTGCAGACATGACAGGGCACATGTACTACAAGCTTGGGTGAAAGGGAAGCAAAGTTTGTAGACCGTGAATCACATGCGTAGTTCTCTTACAGATGTGCGTGTGATCCGTGCACGAACACTCCAAATGGGAGCCTGGTATTGTAAGAAAACCTGCCACCCGTGCTGTATATATGCAGTGCCAACGGGATATTCAGTATTATCTTGTCACACAGGTTTCAGTCCTGCATGCAGTTACACAAGACATTCAGCCCGTAAGTTTGGCACTAGGACTATGTTTTTCCATACACTCACCTTATAGCACTAGGACTATATTTTGCCACACATTCATGTTACGGCACTAGGACTATATTTTGCCATACCCTCATCTTACGGCACTAGGACTATATTTTGCCATACCCTCATCTTACGGCACTAGGACTATATTTTGCATACCCTCATCTTACGGCACTAGGACTATATTTTGCCATACCCTCATCTTACGGCACTAGGACTATATTTTGTATAGTCAGTGTAAGTTAGACACAAATTATGTATACATTGTTGTATATCCACCCATATAATTTTTCCACCTTGTGTATTTTCATTAATCCAACATGAAGTAATGTAGCTGATGACGTGGGTCGTGCCCAACGTGACCACATTGGGTCAAGTTAACAGCATCCCCAAAAGAAAGATAGTTCTCAGAAAGAAAAAAACGCCCAACAGGAGCCGATCAGATGACCGGGCGATGGTGGGGCTGGAAGGGAGGGCCAAGAAGGGTTGAGTATAAAAAATTATTTCTTCTCAGTTTTTTTCTCCTGGCCTTCAGAAATCAGCAAATTTATGGATATGAAATTTGCTAGATAATCGAAACCCCACAAATTTGGATTTTGGCAAAACTGAATTGTTTGGGAAGTTTTTAATAAATTTGATTAATTGATTCACTCATCTGGACTGTAGAATGTCTGTCTGTGGTGACACAGGCATATTGACATAATCAGAAAACCCTATATCTGCTCACTGATAGCAAGCAGAAGTCTTTAGGAGAGAAACCGGTTTATTCTTAGGAAGCACTTTGGAGATACGTGAATCTATGCAGATACATTGGAGACACATCTCATACGGGAGGTTAGAAACTGCCCCCAGGGCCGGTTCAGGTACCACCATGTTCCTCTTGGTGTAGGATATATATATAACACAGAACCTGGCTGAGGTTGCAGCCTGCACACCCCTGAACAATTCCAGTTATTCACCGGCCTTGTAGGATGGTATGTCTGCCATAAACATATTTGCTTTCTGATACATTCTTGCAGTGCCACAACGACCCACAATCCCAAACAAAAAGATTCCTCAGACATGAAATATTTCTTAATAGCTGCGGTGGAAATGAGAAGCCATCACTGTGCACGTTACCACCAGCTCAAGGATTTTCTTCTTCCTGAAGTGGAACCGGGAAAGAGGCAATTTTCTTGTGTTGAAGGACAAGTGTAAACATTCAGATGAAGTATGCAACTTTAATTATGGTTTACCCAAGAACAAATTTAAAGGGAATCTGCCATTAAAACAAGCATGATTCAAATTACCTCTAAAGAAAGCTTTGAGCGCCTCACTCAGTGTCTCGAATCGATGCCAGTTTGCATACAAATAACAAATATATGCTGTGATTGCTGCATTATTGAAACAAAGCGCCATCTTGCAACTTAGTCCTGTTCTCGCTGCAAAATTTTTTTACAGCATTGTCATAAAGCATGGAGAATAGAAGGAAGGTGATCATATCAATGATTGGCTACAGCGGTCACATGTGTTCCTGTTAAAAGACCTAGAGCGGGAATTAGAGAGTAGCAGGGGATTGGTTAAGTTGCTGCCTCATGGCCTCTTTTTTTTGTTGCTTTAAATGGAGAAAATTGTTTCAAAGCAAATAAATTTTGCTTTGAAGTTTACCCCCAAAAATTAATTTGCCAAACTTTTTGCAATTTGTTTTACTCAAATCCAGCAAAATGGTAGCTACTTGGATGCTGGAATCTTTTTAGAGCTTTGAAGGGGTTAAAAAAATAATAAAATATTCCAAGTGTCCATCGCACGTCATAGATGTCAATGATGTGCGTGCGACCAAGTCAACGTAGGACACACCAGATGCCAAGGAGTCAGTGCTGGAAGATCGGAGGGAGCAAATGGAGGAGCGAGTCAGGGAGCTGCAGCGGCACAACAGGTGAGAGGCCAGGTGGTTATAACAATTTTTTTTTTTTTACCCCTTTCCTAACCTCCATATTTTAGACTTCAGAGCATAATAAATATCTTTCAATTGAAATCTGGGCACTTGTGATTCACATTAAAAAAAATTGAATGAAAATCGAGTTTTCAGAGAAAATCTCCCAAATTTGAATTTCGGGACACTTGCTAATGTCTACCTTTAAAGGGGACCTGAGATCAGAATTTTTTACCCCAAACTGATGGCATGTATATAATGACGCTTTAATGCTGATTGAATCCTTATCTTTCTTGCAGAAATCGGCTTTGCTGTTTTACAGAAATCCATTCTTGAAATTTGACGCTAATGAGTTCAAAGTGCAATGGGGTGGATATTGCTCTGCTTCCTGTCTCCATATTCCCCGCCCGCTGCCTGCTTTCTGTCTCCCTATTCCCCGCCCGCTGCCTGCTTTCTGTCTCCCTATTCCCCGCCCGCTGCCTGCTTCCTGTCTCCTTATTCCCCGCCCGCTGCCTGCTTCCTGTCTCCCCATTCCCCGCCCGCTGCCTGCCTCCTGTCTCCTTATTCCCCGCCCGCTGCCTGCTTCCTGTCTCCCTATTCTCCGCCTGCTGCCTGCTTCCTGTCTCCTTATTCCCCGCCCGCTGCCTGCTTCCTGTCTCCCTATTCTCTGCCCGCTGCCTGTCTCCTGTCTCCTTATTCCCGCCCGCTGCCTGCTTCCTGTCTCCCTATTCCCCACCCGCTGCCTGCTTCCTGTCTCCTTATTCCCCGCCCGCTGCCTGCCTCCTGTCTCCTTATTCCCCACCCGCTGCCTGCTTCCTGTCTCCCTATTCTCTGCCCGCTGCCTGTCTCCTGTCTCCTTATTCCCCGCCCGCTGCCTGCTTCCTGTCTCCCTATTCCCCACCCGCTGCCTGCTTCCTGTCTCCCTATTCCCGCCCGCTGCCTGCCTCCTGTCTCCTTATTCCCCGGCCGCTGTCTGCTTCCTGTCTCCCTATTCCCCGCCCGTTGCCTGCCTCCTGTCTCCTTATTCCCTGCCCGTTGCCTACCTCCATTCTCCTTAATCCCCGCTCACTGCCTGCTTCCTGTCTCCTTATTCCCCACCCGCTGCCTGCTTCCTGTCTCCTTATTCCCCGCCCACTGCCTGCTTCCTGTCTCCTTATTCCCTGCCCGCTCCCTGATTCCTGTCTCCTTATTCCCCGCTTGCTGCCTGCCTCCTGTCTCCCTATTCCCTGCCCGCTGCCTGCCTCCTGTCTCCCTATTCCCCGTCCGCTGCCTGCCTCCTGTCTCCTTATTCCCCGCCCGCTGCCTGCCTCCTGTCTCCTTATTCCCCGCCCGCTGCCTGCCTCCTGTCTCCTTATTCCCCGCCCGTTGCCTGCCTCCTGTCTCCTTATTCCCTGCCCGCTGCCTGCCTCCTGTCTCCTTATTCCCCGCCCGTTGCCTGCCTCCTGTCTCTTACTGACAGGTCAACGAAACATGAGAGGGGGGTGGCAATAGGAGATTATTTTTTAACAAAGAATCACTGTAGTTGATATTAAAAGTGAATTATCAGCTCATCCAGTGATATGAATTACTGCAGTGATCTAATGTATATTTACTAATAATATACATATTATTATACTATTATACAATGCTCTAATAATTATATACAGTATATGCATTTTCCCTATGGATAATCTTGATATGATGTCAATATTGTGGCCATATTTGTAATTCATGTTACAACTAAGACATTCGAAATGCGTCAACATTTTCTTTTTTTTTTTTTACAATGTGACATTTTAACATGAAGATGGAATCAACTACATTTTAATTTTTTCTTAAGATGCATCAAAAAAAATTTTTCTCGAATTGTTTCTCGTGGAAGCCAGTGAGTTCACTCTGACTATCATTAATATTTGTTGGAGTAAAATCTCATTGCTATGTGCTACTGACGGGGTAGAATAATAACAAGTGAGGTGGATGACTGTGTGATTTTATATTTTAAAGGGGATCTGTCGGCAAATGTTTTCTATGCAATCTGATAGCAACATGATGTAGAGACGGAAAGCCTTATTCCAGTGATGTATCACTTAGTTTAACGTGTGCAGTAGTCGTGATACCGTCACAGTTTTCTCTGCTGCTTTTCTATAAGAGCTCAGAATGCTGAGCTGTATATAACCCCACCCACACTACTGATTGGCTAATCAGTGGTGGGGTGCGGTTGGACTAGGAGACACAAGACACCTAGTCCTACCGTGATAATCTCCTGCTGATAAAACACAGATTGTATTGAAATAGCAAAACACAGCCTAGTAAGTGATGTATGTGCTGGAATCAGGGTCTCTGCTTCTACACCATGTTACTCTCTGATTACATAGCAAAAACTTGGTGACAGATTAGCAGATTAGCTATAACACCACCATGGGTCCATTTTAAAACTAAAAAAAACCAAGCTGTGGACATTCCCCTTAACATATGTGGAAAGTAGCAATGGTAGGACTTTTCCGAACCACCAAATTAGATTTGCCCCCTCAATGTGGAGTTTATTGACCGACATGCTTTCTATGGAATGTAATGTAACTCTGGAAGTGTCGCTGTATGAATAACGGAGCCTCCTGCCAACAGGTTTTCTACTCGTTCAGCTGGCGATCTGGTATGTTCTTATGTGATCTGGAAGGCTCAGAGGCCGATGAAAGACGGGAATCAAAACAATGTTTAAAATGACCAAGACTGCATCGTGTCAATCACCCACACACATTTGTCGGAGCTGTTATCCATAAAGAGGCCAGGACTGTAATACATACAGATGTTAGTAATGTCATCTATATGTAGAGTGCAACCGAAGCCTCTAACAGATGGGAAATCTCCGTCCAAGAGGACTGAAAAAAAAAAGAGAAAACAGCTCTATTAGCCGAATGCAGGTCCAGACATTTACATAAGGGGAGACGAACAGCAGAACAATTCCACCCTCTACTGAAAGTATGTGGCGATCCTGCAGGGGAAATCTCCCCCAGGGTGTTATGGATTTACCGTGTGTTCACTTGTAGGGGAGAGTTCTTCATTTTGACCCCGAAACCATCAACAAGTTGACGATCTGTCATTGACATGATGAATTGAACCAACATCCTCTGCAAAAATGCTAATGGAAACATAGATGCCAAATATTCCACAAAACATGATTGACAGAAGTAATATCTACAACTTGCACTGAATGATTAAGTGTTAATAATCAGCAAAAAATGAAGACGTTCCTAACTGTATATCCTTGTTTGGATAGAAAATAACATTAAAAAATAAGCAGATCTGATCATCGGGCGTCATGATCATAAGACCCCCCGCAATCAGCTGAGGTCTTCGAAGAACTTGATAGCAACAGTTTATGTATATCACATGGTCACCATTAATATTTATTGGTTGGTGTTAATATATGGCCAGGAAGGGTCGTCCAGAGAGAGCGATGGTAGAGACTAAAAGGGTTAAAAGGCTCTATTACTTAGCTTTTCCCGTGCTTTTAAATGTGAGTATTATGACATCACCCTACTTTTATCCCTGTATTGTGATATCACAGTATGATTTATCCCTGTTTTCTGATATCTGTTATGTTTCGGTAGCTGAGGAGAATAAGCAAAAACGGTAATACACCAGAGAGGCTGGAACCTATTGGATTGCAGTAACCTGAACTAACCACACAACTAGAGGTAGCCGTGGAGCGTTCCTACGTTGGTCCTAGACACCTCGTCACAGCCTGAGAGATAACTACACCTTAAGGCAGAAAGATGAAAGCTATCTGCCCCGGAGTAGATCCCCAAAGAAAATAGAAGCCCCCAAACATGTAATGGCGGTTAGACAAGAAGAAGCACTGACACAGACAGAAAATAGAATGAGCAAATGCTGGGGCCCAATCTGTCTAGACAGAAAAGTACAGGAAAGGATACTCACTGCAATCCAAAAAAACCCCTAAAAAATACCAACTCTTCTGATTGCAAAAACACCTGAGATCACACAATCTCTACCACCTAAATCAGTTCTCTGGTTTAACAAAACTAAGCCGCAGCCACTGAAAAAACAGGAAAAAGCAAATGAACAAACAACAGTGGCTCCAGATAAACTGAGAGGAGCACAAGCCCCTGGAGGGGACCTGGCTGACCTCCACAGAAGTGCAGGGAACAATGCAAAAAGCAAGCACAAAAATAAAAGCAGAAAATATCTTATCTGATAGCAGAAGATGCAGGCAAGACTCAGCAAACTTCCAAATGAACCAAGAACCACAATTGAGACAAGAACAATTGATCACAGGCAACCATCATGGGAGGGAACCTCCCTTATATCAGACCAGTCCGTGATCCCAGATTGCCATTCCTTGCTGAAAGGTTCAGTACTGTCTGTAACCACCAGAGGGAGCCTCTGCTCAGAAACCATCTCTAACACATTCATAACAGATATCACTGTATGATTTATCCCTGTTCTGTGATATCATTGTATGATTTGTCCCTGTACTGTGACATCACTGTGTGCATCATCCCTGCATTGCAAAAAGACTGTGCGCGTTACCTGTGTATTGTGACATAGCTATGGTAATTGTCCTTGTACTGTGACATCACAGATTATTATCCCTGTTCTGTGATATCACAGTACAAATTATCCATGCACTATGATATCACTGTGTGCATCGTCCCTGCATTGTAACAAGATTGTGTGCATTATCCCTGTACTGTGAAATCACTGTGCTCATTATCACTGTACTGTGATATCACAGTATGATGTGTCCATGTGCTGTGACATCACTGTGTGCATTGTAACAGGATTGTGTGCATTATCAGTGTATTGTGACATCCCTGTGCTCTTTATCCCTGTACTGTGATATCAGTGTGATTTTTCCCTGTGCTGTGATATCACAGTATGATTTTTCCCTGTACTGTGTTATCACAGTATGATCACTGTGTATATCCCTCTATTGTGACATCACTTTGTGCATTACCCCTGGGGGTTAGGAAACGACACATGAATAAGAGTGGATGTAAATTTGGTAAAGGTTGCCATGATAGAATTGAGACCAGGAACATCTTAGGGGGCCAAAAAGATCCTCTCCCACAGAAGTAGGTAGCAGTGTTACACATGGTAAGTGAGGAGCCTTGGAACATACTGTAACTAGAGCGGGGGCCATAGTGTTCTAAACGACGTCTTCTTTCCCAGTCTTGTTGTTGGCCCCTTTATCACTTGCTATGTCTTTGAGAAGAAATATTGGGCCCTACGATCACACTGTATACTGGAGTTCATAGTTTTACATATTTCAAGCTTGCAAACATCGTGAAGCACACTGGAGCGTGTTATTACCAAACTGTAATGCAAATCGCACCTGTTTTACTCATTTTCTCCGACTATGACAGCTTATGACAATATAAATGACTTTTCCCATAGGGAGAGCTGCCTCCTACAGACTGCATTACACAGATCTTCTCCTCATTTATGGCAGCGTTAATGTGTTGTTTCTCTAAATCTCCAGAATATTTTGATTTCCTACCTTATTTCTGTATCAGAGCACGGTCCTGACAGCTGTTCTGCTCATTTATGATCCTCTTACATCCAGAGTCACAATTATAAATGAGATTCTCCCTTGTTTCTTTCCCTTCTGCTTTATACATAAATACAGGTAGAACGATTCGCATCAGCTAATATGTAAAATACAACACCGAAGACGGCAAAAAACGTGTAGTGAGTCAAATAAAGTCACCTTTATCATGATCCACAGCGATCAGAGAGGACGGGCGCACCACATTATCACAAAGAATGGAATAATCAACATTCACAGTATATGAAAGTTCATCGATGAGGGTAAGGGCTTTCCAATAGTTTGTGCTGGTTTCAGGACCGGCTACAGGTTTTTGTGGGCCCCAGGCGAAAAGAGTCTCAGTGGGCCCCTTTAACACAGACCATGATTCATGATGCACAGATACGGCAGATAAATATAGGTGTAGTACAATGCCAAAGATTTCACTTCACTTCTTACATTACATGAATGATATCTATTGTGAATTCTACAATAACTCAGAAACTGGCTAATCCTCGCAGCGCACAGTGCGTGCCCTGAAGGGATTCAAAAGTTTTCATTTTAGACCGGACAGTATGGTCCTCCATACAGTATTATGGGCACCACATAGTGTTCCATTTTATGAGCACCACATAGTCCTCCATTCAGTTTAATTGGCCCCATATATTGCTCCATACAGTATAATGAGCTCCATATATTGCTCCATCTAGTAAAATGAGACCAATATATTGCTCCATATAGTATAATGGGCCCCATATATTGCTCCATACAGTATAATGAGCCACATATAGTGCTCCATACAGTATAATGGGCCCCATATAATGCTCCATACAGTATAATGGCTCCATATAATGCTCCATACAGTGCAATGCACCCCATATAATGTTCCATACAGTATAATGGCCCCAAATAATGTCTAAACAGAATAATGATCCCCATATAAGGCCCCATACAGAATGGACCCCATATAATGCAGCATATAGAATAATGGACCCCATATAGTGCTCCGTACAGAATAATGGGCTCCATACAGAATGGGCCCCATATAATACTCCATACAGAACGGGCCCCATATAATGCTCCATACAAAATGGGCCCCATATAATGCTTCATACGGAATTGGCCCCATATAATGCTCCATACAGAATGGGCTCCATACATAAAAATAAAAATTAAGTACTTGCCTCTCCTCGTTCCCACTGGCTCCAGCTTCGGTCTGCTCAGCTCCGGTGTCTTCAGCCTATTGTGGCTCTCTGCACTGCTCAGCACAGAGGACGCGCTGCAGTGATGTCATCACACCCTCTGCACCGACATGTCAGAGAGTCAGAGTCAGACCTGCCGCCAACAGGGAACGAGGAAAGGTATTTCAAACAGTTTAAAGAACGGGGGGCCCGGTACCAGCTCACGGTCTCCATAGCATGCCAGTGTCTCCGATGTCAAGTGAGCACCCCCCGCTTGCTCAGGGCCCTGACGTTAGCTCAGGTGCGCCAGGTGGTGACGCCAGCTCTGGCTGGTTTAGATCCTGATGATCTATTTCCATTTCAGCGAGTCCTGATCTTTTTGTCCTACTGGAGACAGAAAAGAGTGGAGAAGCTCCTGCTGCAGCCAGTTGTCTTTGGCTTTGTTCACATATTGATTTTTTGCTGCGTTTTGTTTTCTGAAGCCAAAACCTGCTCTATCGGCAGTAAAAAAAAGCTGCCTAAAAAAAGCAGATTTGATTGCGTTTTTGAAACGAAAGGTCGCATTTTTTTGCAGCATTTTTGCATTTTCTCATTGCTTTCTATATTGAAAAAACACAGAAAGAAGGGACATGCTGCAGTTATCTATAAAGCAACAATTTTCCAATTCAGTCAGTAAAAAAAGCAATTATGTGCATGAGAGTTTTGGCATCTCAAAGCGTTTGCTTGTGCTGTAAAAAGGAGCTTTTAATTTGCATTAAAAAAAACGTTGCAAAAATGCAACGTGTGAACATAGCCTTACAGAACAGTGAGGAAGAAAGGGGACATGACTGATTTTCAGGGATATATAAAGATTATTTAGATATCGCTTTTATTTTTATGTTCAAATTTTGTGTTTCTTTATATCATTTTGTTTTATGAACATAGTTTAAATTTTTTTGTCAATCCACAAATAAAAAAAATAGATTGTAATATTCCAGTTTTCACATTGATCCCTGTAGTAGTCCAAGTAGGTAAAAACGTCTTGTTTTCGATAGCTCACTTGTCAGCTTTGCCTAAAAAACAGGCATGTGTTGCGGCTGTTGAATAGACACGAAACATGCAGCAGCGGGGACTCGAACATATTATTCGAGAGCGCCAAGTTAACACACGAGCATGTCCGGATAACACCTTATCCGAGCACGTTTGCTCATCACTAATCCTGAGCAATGTAGCTGTGAATCCAGCTCTTGGGTAAAATAAAATGCTACCCGAAAGCAGCAACACAATCTGGCTGTGTCTCTCTTCTCTATCCATTAACTACAATAGGCAGCTGTAATCTGATCCCTCAGTAGCCTGTAAGTCTATCCTGTTTTGACCATTAAGGACTTTAGCTATATTTCTTTTTGAATGTTGAATTCAGGAGATTTGAAGAAATCAAATGGCTCATAAATGGGGACAGAAGCCTATTTCCCCAATAAGATATATTACAAAGCCTGCCATCTTTGCTTGTACTAGTGACTTATGCAAAGTTTGTTAAAGCAACAGTGACCATTTAGGAATGAGACATTCCCTTAGGCCGGCGTCACACTAGCGAGTTTGATGCGAGTTAGTCTCACGACTTACTCACATCAACACCCGGCACGGCCGCCCGCTCTCGGACCCGAGTGCGCGGCGGCATAGAAATACATGCAGCCGCGCACTCTGGCCCGAGAGCGGGCGGCCGTGCCGGGTGTTGATGCGAGTAAGTCGTGCGACTAACTCGCATCAAACTCGCTAGTGTGATACCGGCCTTAAAGAAAAAATAGGTCACCCTTAATGGTCTTTTTTTCAACCTGAATGACAACAAGAGCTCATAGACCAAGAGGAGGATGTTGAAGGAGTCTACAGGTCCGTAATTATAATAGATGGTGGCGGTGGTGGAAAACTGTGATGTCTACACACGAAATGATCTCCATATATCCAGCTTATTTTTATTTTCTTTTTTTTTTCATCTCCAGTCAAAGAGCAGCTCGGTGCTAATTACAATTTAATTCAGTTTAGCATTTTTCTGTCACTCTTGGCTAGCCATGTAAAAGATAGGCAATGGTGCAGCAGTGATTACACAGTAATGTGATGTTGATAGAACGATCAAACCATGCAACCATATTATCATCGGCAGCATCTTCACAGAGAACTGATGAAAAAGAAAGGGATTCGGATGAAGCACTCGGAGGATGATGCTAAATTCTGTACAATATGACAGAACAAAGGGCTCCTGTTCACAAGAAAGGCTTCTGTGTTTGTGCAAGAAACGCGTCCCTCAGGCTGTTAACGCAGGAATTCCTCCTTGATGTATCCGTACTGGAAGAAGTTCTGGAGAAATAGAGATTTTTTAAAAAAAAAAAGTCTTATAATTATTCTTCACTCTTTTAATCTTTTTTTTTCTTTAAATGAGATACACATGTTACACGGACGATTACATTACAGTTTTACAAAGGTAAGTTGCTCTCTAGCAAATAAGAGCCCTACACACGCGATGGCTTGTTCCTTTATACTAAGGAGCTGTCAGTGCAAAAGGAAAACTTCTGACACAAGATACTTTAGGTAGAGGTGAAGTAATTTGAGGTGATTCAAATTTGCATAACATTGTACAAAAAAAATTGGCCAGAATCTGATATTTTTTTGCCATTCACTTTGGGTAAATTCAGGCAAATGGTGGCTGGCTCATCTCCATTTTGATGGATTTTAGAGAGCCTAGAAAGGGTTAAAAAAATGCCTTATATTCATCTCTCTTTGACACTCCTCTACCTGTCCCTCCACCAATGGTCTTCAGATCGGCCCCTCTGCCGATGGTCTTCAGATCGGCCCCTCTGCCGATGGTCTTCAGATCGGCTCCTCTGCCGATGGTCTTCAGATCGGCCCCTCTGCCGATGGTCTCCAGATTGGCCCCTCTGCCGATGGTCTTCAGATCGGTCCCTCTGCCGATGGTCTTCTGATCGGCCTATCTGCCGAGGTCTTCAGATCAGCTCCTCTGCCGATGGTCTTCAGATCGGCCCCTCTGTCGATGGTCTTCAGATTGGCAAAAGCAAATCATGAAAAACAATCATACCCAGTCTGATTAAATGACCAAATGCACTAGCACCTGTTGCTTCTCCAGCCTTTATCCATGGGAGCCTGCTGCATCCTGCTAGTGCATTTGGTCATTTGATCAGACTGGGTATGATTGGTCTTCAGATTGGCCCCTCTGCCGATGGTCTTCAGATTGGTCCCTCTGCCAATGGTCTTCAGATCAGTCCCTCTGCCAATGGTCTTCAGATCGGTCCCTCTGCCGATGGTCCTCAGATCGGTCCCTCTGCCAGTGGTCTTCAGATCATCCCCTCTGCCAATGGTCTTCAGATTGGTTCCTCTGCCGATGGTCTTCAGATTGGTCCCTCTGCCGATGGTCTTCAGATTGGTCCCTCTGCCAATGGTCTTCAAATCGGTCCCTCTGCCAATAGTCTTCAGATCGGTCCCTGTGCCGATGGTTTTCAGATCATCCCCTCTGCCAATGTCTTCAGTTTGGTCCCTCTGCCAATGATCTTCAGATCATTCCCTCTGCTGATGGTCTTCAGATCAGCTCTATTTTTCTCCACACCGTCACGTTGGGGTGCAACACTTGTCAATAACATGCATCTCGCCCCACCAACAACGACGTGAGCTCTAGTGAATGGAAGACCCAACCAGGAAGACCATAACATAGAAGAAGGAAGACCAGATTCAAGGATCATCAAGGATCATCAAGGATCATTGGTAGTGGGACAGGTAGTGGGAGGGCTGAGAAGAGGTAAGTAGATGAAGGTACTTTTAACCCTTCCTGAACAATTTAATTAGCATTGAATCCCCCCACCCCCCTGAATTGAGAGAATCTGCCTGAATTTCAAATTTTATAACTAGCACTTTGAGTGCACAGTGTCTGTATGGCGCAGCACAAGCACCTAAGCACAATATTTGCCATGTTTTGGTGTCTACATTTAAGATAATTCTTCTAAGGGAGAAAGTGCTCATAATGTGACATCAAATGAAACATACCACATTGTTTTTGTCATGTTTTCAATATGCAAATGTTACTGTACTAATAGTGGGCAAGAATCTCAAAACACTGCTGCCTACAATTTCTATAGTTTGGCTTCTAAGAGCTATTTTTCATATTTTTTTTTCTCCATGGAGTATTGCCTTAAAATAAGTCTCCATGCAGAGTTGGGTCTCTAAAATGAGGGTCGGTATCATAGGTAAGCGCTGCAGCTGCATCCCCCTCCTCCCCTTCCAACCAGTCTATCTATACTTTGGTGTTTAATGGGAGTTTTCACTTACATAAATCTCACAATCCAGGGAAGGTAAAGAAGATATCACTTTTCCCCTAAGAAGATATATTACAAAGTTTGCTATATTCACATGTGCAACTAAAGTGCAGAAAAAAACAAGCGTCATCATATACAGACCATATAAAACACAAATAAACAAAATAAACTATTGAATTCCATCAGACAATTCAAGGCCCAGGAATGAATAGTGTAAAACATCTCACAGAAGAAAAAGATTCCTTTTTTGGCCCAAGAAGAAAGTGTTTTTAATCCATCCTTTCCAGAACGGCAGGCACTGGAGCGCCGCAGCTTTACCTCTCGGTGCGATTTAATCAGTAACACATGGCACGATGTTAAAGATGCAGACTTCCTGTTCCGATGACACTTTTCGTGAACCGATCGTGCCGACGGTTTTGATGTGACTGACGTATGTTAGGGTTTGTATATATATCTACGGCTCTAATAGCGCACACACACCTAGTCCAACCTTGAAAAGCTTCCAAATGCTCTTTACATTTTTTTTCTTTTTCTTTTAGACTTTGTTGCCAACCTAAACAAACCATAATCAATGACGATCAAAGGATCCCCGGCTGTCTCCCCCCCTCCGTGTACGATGTATTTGCATAGTAATGCGCAAATTCCTGTACATTCCATGGAGCTAATAGGATCATTTCAATTCTTGTGCAGCATCTCAATAGTTACACCGTCACCATCTGTGTTTTTGTTAACCTGAATCACATATGAATTCTGTTATTGCAAGGTAGAGAAACTTGTTTAATGATTCCTAATCTCTTCTTTAATTAAATCATGCAGCCAACCTGAAAAAATCTATCTTAATGCAAATTAGAAGCATTTTTTGGCATTCATTTACAGTAATGCACTAATAAGGTTAATTAATGGAGGGTTCTATCCAGTTTATACAGATATTTATGCCACATGCATTTGAGAGCGCGTTACTTACCCCATAATACCGTACCTTTTAGAGTTGTAAACATATTACGGTGTGCATAATTGAGCAGATGTGCGTCTATTCTCTATTATATGTACGTTACTCCTGAGAATTAGATCCCTTTGGCACAGTTTTTAGGTCATCTACGGCCACTTGTACCCCCTTTTCAAAATGTGTGGGGCTTCTTTCGGATTAAGCGAATTCTTAGATGGTTCTTCACAAACACTTCAATGACAAATATCCCTCTAAAGTGGCCTTTCTAGTTCAAGGATATGTTTTGATATAGTTTTTTTGTGACTTTTTTTTTTTGAAACCTTAGTCAGAACCTTGACTTTTAGAACTTTGCTTGTGGATTTCTGAGAGTAAGGAGCCTATATTAAAAATGTTACATTTTTGAAACTTGATAAAGTGTATTTCACTTTAAACATATGAACAGTCATTCATTGCCATAAGCAAATAAGTTAATGACTAGATAATGGGGTGTTGGTTTCCCCAGATTAGTCATCCTATTGCTGGGTGTCCATAGTGGGGTCCCGGTTCTGCTCAGATATTATTCACATTAAGGTCATTTTTAACACATGGTAAGGTTTTAATATTAGAGGTTAGGACCCTCCCAACTGGCTACACTTGGCCATGGTGGAATGGCTTTTGCGCTTTTTTTAATCAAAAACAGGGTTTACTAAATTCCCTATGTTATTTATATGCACAATTGCTTTTTACTTACTTACCGCAGGGTATGTGCTCATTTTATTTCTATCACTAGTTTGGTTGACTTTCTAATGGTTATGGGGGCACCGGCCGATTGGAGGTTGGGAGAGATGTGGATCGTGCATGTCGAATTTCTGAGTGCTAATCACAATCACATTTTTCTCGTAGAGATTACTCATCGTCCAACATGTTAGTTGGCGGCTTTATCACAGAGAACACAGGAGCACGCGGCCAAACAAGTATATGGGACACTCGGCTAAGGTGGCTGACCGCTAATTGAAAGCAACATTCCTTCGACAGCCTTCTAATGTGTATGGCCGAGTTTACATTACTTCAAAATTCTTGAATGGAGTGGCCACTTCGCAATTCAGTTTCTACGGCCTCACCTTTTTAGTAATGCATGGCAGCCCCCTGTTGTCAAGATCGGACCCTGGTAAGACCAGTATAACTGGTATGGATAGCTAGCTAGGCGGCACAAATCCCAACTTTTCTGGTTTGTAAAGTCACATCAGTATTTATCTAGGTTTCCTGCTCATTTGACAGAGAAGGGATATTGCATTAGGATGAAAGCAATGTGTTCATGATTGCTGTTAATATTAATAAGGTGATGAATCCTTTACTTCTAAAAGCATCTAAGACAAAGTACCATTCACTTCTACTATTTTCCAATGGAGATAAACCTTTGTATAATGTTCCATGGACCCAATATTATTCTTATGTTTCTCTACGCTGACTCCGTTCAAGCTGGAGATTCAGAGCAAATATTCCTTTTGGAGACTCCATCACTAATTATATGTCTTCATAGAGGTCTCATCTTTCTTCCAGAGCATTGACTAATCTGACTATTCCCAAGAGTCTACTGTTCTCACACTGATCGAACACACAAGTGATTTAAAGGGAAGGGAAATTTGGTTGATTCAATCTAAACACTTAAAACCGAGTTTGAACTTCATTTAGTTTATAGGTAGCCATCTCCCAAAAAAAGCATTTATTAAGAGTGTGCCCAAATGGTGGATGTCAACATGAATTTTATTAGCCTTCATTTGTTTCCATGTATTTTAGTATTAATGAGAGAGGAAACTATTTCAGACGACAATTGGAGAACATTATTCACACATCTCGATTCTAGGACCCCAAAATAAGATTGTTATACATACACACATCTGTCCCGAATCTGGGCTTTGCTTCTCTCACCCCAGTCCACTAAACTCTGTTGTGCTCCACATCAGGCTTTGCAGTTGACCTGGCGTGTTCCCATGTGATCCCATGAGATCATCTTCCTGGGTCTATAGAACGCTCACACATCTCGATTCTAGGACCCCAAAATAAGATTGTTATACATACACACATCTGTCCCGAATCTGGGCTTTGCTTCCCTCACCCCAGTCCACTAAACTCTGTTGTGCTCCACATCAGGCTTTGCAGTTGACCTGGCGTGTTCCCATGTGATCCCATGAGATCATCTTCCTGGGTCTATAGAACGCTCACCAAGGCACACACCTGTGTCTTAGTATTATGACTTTTAGTTTGTCTGTGCACAGTTACCTATTTGCAGTCTCCAGGACGTCTCCTGTCTGCTGCGGCTTCCAGTATTTCAGCTACCTTTCTTCTTACAGCATCCTGTACCTCAGCTGTCTGCTTGCAGCTTCCAGCTATCTGTGTCCTGTGTGCCTTGCCCATCTGCTGTACTGATGCTTGTGGCCCATGTGCCCACTCAAACCTTGGGCTTACCAGATGATCCTAACAGGGATGGATTCTTTATAAAGTTTCTTTTACTATGAGTTTATATGATTGGGCAAAGAAAGACCTTTCATAGCCAATGGGTGGCCACATATAGATACATACAGCATAAACATCCCCCAATAAATTATTGCAAAATCATATTGATGCTTTTTCAAAGCTGTTGATCTCAGACCACTCATCTCATGCTATGCTAATCCAAGAGCAAAGGACACATCAGTAGAGTTAGAGCTCAATGTTTCCACACAGGACAAAAGGTCTTAAAGCATATGGCCACCTTAAGGGACATTTTTTTTAACAAAATGCACATATTTGTGGTTAAAAATCCTTTCACATAGCTGATTGCCGGACAAGTTCACCGAGAATCCAACAGTGAGGGCATTCTGAGAGTTTGTAACTCTCATCTTTTTTTCTGAACTCCTCTAAGTTTATTTCTAGTCACATCAAAGTACAGCTCAGGTTTGATATTGTCGTAAATCAACACATAAGAGTTAAAAAAAGACAGATAAGTTTTAAACTCTGACTTCAGAATATTCTCACTGGTGGATTTGGAGTTAACTTATTCTGCAGCTCGGAAAAACAGCCTATAAAGCAAAATTTTTAGTGAAGCTCTTTTGAATAAATTATTTTTTTTTTATCCAAACACACATGCATCTAAGAACAAAATGCCCATGAAGTTGTCCATATCCAAGGTTATTGCTGCCCTCCCACCAATACCCATTCTATGATTTTTGGGGTATTTCGCCATCCCTAACCATTTCCTTTTTAGAAGGGAGTCCTGCACAGGATTTTGCCACCCATAATTAAAGGGTAATTGATGAACTTGAACTATAAGTGTTTTTCCTTTCTCCAATGTCCCCATAGCAATTGCATAGTTTATTTCTTTGTCAACTTATGAATGCAAAACAAATCCACATGGGAGAGGAAACCTGGAGAACTGGAATGTTGGTTTGCATGAACTTATGCTCCAATTGGCTGACTGTGTTTAATACTGAATGCTTCCATTGCTTGTAGTGAATTTTACAACATGACAATGTTAAAGAAGCACTCCTCCTGCTCCCATCAAATTTTTACCCTCCTAATATATTGCAGTCTTCATATTATACGGCACTGTGTACTTACAGTTGCTCATTTTCCTTTCTACCCAGTTAATTCTTCTCTTTTCTATTAGGTCTATGACATCACGTGATTAATATATATCAAAAAACTAACCGGCACATCCAGACATAGATCCAGTGTGAACAGGTGCTAAACCTAGAGTCACCAACTCATGCACATACAAGAAAAAATGGTAGCACACTGTAGCGCTGTAGCTTGCAAACACGAAATATGAAAAATGAATTGCATCACTGCCTTAGAAATATGAAAAATTGAGAAGTCTTAGCGCATAAGATGGCCAAATTATGTGTACCTGATAGCCACGTTAAGGCTCTTCTCGTATATCAGGTCCTAACTAATGCCAATCCTCGCTTAGAAAAGTCTGTCTGCATGGGAACATATGAATCCTCTCTTCAGACTAAAATCAACATCTCTGTGGAGGGGTGATGAACCTGTTGTAATTAAAAAGCCTGTACCACCAGGTGGAGTGCTCAGGTAGAAGGTAAATGAATACATATCAAAAAACTAACCGGCACATCCAGACATAGATCCAGTGTGAACAGGTGCTAAACCTAGAGTCACCAACTCATGCACATACAAGAAAAAAGGTAGCACACTGTAGCGCTATAGCTTGCAAACACGAAATATGAAAAATGAATTGCATCACTGCCTTAGAAATATGAAAAATTGAGAAGTCTTAGCGCATAAGATGGCCAAATTATGTGTACTTGATAGCCACGTTAAGGCTCTTCTCGTATATCAGGTCCTAACTAATGCCAATCCTCGCTTAGAAAAGTCTGTCTGCATGGGAACATATGAATCCTCTCTTCAGACTAAAATCTACATCTCTGTGGAGGGGTAATGAACCTGGTGTAATTAAAAAGCCTGTGACCAACAGGTGGAGTGCTCAGGTAGAAGGTAAATGAATACATATCAAAAAAATAACCGGCACATCCAGACATAGATCCAGTGTGAACAGGTGCTAAACCTAGAGTCACCAACTCATGCACATACAAGAAAAGGCAGTGATGCAATTCATTTTTCATATTTCGTGTTTGCAAGCTATAGCGCTACAGTGTGCTACCTTTTTTTCTTGTATCCCCTGAGGAAGGCATTGTATGCCAAAACGCGCGTTGGGGAGGCAGGGGTCCAAGGTCTCGTCCAGGAAATTTTCAGCTGGGGTCCAAGGTCTCGTCCAGGAAATTGTCAGCTGATATGTTCGCTTCCATATGTGTTGTGAATGGGTTTGAGATGAGTTCTGAGCAGAGGCTCCCTCTGGTGGTTACAAGCGGTGCTAGTGAAGATTGTGAGGACTGGGAATCAGGTGTTACTGACTGGTCTTATATAAGGGAGTCACCTTCCCATCAGGGTTGCCGGTGATCAATTGTTCTGGTCTGAATCCTTTATTCCAGTTTCCCTTGTAGCCTGCTGTGTCGTGTCTGCATCTCCTGCTAACAGATAAGACATTTTCTTCTTTTGTGTTTGTGCTATATTTTTGCATTTTGTCCTGCACTTCTGTGGGGGCCTTCAGGGTCCCCTCCGGGGGCTTCTGCCCTCTCAGTTTTGTTCAGCCACTGATGTTTGTACTTTTGCTTTTTCCAGTTTTTTCAGTGGCTGCTGTTTTGATTTTGTTACACCAGAGAACTAATTTAGGTGGTAGAGGTCGTGTGATCTCAGGTGATTTTGAAATTAGTAGAGTTGGTGCTTTTCAGGGTTTTCTGGGATTGCAGTAAGTACCCTTCCTATCCTTTTCTATTTAGTTAGTTTGGGCCCCAGCGTTTGCTCATACTATTTTCTTTCTGTGTCAGTATTTCATCTTGTCTAACCGCCATTACATGTTTGGGGGCTTTCTATTATCTTTGGGGTTCTGCTCCGGGGCAGATAGCTTTCCTATATCTATCTTTAGGTGTAGTTAGTTTCTCAGGCTGTGACGAGGCGTCTAGGACCAACGTAGGAACGCTCCACGGCTGCCTCTAGTTGTGGTGGTTAGTCAGGGTACTGCAATCTCATAGATTCCAACTGCTCTGGTGTATTGCCTTTTTTACCTGCACTCCTCAGCTACCGAACATAACATTATCACCGGCCCTAAAAAATTGAAAATTGTATGGTACTCACAGAAGGGAAAAAATATTGTCAGAGTTGTCAGAGATATTTTTCTGTTGCATTTTTTTTTTTTTTTCCCTCTGTATCTCTGGGTGCTGGGGAGGATCTTTTCTCTCAATGGAGTTTGCACAGTTGTCTGGCCGTGTGGATCAGCTTGCCACTGAGGTTCAGAGTATTGCTGCATATCTTGCTAGGTTGCCTGTTGTGGAACCTAGGATCCCCATGCCAGATTTGTTTTTAGGGGATCGAGCTAAGTTTCAGAATTTCAAAAATAATTGTAAATTGTTTTTTGCCTTAAAATCTAAGTCCTCAGGGAACGCAGCGCAGCAGGTTCAAATTATCATCTCTCTCCTGCGCGGCGATCCTCAGGATTGGGCTTTTTCCCTGATACCTGGGGATCCTGTTTTGAGTGATGTTGATGCATTTTTTCAGGCCTTGGGGTTATTGTACGATGAGCCTAATGTCACTGATCAAGCTGAGAAAGCCTTGTTGGCATTAAATCAGGGGCTTGATGACGCTGAGTTATACTGTCAGAGATTCCGTAGGTGGGCAGTCCTGACCAAATGGAATGACGACGCTTTGGCAGCCCTTTTCCGGAAGGGTCTGTCAGATAATGTAAAGGATGTTATGGTGGGATTCCCTGTCCCTTTGGTCTCAATGATTCTATGTCATTAGCGATTCAAATTGACAGACGTTTGCGTGAGCGGAGAAGTATGCGTGGAATGGTGTTGCCTTGTGAACCAGCTTCTGAACCCATGCAGTGTGATAGAGTGGTGTCTGGGGCACAGCGTCATGAGTTTCGAAAGCGCAATGGGTTATGTTTCTACTGTGGTGATGCCTCTCATGCTATTTCAGTCTGCCCTAAGCGGGGAAGACGTTTTGCACGCTCGTTGTCTGGTAGTGTTCAGACTAAGTTTTTATTAACTGTCACTCTGATATGCTCTCTGTCCTCATTTTCTGCTCAGGCTTTCGTTGATTCTGGAGCAGCTATTAACCTGATGGATTATGATTTTGCTAAACGTTGTGGATCTCCCTTGATACCCCTACAGAAGTCTATTCCCCTACTGGGGATCGATTCTACCCCTTTGGCTGAGAATAAACCCCAGTTTTCTACTCAGGTGATAATGAGGGTTGAACCTGATCACCAGGAGTGCTGCAAATTTTTGGTTCTGTATAATCTGCATGACATTATCGTGCTGGGTTTTCCTTGGTTACAGTCTCATAATCCTGTTTTGGATTGGAAATCTGTGTCTGTAACCAGTTGGGGCTGCCAATGTGTTAATACCAACACTCCTGTTTTTTCTGCCTCCCCCCAGGCTCAGGATGTTCCTGACTTTTTGATTGATTTTTCTGATGTGTTTAGCGAAAGTAAATCTGCATCCTTGCCTCCCCATAGGAGCTATGACTGCGCTATTGAATTAGTGCCGGGTAGTAAATTCCCTAAAGGTCGCCTTTTTAACTTGTCTGTACCTGAACATGACGCTATGCGGTCTTATATCAAGGAATCATTGGAGAAGGGTCATATCAGACCATCCTCTTCACCCTTAGGTGCCGGTTTTTTCTTTGTGGCCAAAAAAGATGGTTCATTAAGGCCGTGTATTGATTATCGTCTCTTGAACAATATTACTGTGAAATATCAATACCCGTTACCCTTGATTTCTGACCTGTTTTCCAGGGTGAAAAACGCTACTTGGTTTACCAAGCTTGACCTCAGGGGGCGTATAACCTTATTCGCATTAAGCACGGGGATGAATGGAAGACGGCATTCAATACCCCTGAAGGGCATTTTGAGTACCTGGTGATGCCCTTTGGGCTCACTAATGCTCCTTCCGTCTTCCAGTCCTTCATGAATGACATTTTCAGGGATTTTGTGGACAAATTTCTGATTGTTTATTTGGATGATATCTTGATTTTTTCTAATGACTGGGACTCTCATGTGAAACATGTTCAAACTGTATTCCTGATTTTGAGAGAGAATGCTCTGTATGTGAAGGGATCAAAGTGTCTTTTTGGCGTACAGAGGATCTCATTTCTGGGATTCATTTTGTCCCCATCTGTTATTGAAATGGACCCGGTCAAGGTTCAGGCCATCTGTGATTGGGTCCAACCTACTTCATTAAAGGCTCTTCAGAGATTTTTGGGTTTTGCCAATTTTTATCGTAAATTTATTGGTAATTTCTCGGTTATTGTTAAACCATTAACTGATTTGACCAGAAAGGGTTCTGATGTGGTGAATTGGCCTCCTGAGGCAGTCTCTGTATTTCAGGAACTTAAGCAGAGATTCACTTCTGCTCCTGTTCTACGGCAGCCTGATGTTTCTCTGCCATTTCAGGTGGAGGTTGATGCCTCTGAAATTGGGGCAGGTGCCGTTTTGTCCCAAAAAGATCCAGAGACCTCTAAAAGTAACCCTTGTGCCTTTTTCTCTCGAAAATTTTCTCCTACTGAACGTAATTATGACGTGGGTAATCGGGAGTTATTGGCCATGAAGTGGGCTTTTGAAGAGTGGAGACATTGGCTGGAGGGAGCCAAACATCAGGTGGTGGTCCTTACGGACCATAAGAATCTGGTCTATCTGGAATCTGCCAAGCGACTCAATCCTAGACAGGCCAGGTGGGCCTTGTTTTTCACACGTTTTAATTTTGTGGTTTCCTTTCTTCCTGGCACTAAGAATGTTAAGGCGGATGCCCTCTCGAGGAGTTTCCTTGCGGACTCTCCTGAGTTATCTGATCCTTCTGTTATTTTGAAAGAGGGTGTAGTTCTTTCCGCCATCTCGCCCAATTTGAGACTTGCTCTGGAGGGGTGTCAGGAGGATAGGCCCGAGTGCTGCCCTGTTGGAAAATTGTTTGTCCCGGACCAGTGGAAAAAGAGTGTGATGTCTGAGATTCATTGTTCCGCGTTGGCTGGGCATCCCGGAATTTTTGGTACCAGAGACTTGGTAAGTCGGTCCTTTTGGTGGCCTACCTTGTCTCGTGATGTCAGGGAATTTGTGCAGTCCTGCGGGACTTGCTCTCGCTCCAAGCCTTGCTCTCGCTCTAGTGGTTTGTTGATGCCATTGCCTGTGCCCAAGAGACCATGGACCCATATCTCTATGGATTTCATTTCCGACCTTCCTGTTTCTCAGAGAATGACCACCATCTGGGTAATTTGTGATAGGTTTTCCAAGATGATACATCTTGTGCCATTACCTAAGTTGCCTTCCTCCTCTGAATTGGTGCCGTTGTTCCTTCAGCACGTGGTTCGTTTACACGGCATTCCTGAGAACATTGTGTCTGACAGAGGAGTCCAGTTTGTTTCCAGATTTTGGAGGACTTTTTGTTCTAAACTGGGTGTTCAATTGTCTTTCTCCTCGGCATTTCATCCTCAGACCAATGGTCAAACTGAGAGAACAAACCAGACATTGGAGACTTATCTAAGATGCTTTGTGTCTGCTGATCAGGATGACTGGGTCTCTTTTTTGCCTTTGGCTGAGTTTGCTCTTAATAATAGGGCTAGCTCTGCTACTTTGATGTCTCCGTTTTTCTGTAATTCTGGGTTTCACCCTCGATTTTCTTCAGGACAGACGGAGGCTTCTGTCTGCTCAGGTGTTGACTCTGTTGTGGAGCGTATGCAACTGATTTGGGACCAGGTAGTGGAGAGGTTGTCCCTCTCTCAGGAGAGGGCCCAGCGGTTTGCTAACCGGCATAGGACTGATGGTCCTCGGTTTAAAGTGGGGGACTTGGTCTGGTTGTCCTCAAAGAATATTCCTATGAGAGTAGCATCTCCTAAATTTAAGCCTAGGTTCATTGGACCTTATAAGATCATGGAGATTATTAATCCTGTTTCTTTTCGTTTGCTTCTTCCAGGGACATTTAAGATCCATAACGTGTTCCACAAGTCCTTGTTGAAGAGGTTTGTTGAGCCAGTGGTTCCTGCTGCTGTGCCTCCTGACCCTGTTTTGGTTGAGGGCAATCTGGAGTATGTGGTTGAGAAAATATTGGATTCTCGTTTTTCTAGACGGAAACTCCAGTATTTGGTTAAATGGAGAGGTTATGGTCAGGAAGACAATTCTTGGGTGTTTGCTTCGGACATCCATGCTAGGAGACTTATCCGTGCGTATCATAGAACTCATCCTGACCGACCTGGTTGCTCAAATGAGGGTTCGGTGACCCCTCCTCAAGGGGGGGTACTGTTGTGAATGGGTTTGAGATGAGTTCTGAGCAGAGGCTCCCTCTGGTGGTTACAAGCGGTGCTAGTGAAGATTGTGAGGACTGGGAATCAGGTGTTACTGACTGGTCTTATATAAGGGAGTCACCTTCCCATCAGGGTTGCCGGTGATCAATTGTTCTGGTCTGAATCCTTTATTCCAGTTTCCCTTGTAGCCTGCTGTGTCGTGTCTGCATCTCCTGCTAACAGATAAGACATTTTCTTCTTTTGTGTTTGTGCTATATTTTTGCATTTTGTCCTGCACTTCTGTGGGGGCCTTCAGGGTCCCCTCCGGGGGCTTCTGCCCTCTCAGTTTTGTTCAGCCACTGATGTTTGTACTTTTGCTTTTTCCAGTTTTTTCAGTGGCTGCTGTTTTGATTTTGTTACACCAGAGAACTAATTTAGGTGGTAGAGGTCGTGTGATCTCAGGTGATTTTGAAATTAGTAGAGTTGGTGCTTTTCAGGGTTTTCTGGGATTGCAGTAAGTACCCTTCCTATCCTTTTCTATTTAGTTAGTTTGGGCCCCAGCGTTTGCTCATACTATTTTCTTTCTGTGTCAGTATTTCATCTTGTCTAACCGCCATTACATGTTTGGGGGCTTTCTATTATCTTTGGGGTTCTGCTCCGGGGCAGATAGCTTTCCTATATCTATCTTTAGGTGTAGTTAGATTCTCAGGCTGTGACGAGGCGTCTAGGACCAACGTAGGAACGCTCCACGGCTGCCTCTAGTTGTGGTGGTTAGTCAGGGTACTGCAATCTCATAGATTCCAACTGCTCTGGTGTATTGCCTTTTTTACCTGCACTCCTCAGCTACCGAAACATAACACATATGTGTCTCATTATAATCTGTGCCCATATATCAGTCCTGGTATTTGCCAGTGGGTATGTCTGCTCCCACATGTGTTTATATGTAATCTGTGCTTACATGTGTGTCTTCTCTATAAGAGTGGCATTGCCCCATTATAATTATTGGTAGCACCATGTTGCCCTATATATAGACCGTTTATATATCTACACATGTGATTGATTTTTTTTTTTTTTCTGTGTGTTCACCTTATGTAATGGCACTTGCCCGTTATGTGAATTGATGACATCAATATATTTCACATGTGGAATTTATCTAAAATATGTAATTATGGGTGATACATATATCGACTATGCTTGGAATTATATCTGCGATTATACCTATACGTGTATATGGACGTTGCTTTGGTATCCCTGCTATGTTCAAATTCATGTGGTGACTTATGCACGTCACTTTATTCAGCTCCTTTGCTACCATTGATAGTATCATTTTTAAATTAATAAAGTTGTATTTTTCTGAATATGGACTTTTTGCACTGTTTTTTTCTATGGTCTTTCTAATGCTATGTATGCAGTATGTCCTATATTGTCCAGTGAGATTGAGTTGTCCCTATTAGACTATATATATACACTTGTTGTTATTATGTCATTCTGGGGTCACCTTAAGTGTCATCCTGTTCTCCTACTAAATTTGCCGGAGTGCACAATATACAGTATAGGGTTCATATATCAGTAGCTGGTGAAGATTTGTGTTCACAGCCCATAAGGATTAGTAATACCCTGCCATTTATCTAACCTGTTTTTTACCTTATGAAATGTTAAAATTAAATGGCATCTATCATTTTATACAAAACATGTAGAAAATTTTGGCTTTACTGCCCTCAAAACCCATTAAAAATGTTTTCAGTGCATAAATCAGTATAATATGTCTAGGAGTTGTCTCATAATCCATAATGCTGGAGTGCTGCTACTAATCTAAGGTCCCTGGACAGAGTCTTATACTTACTGACCACCATCTTCAACTGTTTCGAGCACCGCTCTTGTTGGTCTCCTGTAGATTGTGACATGCCAGTTCGCTCTACTGCTTGCTGGACAATCCGAAAGTCTCACAACTCAATGTAAGTATATGAGAGCCAGAATGAGGCCAGAACAAGGCTCTCACAGACTCACACAGAGAGCTTCTGTCCACTGTCTTTGACTTCCGGTCAGTCAGAAGTTGCGGTCACAAGATGGTGGACGGCGGCTGGTGATTATAACATTAGGGGCGGGGACCTTAAGTTAGTAGCAGCATCCCAGCACTAAAATAAAATAAAAATGCAGCAGTGGTGCTTTAAGTCACAATAGATCCCTGTTACGATTGAGCAAACGTGATCTGTGATACTCAGATATCATTCGGGTATCTGGGTGTATGGATGTGCTTGGCACTTGGCGAGCATTAGCTGGTGCTCGAATTTGAAACTTAAATCCTTGCCCTGCATGTTTGGTGCCTGTTACACAGCAAATAAGCATTAAAAGCATTGAAATTTTTTCTGGATTCAAATACTCATCCATAGAGAATTACGTGCTTTGTGGTACATTTCTGTGTTATATAACACTTCAAAAAAGCGGTGAAACATTTTTATGGATTCAATTACTCATCCATACAATATTACATGCTCTGTCATACATTTTGGTGGTATATAACACTACAAAAAAGTTGTAACATTTTTCCGGATTCAATTACCGTACTCATCCATTCAGTACTACGTGCTTTGTGGTACATTTCTGTGTTATATAATACTCCAAAAAGTGTTGAAAAATTTGTCTGGATTCAATTAGTCTTCCATAGAGTATTAGGTGCTTTCTTGTTATGTTTCGGTAGCTGAGGAGTGAGGTAAAAAAGGCAATACACCAGAGCAGTTGGAATCTATGAGATTGCAGTACCCTGACTAACCACCACAACTAGAGGCAGCCGTGGAGCGTTCCTACGTTGGTCCTAGACGCCTCGTCACAGCCTGAGAAACTAACTACACCTAAAGATAGAAATAGGAAAGCTATCTGCCCCGGAGCAGAACCCCAAAGATAATAGAAAGCCCCCAAACATGTAATGGCGGGTAGACAAGAGGAAATACTGACACAGAAAGAAAATAGTATGAGAAAACGCTGGGGCCCAAACTATCTAAATAGAAAAGGATAGGAAGGGTACTTACTGCAATCCCAGAAAACCCTGAAAAGCACCAACTCTACTAATTTCAAAATCACCTGAGATCACACGACCTCTACCACCTAAATTAGTTCTCTGGTGTAACAAAATCAAAAAAGCAGCCACTGAAAAAACTGGAAAAAGCAAAAGTACAAAACTCAGTGGCTGAACTAAACTTGAGAGGGCAGAAGCCCCAGAGGGGACCCTGAAGGCCCCAAAGAAGTGCAGGACAAAATGCAAAAATATAGCACAAACACAAAAGCAGAAAAAGTCTTATCTGTTAGCAGAGAAGCAGACACGACACAGCAGGCTACAAGGGAAACTGGAATGAAGGATTCAGACCAGAACAATTGATCACCGGCAACCCTGATGGGAAAATGACTCCCTTATATAAGACCAGTCAGAAACACCTGATTCCCAGTCCTCACAATCTTCACTAGCACCGCTTGTAACCACCAGAGGGAGCCTCTGCTCAGAACTCATCTCAAACCCATTCACAACAGTACCCCCCTTGAGGAGGGTCACCGAACCCTCATTTGAGCAACCAGGTCGGTCAGGATGAGTTCTATGATACGCACGGATAAGTCTCCTAGCATGGATGTCCGAAGCAAACACCCAAGAATTGTCTTCCTGACCATAACCTCTCCATTTAACCAAATACTGGAGTTTCCGTCTAGAAAAACGAGAATCCAATATTTTCTCAACCACATACTCCAGATTGCCCACAACCAAAACAGGGTCAGGAGGCACAGCAGCAGGAACCACTGGCTCAACAAACCTCTTCAACAATTACTTGTGGAACACGTTATGGATCTTAAATGTCCCTGGAAGAAGCAAACGAAAAGAAACAGGATTAATAATCTCCATGATCTTATAAGGTCCAATGAACCTAGGCTTAAATTTAGGAGATGCTACTCTCATAGGAATATTCTTTGAGGACAACCAGACCAAGTCCCCCACTTTAAACCGAGGACCATCAGTCCTATGCCGGTTAGCAAACCGCTGGGCCTTCTCCTGAGAGAGGGACAACCTCTCCACTACCTGGTCCCAAATCTGTTGCATACGCTCCACAACAGAGTCAACACCTGGACAGACAGAAGCCTCCGTCTGTCCTGAAGAAAATCGAGGGTGAAACCCAGAATTACAGAAAAACGGAGACATCAAAGTGGCAGAGCTAGCCCTATTATTAAGAGCAAACTCAGCCAAAGGCAAAAAAGAGACCCAGTCATCCTGATCAGCAGACACAAAGCATCTTAGATAAGTCTCCAATGTCTGGTTTGTTCTCTCAGTTTGACCATTGGTCTGAGGATGAAATGCCGAGGAGAAAGACAATTGAACACCCAGTTTAGAACAAAAAGTCCTCCAAAATCTGGAAACAAACTGGACTCCTCTGTCAGACACAATGTTTTCAGGAATGCCGTGTAAACGAACCACGTGCTGAAGGAACAACGGCACCAATTCAGAGGAGGAAGGCAACTTAGGTAATGGCACAAGATGTATCATTTTGGAAAACCTATCACAAATTACCCAGATGGTGGTCATTCTCTGAGAAACAGGAAGATCGGAAATGAAATCCATAGAGATATGAGTCCATGGTCTCTTGGGCACAGGCAATGGCATCAACAAACCACTAGAGCGAGAGCAAGGCTTGGAGCGAGAGCAAGTCCCGCAGGACTGCACAAATTCCCTGACATCACGAGACAAGGTAGGCCACCAAAAGGACCGACTAACCAAGTCTCTGGTACCAAAAATTCCGGGATGCCCAGCCAATGCGGAACAATGAATCTCAGACATCACACTCTTTTTCCATTGGTCCGGGACAAACAATTTTCCAACAGGGCAGCGCTCGGGCCTATCCTCCTGACACCCCTCCAGAGCAAGTCTCAAATTGGGCGAGATGGCAGAAAGAACTACACCCTCTTTCAAAATAACAGAAGGATCAGATAACTCAGGAGAGTCTGCAAGGAAACTCCTCGAGAGGGCATCCGCCTTAACATTCTTAGTGCCAGGAAGAAAGGAAACCACAAAATTAAAACGTGTGAAAAACAAGGCCCACCTGGCCTGTCTAGGATTGAGTCGCTTGGCAGATTCCAGATAGACCAGATTCTTATGGTCCGTAAGGACCACCACCTGATTTTGGCTCCCTCCAGCCAATGTCTCCACTCTTCAAAAGCCCACTTCATGGCCAATAACTCCCGATTACCCACGTCATAATTACGTTCAGTATCACCGGCCAAAAAATTGAAAATTGTATGGTACTCACAGAAGGGAAAAAATATTGTGAAAGAAAAAAGCAGCCACTGAAAAAACTGGAAAAAGCAAAAGTACAAAACTCAGTGGCTGAACTAAACTTGAGAGGGCAGAAGCCCCCGGAGGGGACCCTGAAGGCCCCCAAAGAAGTGCAGGACAAAATGCAAAAATATAGCACAAACACAAAAGCAGAAAAAGTCTTATCTGTTAGCAGAGAAGCAGAGACGACACAGCAGGCTACAAGGGAAACTGGAATGAAGGATTCAGACCAGAACAATTGATCACCGGCAACCCTGATGGGAAAATGACTCCCTTATATAAGACCAGTCAGAAACACCTGATTCCCAGTCCTCACAATCTTCACTAGCACCGCTTGTAACCACCAGAGGGAGCCTCTGCTCAGAACTCATCTCAAACCCATTCACAACACTTTCTGTTATATTTTGGTGATATATAAGACTCCAAAAACATCCTCTGAAAAGGTTTTTAGTTGTTCTGGCAGTGAAGTCCATATAGTCACATGAGGGACATGCATGATATTGATGTCAATTACATTTGTAGCCCCTATATGACTGCATAAGCCACAATGTCTTAAAAAACAAAAATCCATGCGATGACCCTGGCGCTGCTATGTAATCTGTTCTGGTGGAGAACAGGTGATTATTATTATTATTTTTTCTTTTTTTAATCTCTTTCGTTCAAAAGGCTGTGAGTGACAGTTCTCACACCTTGAGCCAGCCAGCTCAGAGCAGGACAAAGGTTTGCTTGCAATATAGTCATACTGAAGCTGCCAAAGAACATTCTAGGAACATAATTCCATAAAGAGCTATGGAGATACTATACGTCCTAGCCGTACATTTTCAAGATCTCTGGAACGGACCGAATGCCTCCCAGGGTCGATCCGTTCAAACAGCACAGGGAGGGGAGATATGTGGAATGTCTAGTAGGAACTAGACAGCAAAGATGTCTTTAGTCTCAATGCGTAGCAGGCACCCACATCCATTGGCACCAAAACTGCCTCCCTAGGTTAAAGAGTTATGACTCATCTTAGATTTTGGAATTTTTACCTGCTAGAGGCAAAGGGAGGGGATTTAGGTCCAGAGGGCAGAAGGGAGAGATCCAAAGGTGATAAAGGCTAGTGTAAGGCCATGTAGCCTCTCTCTCTGTTATGCTTGCTGTTTACTTTGACAGTGGGAGCCACATCAAGTAACGTGCTATGAAGGGACCAAGGAGACAGATGACAGCCGATGCCCTCTGCGGCCCAGCACACACATGTTCGAACATCAACCCGGTTATTGACATGATCCATCTGCTTATATATGTTGTCCTATCGCTTTTGCATTTGCATATCTCACCATTGTATATGTATAACCATCATGTATATAGTGTATTGTCTAGTGTGCCCTTAAGGCGATTAAATATATCATTTAACCTTGGGTTTCTCTTTTATCTCGATCTAGAAAATCCACCCGCCCGTTTTTCAGCTTAACTTTCCATACTACCAGGGCTGATTTCTGACCCGATATAATCCTGTTAAGGAATCGGGCTTATATCTAACTGGGAAATGGTGGCATTTCTACCTGAAATGACACACAAAAGGTTGATACAAAAAAAGAGAACAATGGGGATAGGGGAAAATATGTGTAAGTGGGTTAAGAACTGGCTCATGGATAGGAAACAAAGGGTGGTTATTAATGGAGCACACTCGGACTGGGTCACGGTTAGCAGTGGGGTACCACAGGGGTCAGTATTGGGGCCGCTTCTCTTTAACATATTTATTAATGACCTTGTAGGGGGCATACAGAGTAGGATTTCAATATTTGCAGATGACACTAAACTCTGCAGGGTAATAAATAAATACAATTTTATATTGCAGGAGGATTTATGTAAACTAGAAGCTTGGGCTTATAAATGACAAATGAGCTTTAATGGGGATAAATGTAAGGTCATGCACTTGGGTAGAACAAACAAGATGTATAATTATGTGCTTAATTGTAAAACACTGAGCAAAACTATCACTGAAAAAGACCTGGGTGTATGGGTGGACGACAAACTCACATTTAGTGGCCAATGTCAGGCAGCTGCTGCCAAGGCAAATAAAATAATGGGATTCATTAAAAGAGGCATAGATGCTCATGAGGAGAACATAATTTTACCTCTATACAAGTCACTGGTGCGACCACACTTAGAATACTGTGTACAGTTCTGGTCTCCGGTGTATAAGAAAGACATAGCTGAACTGGAGCGGGTGCAGAGAAGAGCGACCAAGGTTATTAGAGAACTGGGGGGTCTGCAATACCAAGACAGGTTATTACACTTGGGGTTATTTAGTTTGGAGAAACGAAGGCTTATAGGTGATCTTATTACAATGTATAAATATATGTGGGGACAGTACAAAGACCTTTCTAATGATCTTTTTATTCTTAGACCTGTGACGGGGACAAGGGGGCATCCTCTACGTCTGGAGGAAAGAAGGTTTAGCCATAATCACAGATGCAGATTCTTTACTGTAAGAGCAGTGAGACTATGGAACTCTCTGCCGTCTAATGTTGTAATGAGTGATTCCCTACTAAAATTTAAGAAGGGACTGGATGCCTTTCTTGAAAAGTATAATATTACAGGCTATATTCACTAGTTTCCTAGATACAGCGTTGATCCAGGGAGCTAGTCTGATTGCCGTATGTGGAGTCGGGAAGGAATTTTTTTCCCCAATGTGAAGCTTACTGTTTGCCACTTGGGTTTTTTTTGCCTTCCTCTGGATCAACATGTTAGTGCAGGTTAGGATAGGATATGGGTTGAACTAGATGGACTTAAAGTCTTCCTTCAACCTTAATAACTATGTTACTATGACTGGCAGCGTTCTGTTTCACTGGTGCTAGTGAAAGGGACCTCTCAGCCTGTCAGGGTTATGAGCGAGTGTGGTGCCACGTCAGTGACTGCATGTGCTACATCTTCTCACTCCCTGTGCAACCCTGGGTCCGTTTACACAGAAGGAGTCTGTGTAAAACTGTATCAAGTTAACCTTATATGTACCCAGGGGGTATGTAACGTCACACTGGTGATACTGGGGAGACCGCAATACGTGATCTGTCTGACGTAAGGCAGGGTGGCGAGGTGTGGGTTCATCACATCACCTATATAATAGGAGACTACTGTGACTTAAAGGAGGAAGCATCAATGAGACCCAAATAATGATACACAGTTGATAATAACATTTTGCAACTTAGAACAAATTATAATTAGGCAAAAATCTGATTTTACCTAATTTATTAACGCTATACAACCGTAAAGACAACAGGTGAATTTCAAACCGTGTAGGTGCGCTAGAAGTTCATGGGGAAGGGACATCAATTTTAATGATGTATGGCAAAAAAGGACAAACCCATCTTATGATGACACTGAATGAGACTGGGGTTTGATCCCTGCTGGCGAGGGGACCTTGAGGGATGTTCTAATGTCGAAATGTTTCATTCTGTAAAGTGAAGACAGGAGATGTGAATGTTATTGTTTTGCAACCACAATGTTTGGATGTAGATGGGTTTAAAAGGCGCAGCAGACATACATCAAGTTTGCTTTTCCTTTAAGCCACATTTATTTTGCACTCACAAGTTGATGCGCAGAAAGTAGTAAACAGAAGTAATTAACTTCCCGTCAATTTATAAAGTATCAGCCCATCATATTCATTACTTAGTAAGTACTACACATCAGCGCCGGAGACTTCGCAGGTCACTTGTTAGAAGTCCCTATAAAAAGAGATTCATTTTATGGTGCTGAAAATGAACAATCTGCAATTAAGACGCCTTTAAAGTTAAGTAATAAAAAGAGATTTTTTTTTCCGAGCATCAGAATGACACAGTTGAGACTTTAGATGCAAAAAAAAAAATTGCAAACCCCATTTGCTTGATAACATTCTGATGAATTATTAATCTGATCGGAGCTAAAATGACAGCTGATATTAGAACATTAAATTATTAATTTCTGAAGTGCTGGAGAAAGATAACAATAAACATGAAACAGGATGCTTAAGGGGGTGACAGATTTAATATGGAAAAGCAACTAAATAACACAAACCATATAGAAATGTAGCAGAGCCGAAGTTTTGCATGTGATGCCGCTCGTTATAATGCTGAATGCATGGACTGAAGGTGAAATGATTGCATATTTAATCTAATTATTTAATATCTCTCTATCTACAGTTATTATCTATCTATCTATATCTATTATCTATCTATCTATCTATCTATCTATATCTATCTATCTATCTATCTATCTCTATCTATCTATCTATCTATATCTATCTATCTATCTATCTATCTATCTATCTATCTTTAGGTGTAAAACCAGTCGTTACCATTCTTGCCACTTCTGGTCAATATGATAGTGGGCTCCATCTTGTGGCCCTCCAATTCTTGCTTAAACATAACTCTCATCATGCCCTGACATGTCTTGTAGTCTTGAAATAGTTGGAGTGCCAGTGCTAGCAAAATACAGTAAATTACCAGTAGAGTTGGGCAAATATTCTCGAAATTTGATTCAGGTAGATTTACTCAATTCAGGTGTTGACTTGAACCGCACAAATAAAATCGATACAAATGAGATCTAATCTGATGAATAAAAAGTAAATCTTTTATACTCACCTCGGTCCTCCCGTAGCTGCCACATTGACGCTGATCCTCCTCTCTTCGGTCTTCGTTCTACGTAGCCGGGTTTTCCATTCACTAGACACCTTGATGTCACTTGCGGAGTGACGCCCGGCAATGGCGTCATGGGTCATGGTAAATGGGAGACCCGGTCAGAAGCGGCCAGAGAACTGTAACGAAAAGAGAAAAAATAAAGATAAAAGACAGAAAACATAAAATAGGAGGATTGGCAACATCGGGAAAAGTAAGTGGAGTGCCAATGAGAAGTAAGTGGAAGATGTCAATTTGCTTGAATTATCTGCACAGAAAAAGAGAAAATGCACACAAGGAATTCAGTATAAAAATATGTAAACATTTTATTAGACAACATTAAAAAACATACAAAACGTATGAGAAAGAGTAACAGTGGTAAACCCAAAAGGAGTGGAACCACAGGAGTACCCAGGTAAAGTAACAAATATAGTGCCAATACATATAATGAACACAAAGCAAAAAAGAGCTTACGGTAGTAAGATTTTGCCACTAATCCATATCAGAGGACTAAATTGAGTCATTCACACAAGGTAAGAGCGGTTATAAAAGTAGTCAGAGGAAAGCTGTACGCCAGTCCAAAAACTATATGTTCAGTAACAGTTAACAAATGATCAAACACATACCTGGGACCCAGTGGTGTCACTCTCCCCAACGCGTGTTTCCTCTGACTACTTTTATAACCGCTCTTTCCTTGTGTGAATGACTCAATTTAGTCCTCTGATATGGATTAGTGGCAAAATTTTACTAAGCTCTTTTTTGCTTTGTGTGCATTATATGTATTGGCACTATATTTGTTACTTTACCTGGGTACTCCTGTGGTTCCACTCCTTTTGGGTTACCACTGTTACTCTTTCTCATACGTTTTGTATGGTTTTTAAATGTTGTCTAATAAAATGTTTAGGCTATGTGCACACGTTGCGGAATTGCCATGGAAATTTCCGTGGCAATTACGCACCTCCCTGCCGTGGGAAATCCGCATATTATAGGTATGCGTATTCCCGCTAAACACTAGCGTTTTGCAAGCGGAATTAGCTTGCAGAACGCTAGCGTTTTACAAGCTATCTGACAGGGTGGTCACACGAGTCAAACAAGTGTTTGACTCGTGTGACCAACTTTTTACTATTGATGCCGCCTATGTCGCATCAATAGTAAAAAAGATCTAATGTAAAAATAATAATAAAAAAAAAAAAATAATGATATTCTCACCTTCCGGCGGCCCCGCAGCTTTCCCGCCTCTCAGAGACGCTCCCGGCAAGTTCCATTCCCAGGAGTCCTTTGCGGCAATCATCCCGATGACGTAGCATCTCGCGAGACCGCTACGTCATCTGGGTGATCTCGCAATGCACTCCTGGGAACGCGATTGGCGGGAGCGTCGCTGAGAGGCGGGACAGCTGTGGGGGCCGCCGGAAGGTGAGAATATCATTATTTTTTATTTTAATTATTGTTTTTACATGGATATGGTACCCAGGGCTTGGAGGAGAGTCTCCTCTCCTCCAGACCCTGGGTACCATCCGCACATGAACCGCTTACTTTCCGCATGGTGGGCACAGCCACATGCAGAAAGTAAGCGGTTCAATGCATTCCTATGGCGGCGGAATCGCCGCGGTTCCGCAAAAAAGAATGAGCATGCTGCGGATTCTCCCGCGATGCGATTCCGCCGCGGAAAAACCCGCAGCATGTGCACAGCATTGTGGAATCTCATAGGCCTTAATGAGTTGTATTGTGTAAGCGGTTTTGCCGCGGTTTCGCAGCGTTTTCACCGCGAAAAACCGCGGCAAAACCGCTAAAAAACCGCAACGTGTGCACATAGCCTTACATATTTTTATACTGAATTCCTTGTGTGCATTTTCTCTTTTTCTGAGCTAATCTACTTCTTGCACTGAATTCCTACATTTGTGCACCTTAGTACTGATAGTTTTATCTCTACTGATTAGGTGCTAGCTTTATATAGGTTATTGAATTATCTGCAGCAAATCACCAGAAAAAAAAGATTTTTTTTTCAAAACATTGAGGTTAATTTCAAATCAATTTGTTCATCTTTAATAGCTTGGAATTATTTATTTGTTTATTTATTATTATTATGTTTTTATTATTAGTAGTAGTAGTACTAATAGTAGCAGTATTTTTTTATATTTATATATGTATTTTTTTTAAAAATTTTGTCTTTTAGTTCAATTTTGTGTTTGAAATGAAACATTTTTATATAGTAGTTTACCTGTAAAAAAAAATAATTATATGTTGAGTGAGAAAATAAAACATAAAATAATGAATCGCATAATGGGCCATTTACATCTTTCTGCCATCATATAGATTAGACGCTGTCATTTCATATTTAATGCATTAAATCCATTATAAAATAAGACGGATATTAGTTATATGAGAAACCTTATTCCTACCTACACCTTGGTGACAAGATAAATTCCTGTGGCGTTCCGTAATAGAATTATTAGCAGTGTAATAACAGTTTAGCTAACAGAACCTCTAGCTGAATTGAAATGAAAGAGCAAATTTACATGTCTGACTGGTAAATGTACAGTAAAGCCACAAACCCGATCTGCAATTATAGAGAAAAAAAAAGAAAAAAGAAAATCTTCATTTTAATCTCTTCCTGTTGCAGGGACTCGTTCTCATACATGGAATAATGTATTGACCATTTTGTGTGAAATGGTATAATGTTTCAAAAATTTACATACAGTGTTGTGTGTGACTTCTATTTTTTCCAAAAATGATAACAAATGTTTTCATATATATATATACTATATATCTGTGTATACTAGAGATGAGCTAATTTTTTTGAAATTCGAATCTCCCAGCTCCGTCAAATTTTTCCCAAAAATTCAATTTGCAAATACTTCCATTGCTCTGAAAAAAAATTGTATAATATTCTGAGGTCTTCTAGGACTCTATCCAAACCCCTTTTTTAAGCTCCTTAATGCAACCACAGCATTATTAAGGTCAAAATGACCTTAACTTACAGTACTGTGCAAAAGTTTTATAACCGAGTGGAAAAATTGCTGCGAAGTAAAAAGTTTTCAAAAATATAAATGTTAATAATTTATCTTTATCAGTTAAAAAAATGCAAAGTGAATGAACAAAAGAGAAATCTAAATCCCATCAATATTTGGGGGTCGCCCTTTGCTTTCATGAATTTTTTAAGTCACTTTGTCACTTGTACACGGGGTTTGAATGAAATCGGTAGGGAGGTTGTTCCAAACATCTTGGAGAAATAAGAACTTCTGTGGATGTCACTTGTCCAAATCCTTCTGTCTCTTCATGTGATCTCAGACAGACTGGGTGATTTGAGATCATCAGGGCTCTTCGGGGGCCGGATCGTCACCTCCAGGGCTCCTTGTTCTGCTTTACACTAAATAGGATTCTTAGTGACATGTTTGGATGTTTCGGGTCATTGTCCTGCCACATAATAAATTTGGAGCCAATAATTATCTGTACCCGGTCGCTACGTTTCCTCTGGATGGAGCTGGTGTGGGATGGGACATAGTAAAGCTGGCCTGATAAATTCTTCATAATTTATGCTATAAAATGATATATATTAGGCCAGACCTTTTTACCAGCTCCTTGCGGGAGGATCATTTCTAGTGGTGACAATCAGCATCTGCAATCTAGACCAAATTCATCAAGAGGAGCATTTTACTCCAGCGCTATCTTCATTAAGACTGGCCTACAAAACACCAGTCCTAATTAATAGAAGCCTTGGTGTCGGGATACATTACAGATTATATCTGATTACTGGGGGACGCAGCAAGAGGACAGTTTGCATTCATTTTTTCAATTCAATTTGCATTTGTTGCTAGTGGACCTTTAAAACTTGAGTTTTCTTTATTGGTGACATTAAGGCGTTTTTCAGGTGCTCTATTCAAATCTGTTAACAGAACAAAAAAAAATGGTTTTTTTTATTAATTAAATGAAATAATACACCACAAACCTAAAAAACCTAAATGTCTTATATGTAGGCATTATTATATTTTATCAAAATTTTCATCTGTTGTTTTGCAGCGCTGGGGTCCTGAATTTGAGTCCAACTATTACTACCATTAGCATGGAGTTTTTATGATTTTCCCGTGTTCTCCTGGGTTTTTTCAAGATAGGCTAGGGTCACGCAACCATTTTCTCTCCATCCAATAAAAATGGTCCGATTATGCTAAGCAAACTCTGATCAGAGTTTGATCAGAGGGTGATCAGAGTGGGATTCAATTTTCTCGGAGGTGGAGAGAAAAAAAAAAGTTTTTCCGTCTTCTCCATTATGTCAGTCCGTGAAAATCGAACGACGCTCGGATGTGATCTGAGAGCAGTTTGATTTTTTCATTAACCCATAGACTTGAATGTGCAAGTGCCATTCGATTCTTGGAGGTAAATCATGCATGCTGGATTGTGGATATATACACATCCCCATAGAATAACATGGGTATTGTTATCCCCAATGGGAAGGGCACCGCTCTGCAGGGGTAGGGTAGTGGCCTTCACTAGGGTTCTAGCATCACAATGTATCAATTTTCCCCAGATTTGGTTGTATGACATGCCGGTAATCTGTAACAACATTTCTCACTTGTCACATAAAGAATTTAAAGAAAATTTTGAGTTGCGTCTATTGTACGAGGCTTCACGCTGAGCCATTTTGCATAAATACGTCGTCAGTCTTATGCCACTGGCACAATCAGATACGCGGTACAGAAAGCCAGGCAGCGAGACTCAGGGTTTTATACGAGGTAACAGCTGCTTTGGTCAGACAGTTAATTAAATGTATTTGATTTCCATATAACCAACAGTAGGGACAAGAGATGGAAGGAGGATTTTTATGATTTTTTTTGGGTCCCCTCGTGTGCTGGGGACATTGGACTGAATGCACGTTGCCATTTCTAACCGTAGAAAAAGTCACTTTGGAACGGACCTTTACCGGTGCTGCCCATTTTAGTTTTGCGATACGAGCCGGCTTGTGCCAGCTGTTCATGCTCTAGTCTGGTCGGCTGTCATGTTTCTTTAATCAATAAATATAATGTCTGCTTGTTATAATATCACGGGCTCCATATTGCTGGAACAGCATTGTGTCATATCACTGATTAGGATATAAATCCGTTTGTGATCTTTGGAAACCAAATGGTTGTTGTCGGTCTTTTTGTTTTATACAGATTTTGCATTGTGTGTATGGGAAATAGATCAAAATGCACAAAGGTCGGACGCATGAACTATATATCAAACCAGATGAGGGGTCGGATGTCTTAAGACCTGCTCTGCAGGGTTGTGTCCTAGACTCATTTGCAAATTAGCTCTCTCCCAGAAGGAAAGAAAACTTATTAATTCCACCTACCAGCAACTAACTAACAAACTAAGCATTAGAAATGAGAAAATTGACTTGAAAATAATTAAATTCTCCTTGAATTTTACAATAATTTTTATTCTCTAGAGCACAGATTTTTTTGCAATTCGCTTTGTGGAAATTCAGCAAATTAGTGGCCAACTAGCCGCCATTCTGCTGAACTGAAATGAATACTCACTTCACTATTCACCTGTCCCACTGTTACCACAACCCCCGTTATCTTTGCCTCGTCTTTTCACCTTCCCCAATTTTCCCCTTCTTGGCCTGCTTCACTTTCTTCCAAGCTCCTTCTATAGTGATGCATGTTGTGACATCATGATGTTCATTCCCTGAGGACCTCAAACCGTGGCCCAGAGTGAAGAAGGCAGAAGAAAATCAGAGCGATTGTCGAAGAGAAGAAGAAGGCGTGGAGACCAGACGAAGGACTGCAGGGGTGCAGGACAGATGAATGTTAAGGTGAATATTAATTTATGCTTTTACATCCTACATCTATTATACTGTGGGGTCTGGCAGGGTTTGGTTAGCCAAATAAAATATCCTAGATGCAGCTTTGGGAGTAGAATTGGCTCTCCTTAAGAACACCAGTTGAGTATGAAGTCTTAAAAGCTATGCTTCATATGAAACACAAGAACATTTTCCCTCTCTAGCAAGCAAAGAAAATTATGTTGCTATTTCTTCCAAGCCAAGTCTCGCGTTTCGCAAAGCTTCATAAGATGCATCTAATTAAGCCAGACAAAACATGCTTAGCACTGATGAGGGGTAAGTGCCCTAAAACATCTTACTGCAGATGAGTGTCTTGTTTGGGTAATGTCATGTTTCACGGCTTTTTAAAGGTTCAGACATAGACTTACAGGGTAGTTACCTTGAATAGGTCACCCTAACAACATAGTATTCTTTTCTTATGGGCAGCACGGTGGCTCAGTGGATAGCATTGCAGCGCTGGAGTCCTGGGTTCGAATCCACCAAGGACAACATCTGCAAGGAGTTTGTATGTTTTCCCGTGTTTGCGTGGTTTCCTCCGGTTCTCCGGTTTCCTCCCACATTCCAAAAACATACTGATATGGAATCTAGATTGTGAGCCCATCGGGGACAGCGACGATAATGTCTGTAAAGCGCTGCGGAATATGTTAGCGCTATATAAAAATAAAGATTATTATTATTCTGCGAGAGAGCTGAGTTGCGTTATTTTCCATTGGATTATTGCCGGTTAGGCTCAATACACAACTGGTCAGCTTAAAAAGAGCAAATTCCCTTCCCCTTTTTTTTCACAAACAATATCTTTGATGATGTAATTTTTCCTGATCCTCATTGGTCAGGTTCATTCACCTGGTAACCAGCGGTTCATTTTCACAGATGAGAATCATGGTCCACTGATTTCTTAGGGTCCAGCCCAAAGATGACAATGTGAATATGAAGACAGCATGACAGAATGTCCACCCCTCGTGTGGGCTGAACCTACTATTGGAAATAAAAAAACAGCCCTACCAACTCCAGGTCAGATTACCAATACACTAACAGGATTCCGCAGACCCCCATGATTAAGGCGGGGGAAGTACCGGTGCAAAATACTGAGGCGCAACCACCACAAACCTACCAATTCATGGAGGGGGTGTTGTCCTAGTATTAAAAAAGCACCCAGATGAAGCTTGCATAGGGAGCCAGTCACACAGATCCGTGTCATGCACAGTATCTAGCATCTTGAATTTATGCCCCTTATTAGCCATTTGAGAAAATACTAGTGACATCTACTCCCAACTGTGCACCTGCCTTTCTCTAGGTTTGAGGGTGCAATCTTCAGGGGCCAAGGTCATCAGTGCAGCTGCACTTCCTTCAGCACCTGCACAATTACATGATATCTACCATCCTATCTATCTGTCTAGATTCTCTGCCAGGTGCAGGACTTACCGATGTGTCCACCATTAAAGGGCATATGTCAGTAGTATCAACCCTTCTAAGACATCTATATGGGCAGGCAGGTCATGGAATGGTGAATAAAAGGATATCTTTGGAGACTAAATGGTCAAGGAAGGGTATAACCATATAAATAAAAAATCCTACAAGGGCAAAGCCTCACATATATTCAGCAGCAATTGATTATCTCCGTGTATTAAACATAGCACTCCAGGGTAGCACCAATGTATAACGATGAGGCAAATATTGGATGTGAAAAATTCTAACAAACAGCATGTGCCCCAACATGTTTCACCGAATCTTCGGCATCATCAGGGGATGCACATTGTCTCTTTTTCATCCAGGAGCACCTCCAAAGCATTAGACACTTCTTTCTTTTTGTAAATTTGCATAAAGCACACCTTGTGGAGTTCTGCTCCAAAATTTGTGACACTTGGCAAGTATGTAGGTATGTTTCTATTGGTAGGTGAGCAATTTCCATATATTATTTCATGTATATAACTGCAGAGCTTCATGCCTGGAATGATGATAGAGGTAACAGGTGTGGATATTTATGCATCAGTCCTCATAAGTCTTAATGGACAAAATTAAATGCAAATATCAAACCAGTCATTTGTACCGTTCCGCACAATGACAAATGCAGGGGAAATTGTTCATTTCAATTTGACAGAAAATCTAAATGTCACCAACATTAAAAAATTAGAAAGACTTCCTGCAAAGGAGAGGAAGAAGAAAATGGAAATATTGATGACATGAAAATCTTTTAGAAATTCTCCAATAGTTTTTTTCTGCAACATATTTAAAAAATATTCAGGTTCATCAATCATAAAAATGTGTTACGAGAACTATCAGCTTGCAGTCCCTTATCATCACCCAACTACATCCAGAGAGAGTTATTGTTTGGATCTTTATTTCCTTTCCTTGGAAGAATAGAAAAACATTGCAATAATTGGTGCTGGATTCTTCTTACTTTTCTCTTAAAGGGAATCTGTCACCACTATTGATCAGCGAATCTGACAAAATTCAAACTCTGCAGTTTCGATCAAATTTGGCCAGAAAATTCTACTTTCTTGATGGTAATTAAATGGAAATTGTTGTACTCTGAGGCTTCTCTAGACTTTAGTGCACAATAAGCCGATGTAAAAAAAAGAAAAAAATATACTCACCTGGTCCTCACATGTCCTGCCATACTGCCCCACTCTGGTCAGGTCATCTTCCTCAGTCCCTTCACCGGTGCAGTCTTCATTGGGCCATTTTCAGTTTCTATGCAGGATAGTCAGTGTAGGAGATGTAAAAGATTTCAAGAGCAGGAAGACACCAAAGATGGCCCAATGAAGACTACACAAGTGACTGGACTCTTCCTCTCTGAAGAGATAGTTTGCATATTTCCCTGAGGAGTATTGCAACATAAAAGTCTACTCACCTTGGCATGGAAGTCTTGACTTGTTGCTCTCCCCATGAAGAATTGTTACCCCTTGGATCCCGGTCAGACACCTCTCACCCAGCCAACCTAGATCTCACACTTTGCACTGATGAGGAACAGTACCCGAAACACAGTGTCTGCAAATTGAGATTTTGGTTTTGGCGTTTATCCTAAGTCACATGACCAGGCTCGTTAAAGGGTCAATATTGACTTTTAGGATTGCTATTTCCTATAGGTAGCGCTAGAGTTCTAGTCCTCTTCCTCTCTGAAGAGACAATGGACAAAAGAAGGCAGATGAGGGTTGTGTTAGTATTATTTTCTTTAAAATTAGACAGTTCGAATGCCTCCAAAAAGGTGTATGCTCTGAGGTCTCCAGACCCCAATATATAAAGAACACAGAGGGGCGTTAAAAATATTAAAAGATTATAGACATCTGTCTGCTGCCCATTATCTCCATTGTCCTTGTGCCTCAGTTCGCCACATGGTCCTTATCTTGCTCCATCCGGTCTTGGGATTTGTTATCCCCTTTTTCCAATGCTGACTAAGCCTCAAATATTTACATGGGGAATAATGCCAATCAATGATGATAATAATTTATATCAAACCCAAAATGATCCTATATTATACCTATAAGGTCAGCACTGGAAGAAATTAAATCTGATCTGAAGACCAGATGGAGCGAGCCGAGTACCAGGCGTGAAGATGCAGTGGCAGGACAAGTGAGGGTTGAGCTTAGGGTAGATGAACATAATCTTTTAATATTTTATAACTCTGATCCAACCCGCAAAAGTACTCAGATATTTTGCTGGATTTGTGAAAATCAATGCCAAAAAAATGGGAATCTGACAAATTCAACTTTTTAAAAAATTTGTAACACATTTGATATGTGGAAAATAGATTCGCTCATCTTTGCTGCAGAGTCTAGTGGCACCAATGAACCACTTTGCTTTGTGCAGCCAAGCGCTCGGATAACAAAGTGAACAACCGCCCTGAGTGATGGAAAGCTAAAAAATGGCATGCGGTTTTAAAGATTCAGGACCCTCAAGTCTTTCGACCGGTGCAGATTTTGACTTGAATGGGTCTTGCACTCGAACTATGAATATTTTTCTCTGCCCCCCTCTCTTGTAAAGTGCTGACTTATCGTAGCACATTTAGTGCCAACTGGGTAACGTCTGGTCTAAGGTACGAAAACTGACTTGTCCTTTGTCAGAGTAGAATCATTTTACCGATCCATTTTGTATTCCAGACTGAGACAGATATCAAAAAAATTCTTTTAAAAGTTTATCATTTCTCACGGGAAAACGCAACACACAATTACTTATTCTCATACTAAAACAAGACCATATTTTTCTATCAACTTTTACTGTTGGAAGAACAAAACTTGTTGCATTTTTTCTCCATGATTTTGCTTGGCCCAAGGGAGATGTGATTATACCATAATTTACTCTCCGCTTGTGTTCGTAAATCATTGTGTTATTCCCATCTCACCGTACAAAAAAAAATCAGATTTTCCATAGAAATGACATTTCTTTCTTCTAGTGAAAAAGCTAAACGTTAGCTAAAGGTACTTCATTAAAATTCCTTCTGCTTAATTAAAAAGAAAAAAGTCAACCGAAAAGTTTGCGAAATGTAACTTTTAATAACTGATACAATTTGTTAAAACATGATTGGGACATGAGTAGATCATTAAAATGTATTAAATTGATGAAGTAAATATTGAAAATATTTTAAAAAAAACAGTAATTTTTTTTTGGAGCAGAATCATCTCACCATTATTTATATAATTACAGAATATTCATCACTGGTATTCTATTCCAAAGATAAATTAATTTCTACATTGGTTATACAGATGGGGAGATGTTCAAAATACTGAAAATACTTCAGCTAGATTGTTTTTTTAATTAATTTTTTAGCTTCATGTCAAAGATTTGAGAGCTGATTATATCACGAGTTTAATGTTATATCCGGTGATGAGCGACTGCTTGAATTTGACCAGGAAATTCAAGTTGCGTTGACTTTATTCGTAGCAAATAAAATGTTCCTTCTTATGCTTTGCGATCTATTAAGGACCCCAGAGGATGATAAACGTCCCCGATTCATTAAGACTGGCATTTCGTAACTAGTCTTAGAAATAAAATGCACTAAATTAATTGAGAGTCGCACACCACCTATCAGTGGCCGTGCGCCTTGCCAGTCAAAGACTGGAGTAACATTTTTGCAAATTGTACTTTCGATGAATATGTAGGGCAGGTGTTGCCGTGTCTCATGCCACTCTGACCTGCTCCCCAGTTCTGTTCACTTTGGTAAAGCTGGCCGAAAGTAGCATAAAAAAAACTGCAATGATTCCCTGCCTCGGCTTTTATACGGGCTACAATAGTCCCTGATGATTGGATGTACTGTACTATGTAATGTTATAGCTGCAATGCATTATGAGAAAGTCTGTGGAACTGAATCTGAGGCTATGTGAGCCCTCCCAGACGAATGCATTCATCTAATTTGTGCAAAATGGCAGTAGGCATTTTTTAGCTATTAATCAAATTGCAAATTAGAGTTTTCCTCGTCCAGTGAATTTACTAAAATTAGACACAAATTCAACTTGTATCAATTTGATTCGCTCAACTCTAGTCACCAAATATCATGCACCTTATGATTACTAAACAAAGGCTTGATCATCAATATTAGATCACCGGAGCTTCCGGTGCCTATCCTTTACCTCTGAGCATTATGTACATTATCTACTAAATCTATTGGCAACGAGGACAAAAAATAATCTACTTGTTCACGAGGGATTGGTCACTCAATGACTGGTGACCATGAAATTACCGTACAGGAACAGGACCCGGCATTGAGTGCAGCCAATGATCGTGCACCATATGACTGAGAAGACATTCATTAGTACCAATGCTTCACAACTGAAGAATAACCAGCACCAAAGGTCATCAAGTTTTATGAATTAAATAAATGGTATCTACTAAAAACAACAAAAAATAATAATTTTTCTGGATACCAATTAATTGTAGACATGAATCTTCTTTTATTAGACCTTGAATTATCCTTTCACCAAGGGACGGAAAGCCAACACTAGACCCTACTCGATTACCAAGGACTAAGAAAACCAGAAAAAAGCAAACAAGAAAAAAACATTCACCAAATATTGAAAACTTTATAGAAGTAAATACTTTATGATATCAGATTGGGAGTTGGACAAAAATGTAAATTATATTCAACTACTTACCATCTTGGAGATCTTCATGCATATAGCATTATTATGGCCCGGCCTGCCCACACATATATGATTGGCACATATTATCTGAGTATTTTCCGAGAAAAAAAATAGCACTCGGGCCAAGATTATTCAATGGTGCAGTGCAGATGAGCAATTTTTTTCACTGACGAAATCGTCATGTGACAAAAATTAAAGCATGCACTAGAAGTTTCTTCCATAAATAGGACAAGAGTCACTCATTCAAGTCTACGGGTGCGTGAAAAAAATCGGGTGCCGTACGGAACCTCAGTATAACATCAGATTTTTACAGATACATTCCAATTCTATAACATTGGAAACTGTAAATGATCCTGTAAACGATTAATAGCTGCTGCTGTAAAAAACGGATTTCACACATTTGACGAGGGTGAAAAAAATTGCCCTTCTTTTCAGGATGAAACTCTGAAAGATTTTTTTATGTGTTTGTGTGAACCTATCCTTACAACAGATGCAATTGATACAAAGACTAAATAATTTTTCATGATGCATAAAGGGTAGAATAGCTCTAGAAATACGGTATACGAGATTGGTGCAGGTACTGGAGATGAGCGAATAGCTTTGACGCAAATCGGAGTTGACTCAAATTTCACCAAAATTTCTGATTGCCTAAAATCAATTGTTTGAATTCGGCAAATAGTTGACCGGCCATTTTTCTGGGTTCAACATGATGGGGTAGGGGTTAAAAAAAATGCCTGGTACTCATTTGTCCCCTTGTACAGCCTTGCTCGGGTCCGGTCATCTTCTGCTTCGATGCGTTCTTCACTGGGTCGTCTTTGTCTTCATCCAGTGTCGGACATTTTTAGCATGCTCCAGTGTACATTTTTATTAATTTTATTTATATTTTTTTCTTCTTTTTTATGATGGTTTATTTTACTCTGCAGTCTTTAGAGACCACAAAACTTAATAGCGCACATTTGATTAAAATCAAATAAATTTGATGTATGCCAAATTTCCTGACCAAAATCGATTTAACTGCCTAGTTGTAATTTCGGAAAATTCTCTCATCACGATAAGCGACATATGAAAACTATGCATTACCGTAATAAGAATTCTGTCATACAAGCTCAATGCATTGCCATTATATAAAACTTTTTTTTATTTTAGCTTTTTTTTACATTTTAGCCACGAAAAACGCATTTTGTTTGAAATACACAACTAAATATTTGCATATTTTATTTGATTTAGATAGCAGTTTTGGTAAAAGTGTTACCGTAGTCACATTTATTAACCCGTTTTTTTATTCCTGGATATAAATATTATCAACATTTAAAAAAAAAAAAAAAAGACTCCGGTAATTTGTAAGTCACTTGTCAAACTTTTTCTCCTCGGAAGCAATTTCGCTACAAGTTTTGGCTTTGCTTCCCTAAGGATAAGTTGGGCAAAATGGAATTTCAGTATGCCTCGCGGAGAGGAAAGCTACAATTTCTGATTAATGAAAATAATTATAGGCAGATAAGATAAGGAAAGAAGACATCATCATTTTATTTAAACAACAAAGAGAATTTTATCCTAAATATACAGTATATTGGCACCGCAATGCAAAGTGGTCATGCAAAATTAATTTTTAATGTGTTCAATTTATATTAAAAATTTCTGCTAGTGTGTGATTTTCTTTCTCTTAGACTAGAGTGCTACTTCATTTAGAATATTCCCCGGAGGAACAAAGGAAAAGAAAGAGGTCTCTTAAACTGGAGTCGTTTTAAGGCTTTATGGAGACATTATGCCCATTTCTACATGCAAGTTAGTCGTTAAGTACAAGTGATGGAACGAGGAATGAATGCCCTGTGCTAGCATTGACACTGCAAGACAAGATTGCTTAAAGTAAGAATTTCGAGCTGACCTTGTTTTCTAATATGACGTTCCTGTCCTTTCACGTAGAACATGCAGACGGTAACATCTTTCTACCCTAATCCCCTACAATCAGGTTAAACTACTTTTGATACCAGTCCAGTTTACTATGTCCAGAAACTATCCCCAATTTCATGCTCTGTAACTTGCCACCCTGGTGTTTTTAAGGGGAAGCTTCTTCTAGATCAGCGTTCTGCCATCACTATAGGTACTGGGACTACCTTTTCCACATTCCCCATTTTACCTATTACTTACCTATTCTGAATTGAAAACCTGTTATTCTGTTTCGACTGTGTTCATATTTACAATCAAGATGGCGAGAGAAGAAAAAACAAAGTGCCGCTGCCACTTCATGTAGAAAGAAAAACATTTTTTGCAGATTTTTTTTTTATTCGCTAAGCAAAATGGCGCCTGTTTGATGACATTTACTGAACCGTAAATATTATACTCACCTTACCGCTCACTTCTCTGCCCTCCTGGCTCCTTACTGTCACCCATTTGGCCCTAAATGCATTTTCTAAATTTTGCCAAAAGTGCGAAAATCCAGCTCTGATGAGACCTAGGGTGGTTCTGCGCATGCACGCCCAAGGTCACGTTATGACGTCATGACTTTGCGCATAACTTTGCAAAAATGTCCAAGTATTTCAGTGTTGGCAAGATGAGTAAAAAATTTTTTTATATATATATATATATATATATATATATATTTAGGCTATGTTCACAAATTGTGTTTTTGCTGTGTTTTTATGCAAATTTTAAGCTGCGCTTTACAGCAACAGCAAAGTCTATGAGATTCCAGAAATCCCATGCACACACATTGTTTTATTTTCCTCACTGAATTGGAAACCTGCTGCGTTTTTGAAAACTGCAGCGTGTCACTTCATTCAGTGTTTTTTCAGTGTTTTTGCTACGTTTTATTACCTATAGAAAATAATGAATAAGTGGAAAAACATAGCAAAAACGCAGCAAAAAAACTCAAGATTCATGTTTTGCTGTGTTTTTGGTATGAAAACCTAAGGAAGTTGCATTATGTTTTTTGGGGGGGCACTAAACTTTATCAGCACCACAAGAAACATTAAAAATGCAGCAAAACAACGCAGCAAAAACACTGCAAATACGCAGTGCAAGTAATTATTTTTTTACTGCCAAGAGAGCTGGTTTTGCTTTGCAGAAAAAAACGCAGCAAAAACATAACGTGTGAACACAGCCTTAGGCTTAATATGCTCTGGAGTCTGGAGAGACCTCAGGCCATACCATAATCAGGGACATTAAATTCGAGGAGAAAAAATTCTCTGTTAGTTGAATTTCCCAGGAAAGTTCATGAGAACAGGCAAAATCGAATTTTGCCTGCTTTGTTCAACTCTAGTAAATACTTTCTAAACTTCCTATGTAGAGATGAAGAATAGCAAACTGCTTTTAAAATCAGTGGGAAGAATTGTTAAAGTTTTTTTAGCAATTTTTTGGGTCTTTTTTGGAGCACAAAACTCAAACTTGTGTGCCCGTAGCCATTGACTTCTTTCAATCGTCAATGATTTTTCTTCTATGCAAAAATAACATCCGATTTTCATGAGAGTTTTCGAGCAGATCCAATGCTTGGCGGGCTCTACTCGAGTAACGAGTACTATTGAAATCAATGGGAAACGCAAGCATTTTTCCAGAATACCCTAACAACAGACCTTGGGGGCAAGACAATCGCTGAAATGGATGGAAGCAGCGCTCAAATGGAATGGGAACAGCACGGGGAAGACGCCTGCACGCATCTCTGACTCCCAGGTCGCTGCCACGAACAATGTTGTCAGAGTACTACTCCCGATTTACAGACTGACAATAAAACATACAAAACCAACATAAAATAGATTTTATAGAAAAAAATTTTAAGAAACATTATTTCATGTATAATTATATAATTTTACAATTCTGACCAGTGTCAATTTATGTGGTAATAACTCTGGAACGCGTCAACGGATTCCACTGATTCTGAGATTATTTTTTTATGACATATTGCACTTTATGATAGTGAACAATTTCTTTGATGTGACTTGTGTTTATTTGTGAAAAAAACGGAAATTTGGCAAAAATTTTGAAAATTTTGCAATTTTCAAACTAACTTTCTATGCCCTTATATCACACAAAATAGTTATTAAAGAACATTTCCCACATGACAATTTTACATCAGCACAACTGAAGAAACATAATTTTTTTTTCGTTAGGAAGTTATAAGGGTTAAAAGTTGACCAGCAATTTCTCATTTTTCCAACTAAATTTACAAAACCATTTTTTTAGGGACCACATCACATTTGAAGTGACTTTAAGGTGCCTATATGACAGAAAATACTCAAAAGTGACACTATTCTGAAAACTGCATCCCTCAAGGTGCTCAAAACCACATTCAACAAGTTTATTAACCCTTCAGGTGCTTTACAGAAATTTTTGGAATGAGGAAGGAAAAAATGAATATTTAACGTTTTGTCACACAAATTTTAATTTAATCCTAAACTTTTTCACAGGAAAAAATGGACCCTAAAATTTGTTGTGCAATTTCTCCTGAGCATGCCGATGCCCCATATGTGGGGGAAAATCACTGTTTGGGCAAATGGCAGGGCTTGGAAGGGAAAGACCGCCATTTGACTTTTTGAATGCAAAATTTGCTGGATTAACTCGCAGATGCCATGTTGTATTTGGAGAGCCCCTGATATACCTAAACAGTATTTTGGAAACTAATCCTCTCAGGGAACTTATCTAGATGTGTAGTGAGCACCTTGAATCCCCCTGGCGCTTCACATAAGTTTATAACATTGAACCATGAAAATAAAAACAATCAAATTTTCCCAACAAAAATGTTTTTTAGCCCAAAATTTTGCTTTTTCAATAGGGTAACAGGAGAAATTGCACCACAGAAGTTGTTGTACAATTTCTCCTGAGTATGTTGATACCCCATATGTGGGGGAAAACTACTGTTTGCGTGCACAGCATGGTTTAGAAGGGAGGGAGTGCCATTTGACTTTTTGAATGCAAAATTTGCTGGAATAATAATAATAATAATTTTATTTCTATAGCGCCAACATATTCCGCAGCACTTTACATTATAGAGGGGACTTGTACAGACAATAGACATTACAGCATAACAATAAACACAGATCAAAGTAGATACCAAGAGGAATGAGGGCCCTGCTCGCAAGCTTACAATCTATGAGGAAAAAGGGGAGACACAAAAGGTGGATGGTAACAGTTACTTTCATTGTTCGGACCAGCCATAGTGGTCAGACGAGAGAGAAAGAGGAAGAATCCAGCCCACACACGGGCATTTAACCCCTGAGGGTGCGGCCGGACTCCACTTCCTCTTTCTCCCCGTTGGTCAGTGGAGTCCGTTATATGGCATCACCTGGGGAGGGAGGAGTGAGGGAGGAGGGAAGCACAGCCCACAGTTCCTTCTAACTAAAGAGTTTATATGGGCTCTTCAGTCAGAAGCTTGATCCCTAAGCGGTGCCGTGCTTACCAGACTGAAGAGACCCTTGTGGCTTATAGCGGTGCTTCCCCACCTCCCGCCAATCCCATAATCACAAACAACAGCAGGCCTGGATGGGTTGAACAGGTCGGTCACAGTTAATTAAATTATAAGCAGAGAGGGGCAAATACAATCCGCAACCGCCCCTCTGCCGAGGCTCCCCGGCGTCGCCGGTGGGCGTAAATTATAAGGAGGGAGGGGCAAATACGATCCGCAACGGACTCTCTGCTGAGGACCCCCGGCGCCGCCGATGGGGCGAGCATGCAGACAAGAGGTTACGAACTGTTGCCCCCTCGCCATACTACCGCCACGGAGGATCATGTGTATACCTACACAGGACTCCGACCCCCACACAACAACATTAAGGCCTATTCAACCCCATCCTGTAAATTGATTAGAAATATATTGAGCCCGATATCATTCAGATGAATGCCGTCCGGTCTCAGCAGATTTACATTGTCCTTTTGCAGATCGTGGTGGTTAACCACAATGCCGTAGTTTTCCTTGACGAGTTTTGCCATCCTTTTGTTTATTTTCTTCCTTGATTTATCGATGGCTTTTGGATCCTTTGCTCCCCGCCAGACAGCACGTGGTATTATGTCGGACCACACCACCACCGTATCTGAGCATAAGCAGACAAAGTGTCGTATATCAGTTGCCATCATTGAGTATAGGTCGGCACCTTTTTTCGTGGCTAAATCATTTCCGCCGGCGTGCAACACCAATACCAGTGGCCCTTTGGCCGTCTTTACGATGTTGGCCATTTCAGGGAATGTTTGCTGATATTGCAGCCCTCTGACGCCTCTCCAGATGACCTCCAGTCCGGGAAAACTAAATTTTTTTCCGCCTGGGCATAGGCTTGCCCTTTTGTACGCCCAGTAAACATAAGAGTGGCCTAGTACCCAAACTGTGGGCTTGTGGTCGCCTGAAAGAAACGAGAGGTGTTAGAGCAGATCTGGCCTTATATATCTTGCAAAGCATGCGGATTTCCAGCGGCCTAATCTCTGGACTTCAGCTTCTGATACGCCGGCCCTAGCAGCTTCAGTGGCCGCTCCTATTCTGAAGGAATGCGTCCCATATTCTTTTGGGTTAGCGCCGACTGCCTCTATGCAGTGTTTAAAAATTGAGTGGAACTGATATTTGGTAAGCGGGGATCCGTCGGTGTGTAAGAGGAAGAATCTACTGTCGTGTCTTATACACACGAAGCGCTTCACTATTTTTACCAGGCATATCAGGCCGTCTAACGCCTTGAGCAAGACCCATGCACCTCTACCGGTTGGATCGCACTTGGATTTTCGTACCCTAATGCGTAAAGAGTCGCTACATATGACCACATCCTCGAGGATCAACCCGCCCACTGATGCTGTTTTTGACCACGGCACTAGTTCGCCGATGCGTAGCGCCCCAAAAAATGCGATTGCAAACGCTGTAGGTAGTAGAGTCGCCTCGTACTGCGACTTGCAGAATGACGTCGAGATAATGATGATATCGCGCAACAGGCTTAGAGACATGGGGCAACGACATTCCTGACTAGGTTGGAGCCTCTTCCAGCCTTTAACGGCTTGCCTGACGAGGAAGTATTTAGTAACGTCGTCCCAACCTAGAAGCTGGAAGAAAAAGGCTATTCCTGCTAGGTGTCGCTGTGTTGCAGTACCCGACGCTCCTCTATTCCTGAGCAGATTCAGGAGTTCTATCAGAACGTCGCATCTAGCCCGATTACATGTATCGACTGGTCTTCCCTTGATTAAAGAGCGCCATTCCTCCCATGCCTTACCGTAGACCTGCCAGGTAGCCGGTGTCACTGAGGCTTGGATCAAGGGCATCAGTGATTGGCCACAGTGTCCCAGAGGGAGGGAGGACACTGTAAGCCCAGTGGTCGAGCTTTGGGGCGGAACAATTTGAAGGCCTGCCAATCGGAAGACAACAGAGAGTTAACAATCACATCTTCTGCGATAGACGTAACTCTGGCGCGGCACCAGATGTTGTGTCTAAGGCACAATAGCGCTAGGTGGCGCAGCAGCGCGAGAACAGGCGGGGAGGAAGAAGACATGTTGTTTAGACTTCTAGCGGTTCCTGGGTGTTTGGTTAGAAATCTGATGTTAGCGTTTTTTAGTTGGGTACCCCAGAGCTCGATGGATGCTACTATTGCAAAAATCTCCAGCAGCACTAGGTTGCGGCCCCAGCTGGATGTGGACCATAAAACCGGCCAACTGCATTTGCACCATCCATCTTTGTAGATTGCAACAAAACCGTTATTGGCGTCACTCCCAACTTCTAGACCTATGGTTTTACTTGGCGTTTCCTGTGCCATTACACAAGCGTGTAAGCATCTAAGAAAGACTTCCAGACCGACAGATCCACTTTCAAGGAGCGGTTGAGTCTAATTTTATGTCCCGGATGGGTAATGCCTTTTGTTGACAACGATAGACGGCGTGAGAAAGCTCTGCCAAGGGGCATAACTCGGCAGGCAAAATTGAGCAGACCTAGCAACGACTGCATCTGCTGAAGGGTGACTTTTTTTAGCTTCGATGAAAATTTCGACCGTTTGCCGTGTTTTTTGTAATTTATCCGGCGGTAAATGAAAAACCATTTCGTTGGTACCAATTTCAATGCCGAGGAAAGGGAGCACGTTGCACTCGCCGATCGTTTTTTTGGGTGAAAGTGGTACCCCGAAGAGCCGCGCTATAAATTTAAACTTCTGGAGGAGGAAAATACAGAGTTTTGAGTTCATGGGCCCGACAAACAAAAAATCGTCCAGGTAGTGAGTGGTTGAATTGCTACCCGTTTCGGTTGGTATTTGATTTAGTTTGAATGGAATGAAAAACCCGTTTTGAAACCCGTCGCACAATTGCTGGGCCGCATCTTTATTTGGATAAAGGCTTAGCCACGGGCCCATTGCGGCTACGTTCACCGGGGTTCTGTAAACTGGAATAATTAGCGGACAGCATGTCGCGTTTTGAGAGCCCCTGATAAACCTAAACAGTGGAAACCCCCCCACATGTACGACACCATTTTGGAAACTGGACCCTCAGGGAACTTATCAAGATGTGTGGTGAGCACGTTGAACCCCCAGGTGTTCACAGAAGTTTAGAACATTGACCAGTGAAAATAAAAAAATCACGTTTTCCCCTCAAAAATGTTGTTTAGCCCCAAATTTTGCATTTTCACAAGGATAGCAGAAGAAATTGTACTGTACAATTTGTTGTGCAATTTCTCCTGAGTACACAGATACCCGATATGTGGGGATATACTACTGTTGAGGCTCATGGCAGGCCTCAGAAAAGAAGGAGTGACGTTTTGGAACGCAAACTTTGATGGAATGTTCTGTCGATGTCATGTCTAGTTTTGAGCGATACTGCTCGATATCTAAAAATATCGGATCGGAATGGTATCACCGATATCACTAAATATCATCGATATCCGATTCCGATACCGGAAGTCCCATGTAAGTCTATGGAAACAAAATATAGCAACTAAAAAACACATTTCTTTCCTTGTAAACACAAAATATACACACATAGAATACATATATATATATATATATATATATATATACATGTCATTGTGACATATATATATACATATATTTATAGTTTATACACTTCTACATAGTAAAATAGACTCTGATTCAATTGCCGGGTAAAGCCGTGACATACCCCATAGAAGTCGACGGGCTCGGTGCCGAGTACCCCCAAAACCTCTGGCTCTGTGCGACTCAACTTGGGCGTAACAAACAGGATTCTGTAGCTCGCTATAAGCGAGTCCTGTGTGCCTGAATTGAACTGGTTTTGTGCTTGAGAATTGCTAAAATCATCAGAGAATGTATTTGCCATTTTTCAGCCATATCTGCGTCACGACGAGGCACTGGTGAAGAAGAAGGGCATGCTCTTCGTGGGTGTACACTCACTCAGTGGCGCGAAAACGATGGCCGACCACTCTAAATGGTACTGCAATGTAAGATCGTGCCCCACAGCTCTTGAGTTCCGCCTCCTCATCCTCCTCAGTGTGCGGAAACTAAAACGAAGGTCCCGCCTCACTACAAAAGAGGGGCCCTTTCCAGATGCTAATGACACATGTGACTTGGCAGAGATCGCTAATGGACACGAGCAGAAGTGTGAAGGGATGGAGCAGTCAGAGCTCTCCCCCCACGGAAGCGACCCGATCGCCACGGAACCACCGTTGGGCACCCGGCCTGGAAACCCTCCTACGCTTCAAGAAGCGGAGGATACCCTAAGAGGCCTGGCCCGGCACCGGGAGGAGGTCGCCAGGATGGAAGCCAGCTGGCGTGCCCTAAAACTAAACTTGGAGCGGCGCCAATCCCTCTTACCTGAAGTGTCTGTACCGGATGGTGAGGCACCCGTTCTAGTAGAGGAGTCCGTGCGGGCATCCCAGCCCTTGCAATGTGATCCGGTTGATGTTGTCGCAGTGGAGGCACCCGTTCCTGCAAAAAACGCTGCACCGGCAGCACCCCAGATCCGCTGTCTGCCCCCGTCGCTGAGACAGAAGAAGCGACACCCGTCCTCATGGAGGAGGCCGCGCAGGCACCAGAGGTCTACCTGTCTGTACCGGAGCCCCGACTGTCATCTGTTCCAGAGCCGGCTGCTTCCTCCGCAGGTGAGCGCCGCCAGGACTGTCGGGCGCCAGGAGAGCTGCCGCAAACCGGACATCGTAAGCTGCAGTTTGATGGTGGAGACATGGAGATGCTGGTGGAGGAGAATTACAACCGGCGTCAGGAGGAAGAGTGGAGACGTTGGGAGAGAGAAGCCGAGCGACAAAGGGAGCAGCGAGAATCCCAGAAGCTTCGCCAACATCACATCGAGAAGGACCGGGCAGATAAGGACCGGATGAGAAAAGATAAAGGAACCCTGAGGGAGCCGCAGCGTAGGGTGCAGTACGGAGCTTTAAATTGAAAGCTGGTTGGGGTTTCATCCAGGAGCCTGGACTTTATTTAGAAGTGTTTGTGACCCGGCGGGATGTGGAGACTCACCTCCCAGAAGGACACCCGGGGAGGGACCTGTTGCCAGGAGACTTGGTAACTTACACCCGACACTGGGGTTACAATGGATGGTATGCCCTAAATGTCACCAGGTGCGACCCCTGGTCCCCAGAGTGTCAGGAACCTGTGAGACCCTCGGAGCCTTCAGCCTCCCACATCCAGGCCTCTGCACAAGTGCCCACCCCACGCCGTAAATCTCCCCAGCCTCCCTCAGTGGTCTCCTCAGCAGCCCCAGCTATGGACATGATAATGATATCTGGCCCGTACCCGGCGCCTGTTAGGCCCCCTGGGGTTCGTTCAGTCCGGGACATAGGGCTCCAGACCCGGAGGGAGATGAAAGAGGTGGTCACACAGACACAGATAGCGGGTCACGACTTGACTGTACAGGCCACACGACGTCATCAGGTCCTGGTGGTCCTTGGTGTCTCGGATGTTTGGCAAGCATCAGAAGAGTACCAGGTGGTACCTGGAACACCCCTGTCAAAGAATTATAAATAACCCGGACAGGGTCCCTGTATGTAAATAGTTAAATTGTTGATGTACCCGGACGGGTGAATGTTCATAAAAAAGTTTTTTAATTTAATAAAAAAACAACACAGTTTTCATTACTTTTATTACAGTCTCATCCTGCGATGCCATCGATCTCCTGTAAAAAAATGAAAAAAAAAAAAACAGCAGTATACCACCTGTCCGACGCAGTCCATAGTAACGAGTGTCCCACGACGATCCAGCTCTGCTACATCAGAATGACATCAGAGGCAGGCAGGCAGGCAGAGGCTGTCATCCCGGCGCAGCACAGCTGATTACCTGCTTCCCCGGCGGTGACGTCATCGGACTGACTGCTTTACGGCCGGGATTACCCAGCAGTCACTGCAGTTATCGCGAAAAACTGCATGTGACCGCCAGGGAGAAGATAATGGCGGCCATCAAGCAGTCCAGGACGTGACCGCCGGAGATCTTCTGCCAGGTAAGTGCCGCTGACTCCTGACAGACCCGACCGACGGACACTCACAGTGACAGTGACAAATCCGATTCCGGTATCCGATATGACGAAAATATCGGTACTCGGAATCGAAAGCCCGATACAGCTAATATCGGCCGATACCCGATATTTGCAGTATCGTATCGCTCAACACTAGTCATGTCTCATTTTGAGAGCCCCTGATGTGCCTAAACAGTGGAAAACCCCCACAACTGACATCATTTTGAAAGCTAGGCCCCTCAAGTAATTATATAGCTGTGTGTTGAACACCTTTGACCCCCAGCTGCTTCACAGAAGTTTATAACGTAGAGCAATAAAAATAAAAAAAATCACATTTTCCCACAAAAATGTTCATTTAGCACCATTTTTTTATTTTCACAACGATAGCAGGAGAAAATTAACCCCAAAATTTGTTGCACAATTTCTTCTGAGTATGCCGATACCTGATATGTGGTCGAAAACTACTTTTGAGGCACAGGGCAAAGATCAGATGGGAAGAAGCGCCATATTGTAGTTTCGATTTTGGTGGACTGGTTTGAGGGTGCCATGTCACATTGGCAAAGCCACTGAGGTGCCAGAACAGCAGAACTCCCCATAAGAGACCCAATTTTACAAACTACACCACTCAATGAATTCATCTAGGGGTGCAGTGATCATATTGACACCACAGATGGGTCACAGAATTTTATACCATTGGACAATAGAGAAAAAATAATTATTAATTTTTTACCACCAAAATTTTGTTTTAGCCCCAGATTCTACATTTGGAAATTGGTGAAAATAACACCAAAATTTGTCCCACAATTTCTGCTGAATGTAGAAATACAAAAAAAGTGCAGAAAACTGTGGCCAACGCCACTTTTATGCACTCTTTATAAAAAGATGGACACCGCTGGATCACAAGTCAGATGGCATCCACAGTGCCTCCATCTGCCTCATTATAGGGAATCTTCCACCGGGGGTTCTGTCTGAATCCCATATTTCAGAGATTTACGCAGAAACCCCGGTGTAAGCACTCAGCTTAGAGCGCAAGGTAAATGTGAGCCTAGCCTTACTGTGATCTTTGGGAGGTAGAATTAAAAAATCAACAGCAGGTGAATAATCGGTTTTATTAATTTTTTCCTTTTTTTCTTGTGCGGTATAAGTGATTGTGCAACAGTGAGAGCCATCAAAATCAGCTGACACCCGGCAGAGATCACCCTCAAACAGCCCCCTGTGTGCGGGCGATCGCCATGATGTACATATACTGCATTGGTCGGGAAGTCCTTCCTGACCATGATGTATATGTACTGCAAATGTCAGGAAGGGGTTAATAACCAGGCCATCTCTCACTGTATTTCATCGTCGCCTATGACTACAGTAGAAGACATAGCAGAAGGGGAAATTAAACTGCACCCACCGGTAGTTACCAGTAAATGTAATTTTAACATTTTACTACCTTATCAGGGCTGTGGTATGTGTGACAGGCGCATCCTGTTTAATTTATAAAGCAGGGACTCTGAAACTCCGCTGTTTTGAATAGGTTTTATGTTCTGCTGCTGTTTTGAACAACTGACATGCGCCCTGAATAGCCACGGGTGGAATCACGTTCCACCCGCGGCTATTAACTCATTAAATGATGCTGTCAAACTCTGACAGTGGCATTTAACGTGTGCTTCCGGCCATCGGGCCAAAAATCCTCTCACTGGTGACCCCCGTCACGTGATCGCGGGTCACCGGTGGGTTGGCATGAAAACCAGAGGTTTCCTGGACACTTCTATGGTTGTCACTACCGTCTTGCTATCAGCGCAATCCGGTGGTCGGAGCTCATAGCAAGTGAGTAATTCTACTACATACAGGCGATCTGATCATCGCCTGTATGTAGCAGAGCTGATCGGGTTATAGTGTGTAGCCCTGGTGTTAGGCACACGCAGTACCCTGGAGAGTGTGTGGCGAGACAGCAGTTTAATGCTAAATATTCATTCACTCAACATATACTAGACACACCCTTAGGGTAGTGGAGTATACTCTTGAGGAGTGGTCAAGGTATGTGTTAGAGTGATTAGTCTAGTTCCTGTCTTCGGACAGTGAGGACGTGTGGAGTGAGTGTCTAGACTTCAGAGAGAGAAGACGTCTGGAGGGAGGAAGGAGTCTAGCCTGCTTTATCATCAGTTGATATCGTGGAGTCTGGTATAGGTGTTTGAATTCACCTTAGTCTAGTCAGAGCTGTATCACCTCCTCAGCATACACTGAAGGAAAGGAGAAGTTTTAGTACAGAAAGCCTTCAGCATCCCTGTCTAAAGGACGGTATCAGGTTCAGAGACGTGCTCCTGCCTGTTGATAACTGAGCATCTGTAGCTAACTTTGAAGGAAGGAAAAGAAAGAAGTGACTGCTCGACCCTTGGCTAGTTTGAGTGCTTATGTTACCAGCGTGGACAAGGCGAAAGGCAAAGTGGATTTATTGGATTAGTGCTTACGGATTGAAGAAGTCCAGCACATTGCACCCGGTCACTGGGGACCGAAGGGTCACTGTTGTTTCAAGCACAGTGATAAGAAAACCAGGAATCTACCGGACCCTAGGTCGCGGCAGACAGCCCCTTATAGTCAGTACGTAACTGGGGTCAGGGGGAGTGAAGACTTTGGAGTTTCTGCAGGACAAAATAAGAATTCAGCTCCTTCACAGGAAGGCCCCTAACACAAAGCTGACTGGGCAGGTACAGCTAAGGATTAGCTGGAGATATTGAGGGAACTACGCTTCAGGCTGGTTGTACTCGTTGTATTGGAGTTAAAGGAGGCCCCTAACTTGTCCAGCTGCTGTCTCAAGATACACTCTCCTTGGATCAGCCTCCCTGGGACCTGCTTGAACATCTTACAAGTAAAGGTATGGAAAGACGCTGACCGTGTGAGACTGTGTTCTTTATCTGCACCCGACTTCACAAATCCCATAGACTTTGAGGGACCAGTCCCACCTGTAGGGGACCCGACATCTAGCTGCATCACCATCCCCTCAGAGATCTACAGCAGCGCTGGTACATATTACCAGAATACTACAGGTGGCGTCACGAACTGTACATAAATCAATCCCCTGTAAATATATCCCCAACATACGCCAGACCGCCCGGGCCACAGACCGAGCCACAGCTACCTGTGACAGAATCCCCATAGACTTCCATGGGCTCGGCTCTGAGTACCCCATTGCCCTGGTAATCCACAATTGTGGTGGCGGGTCGACACAAAAACTTGGCGTCACGAACAGGATGCGAAACTCGCGGAATTGCGAGCCCTGTGTGCCTAAGGAATTGTTTTTGTAAAAAAAGGACTGTTTGCACTTTTGGCGCCAAAATCGCCATTTTTGTCGCCATATTCGCGCCCTCAGGCGCTGGAGAAGAAGGTGGGCGTACCTTCGTGGGCGTCTACCCCCCAGTGGCGCGAAGAAAATGCCGGCCTTCTCAAAGTGCTATTACAATATGCGATCCTGCCCTACAGCAAAGGAGGTCCGCCTCCTCTTCACCTTCCCTGCGAGGAGGAGGAGACGCAAACCCCACCTCCACGGAAGAGACCGGATGTCTCCGGAGAAAGAAGAAAAAATCTTCTGGAACATCATGGAGGCAGGACGTGTGCAGCCGAGCTGGGAAGCGGAGGAAGGCAGGCCCCGTGCCCCAGCCAAGCTGCCACCATCACAGGAGTCTTCTGTGATCCTGCACCTGCAACAGGCGTTGCTAGAGATAAGAGAAGAAAATGCACGCCTGAAGAAGATGGTCCAGCACCAAACTGGACTGGAGGAGATTGAGAGACGCCGATGTAACCTGATGCAGTGGCGACTGTGGAACACAGCGTCCTCTCCCCTCAACGATCCCCCACGATTCCAGATACCGAAGAGTCTGCTGCCCAAGGCGAAGGAGCAACCGGAGGCTGCCCCCGAAAGTACCGATCCCGATCCCACCGGTGAAGCGGTGGAAGCGAAGGAGGTTGAGGAGGTACAGCCAATCCCGGAACGCCCGCCCGGCCAAGAGGCCGCAGCAGATGATCGGTCCCCGGCAGGGACACCGGAGGGGTCCTGTCCGTCACTACCAGATGTGGACTGGGACGAAATGGCGCGCCTGGATGACGTCGCCTATACCGCCCAGTGGGAACAAGAATGGCAGAGTCGTGAGGGAAGAAGAGGCGTCAGCAGGAGGAAGAGCGGGAAACTCAGAGAAACCGTCAGCGACAATATGCCGAGCTGATTGCCGACAAGGAGACTGTCCGTCGCGACAAAGGTACCTTACGGGAACCGCGGCGGCAGGGGTGTGTGACTGAGTTCCAGCTCCGGAAGGGCTGGGGCTTTATCCGTGAACCGGGCCTCTACCCAGCGGTCTTCGTCAGCAGGCGTGACGTAGAATCCCACCTGCCACAAGGCCATCCCGGGAGGGACTTAGTAAATGGAGATATCGTCACATATACGCGGCACTGGGGAATGAAGGGATGGTATGCCCTTAACGTCACCATCGTCCGTGACCCCGTCCTAGACGCAGGTACCGTCACCATTACCGCAGCGTCCCCGTTTCCAGCTCAAGCAGCATCCGGCCGTGCCCCAGCATCGCCCCCTGCAAAGTCATCGCAACTAGCGACCCAGAGTTCATCGCGAATTAAAGCCACCTCTTCATCGCAACATGCGACACAGTCTCGATCGCAATCCCTAACGCGGTCCATATCGCTAACTGTGATTGAGACGCAATCGGTGTCACGTGAAGAAAATGTACCCGTTGCGCCCTTGGAGGTTCGCACCAGAACTGTGGCGACCCAGACCCTGATCGCAGCACATGATTTGCTGGTCCTGGATCAAGGGCCCATTGCGTTGTTCCAGCCCCCGGGGTGGAAAATGTATTGGAAAGTGTATTTGCAGAAAATGAATAAGATAGTGAAGAATTGGTGAGATCCATATCGGGTCTACCAAAAGTAAAAAGTTTGAAATGTTTTGTAAAGTTTTGCACAATTTATATAGTGAATATATATATTTCTACTGTAGAATGCCCGGCTGGGTAAATGATAAATGATAAATGATAAATGGTAAATAGTAACCAGAAAAAGTTTATGCACTTTGATATTATATAATATGTCTTAGGTTTTACATTGGACTTGGAGGTTAAGGACTATGCTAACCCAGAACTTACTTGTAAATAGTTGCGCTTCGGTGCTTTCTCTTGGTTTTACATAAACCATTACAACTACCTCTGAAAACAAAACCCGTGTGGTGTGGCACTGAGTGAGGTCTGCAATTGGACGTCCTGCAGCCCACCCAGGACCCACGTTGAAGGTTTGGTGCGGGTCCTTCACAAGTATCTTGTATATTTATTGAATGCTATTTAATATTTGTATTTTTCTATAAAGTTTGCAACGTTCAAGATATTCTCACCTCCCGGATGGGAAGGTGTTATTGTTTAATGTTTATTGCATAAACAAAATGTCTCTTTTGTATTTTACAGCCCGGGAGTGCTGTCTTTTACCATGGGGGAATGTGTAGCCCTGGTGTTAGGCACACGCAGTACCCTGGAGAGTGTGTGGCGAGACAGCAGTTTAATGCTAAATATTCATTCACTCAACATATACTAGACACACCCTTAGGGTAGTGGAGTATACTCTTGAGGGAGTGGTCAAGGTATGTGTTAGAGTGATTAGTCTAGTTCCTGTCTTCGGACAGTGAGGACGTGTGGAGTGAGTGTCTAGACTTCAGAGAGAGAAGACGTCTGGAGGGAGGAAGGAGTCTAGCCTGCTTTATCATCAGTTGATATCGTGGAGTCTGGTATAGGTGTTTGAATTCACCTTAGTCTAGTCAGAGCTGTATCACCTCCTCAGCATACACTGAAGGTGTCACGCTGTATAGCAGATATATATATGTGATGACAATAATCTATATCAAAAGGGCAACATACTATATAACATGCGCATAGCTATATGATAACATAGATTTACCTGACAGAAAGTCCAGTGGGTCAAAACGGAATCCGTTATACGCTGTCTCCGGCTAGAGGGTGACCGGGGTCTAAGCTGACCCTAAACTGGGGTCCTAACTAATCCCTCAACCTGGAGGTACTGTTAAAGGTACAGAGGTCCAGGCCACCAGCGTAAACCCTGTCTCCTATCAATCCCTGCCAACTGTATTCTAGTCCTAAGAAGGACCCTGAATACCACCAAAGGGAATGAACAGGTAACGGTTAATGAACAGAAAGACATACAAGAAAGACAAGAAATAAAGTAAATAAAGTCTTACATACAACACTCACACACAGTAGGAACACCTAAGGTCTCAGAGATAAACTATAAGCTGTAAGAGTAAAAACAACTAAGGAGCTCTTAGCTTAAGTATTCTCAGAACCGATCCAGTCTGCTAAACTATATGAATGCTTTCACCGGCATCAAACACCCAGACTGGCAGGAATATAAAGGAAACTAATTAGAACATAATCCAAAGCAGCCGGGCGAGGCTGGACCTAGTCTTAGCAAAGAGCTAGGTAAAATTAACTCTCTCATTACCAAACACAAAAAACAGCAGCTCAGCTGTGAGAAGTCAGAATGTGCAATCGCGACGATCTTCGTGGCGATGCACCCATGACAGTACCCCCCCTTCTACGAGGGGCCTCCGGACCCTCATGACCAGGTCTGTCTGGGTAAATTGTGTGAAAGGTCCGAACCAATCGATCTGCGTTATCATCAGACGCAGGGACCCACGTCCTCTCCTCAGGACCATACCCCCTCCAATGAACTTCCACGTTATCATTGACTACCACTGAAGGAGGAGGTAGAGGTGACGGTATGACTGGTGCCACATACTTTTTAAGTAATGACTTGTGAAACACATTATGAATTTTAAACGTAGGAGGGAGGTCCAGACGAAATGCCACAGGATTAATTATGGAACTGATCCTGTATGGCCCGATGAATCTGGGACCCAACCTCCAGGAGGGAACTTTAAGTTTTATATTCCTGGTAGACAACCACACCAGATCGTTCACCCTCAGATCTAGACCAGAAACTCTCCTCCTATCAGCCATCCGTTTGTAAGGGTTCTCCGTAACCTTCAGTCTTAAGCGATCTGGAACTATCAGTCTCCCTGGAAGTCCCACAGGGGCGTCCCCCTGAGCCCCCAATACCTCCCCCTCAAGCTCAGAGCATACAGCTGACACTACAACTCCCTCCTGAGGAATAGGAACCGGATCATCCGTCTTCCCGACCCTGGGAAAGTACGAGATAAGGCATCAGGAAGCAACTTTATTGAGCAGTCATATGTGCGATGAGGAGGTAACTCTTTACACCCCTCCTCTGAGAACTTCTCCCAAAAGTCCTCCAGAAAAGGAGGCAAAGTCCTAGGCACAACCGCACCGATGACCGTGCTCATGCAGTTATTCTTGCAAAATTCACCCCACTGGCTTATCTTTCTGGATTGCCAATCAATCACTGGGTTATGTTTAGCCAACCAAGGAAGTCCCAACACAATAGGAGCAGGCAGACCCTCCAACACATAACAAGACAATTGCTCTTTATGTATTGCCCCTACTCGAAGATCTATGTTATGAACAGCTTGTACCAAGCTACCTTGACCAAGAGGTCTAGAATCAATAGAGAGTATAGGGACCGGTTTGGCCAATACACTCAGTTGCATACCATGCACCTGGGCAAACCGAGTGTCCACCAAATTAGCCCCGGACCCACTATCAAGAAAAACAGAAATCCTCTCAGTTCTAGTACCAATCACCACCTCCGCAGGCACGAGAAACTGAGAGGGATTTGGGGACGAAATACACACTCCCAGGTTAACTCCTTGGTTCAAAGAGGTCCGGGATGGACACCCCCCAACAAAATGTCCCTCTCTCCCGCAAAAGAAACACCTTCTAGTCTTGCGGCGCACCGCTGATTCCCTCCTACAAAATGATGTCCCTCCCAACTGCATGGGTTCCTCAGAACAGACCAGGGGAACCTCAGTATAAGGGACTTTAGTAGTAGGTGGAGTCATCACGGGGGGCGGAGTTACCTCGCGTCTTCCCCGAAGACGTCTATCAATGCGAATAGCGAGGGCCATAGCAGCCTCCAGTGATGGAGGAGAATCATACTGAGCCAACACATCTTTTAATTTGTCAGACAACCCTTGACAAAACTGGCTCCTAAGAGCTGGGTCATTCCACTGAGTATCTGTTGCCCATCTACGGAACTCAGAAGAATATTCCTCCGCTGGACGATTTCCTTGCCGTATTTTACGCAACCTTGTTTCAGCAAGGGAGACTCGATCCGGATCATCATATACCAGACCCAGGGCAGTAAAAAATCGATCCACTGACTGGAGATCTGGGGAGCCTGGAGGAATAGAGAACGCCCAAGATTGAGGATCCCCTTGTAAGAGCGAGATAACAATTCCCACCCTCTGCTCTTCACTCCCAGATGACCGAGGCCGCAGCCGAAAGTACAATTTACATGCCTCCCGGAAAGTAAAAAATTTGTCCCGCCCACCAGTGAACCTGTCCGGGAGAGCAACCTTAGGTTCAGATCTGGTTTGCTCCGGGGGGACAGAACCTTGGACTTAATGTCTGCCAACTCCATGGACAATCCCTGCAACTGCCGGGCCAGCTGGGCTACTGGATCCATGATAGCTGGGGAGAATCTTTAGTATAGGCCGGTGAAAATGTCACGCTGTATAGCAGATATATATATGTGATGACAATAATCTATATCAAAAGGGCAACATACTATATAACATGCGCATAGCTATATGATAACATAGATTTACCTGACAGAAAGTCCAGTGGGTCAAAACGGAATCCGTTATACGCTGTCTCCGGCTAGAGGGTGACCGGGGTCTAAGCTGACCCTAAACTGGGGTCCTAACTAATCCCTCAACCTGGAGGTACTGTTAAAGGTACAGAGGTCCAGGCCACCAGCGTAAACCCTGTCTCCTATCAATCCCTGCCAACTGTATTCTAGTCCTAAGAAGGACCCTGAATACCACCAAAGGGAATGAACAGGTAACGGTTAATGAACAGAAAGACATACAAGAAAGACAAGAAATAAAGTAAATAAAGTCTTACATACAACACTCACACACAGTAGGAACACCTAAGGTCTCAGAGATAAACTATAAGCTGTAAGAGTAAAAACAACTAAGGAGCTCTTAGCTTAAGTATTCTCAGAACCGATCCAGTCTGCTAAACTATATGAATGCTTTCACCGGCATCAAACACCCAGACTGGCAGGAATATAAAGGAAACTAATTAGAACATAATCCAAAGCAGCCGGGCGAGGCTGGACCTAGTCTTAGCAAAGAGCTAGGTAAAATTAACTCTCTCATTACCAAACACAAAGAAACAGCAGCTCAGCTGTGAGAAGTCAGAATGTGCAATCGCGACGATCTTCGTGGCGATGCACCCATGACAGAAGGAAAGGAGAAGTTTTAGTACAGAAAGCCTTCAGCATCCCTGTCTAAAGGACGGTATCAGGTTCAGAGACGTGCTCCTGCCTGTTGATAACTGAGCATCTGTAGCTAACTTTGAAGGAAGGAAAAGAAAGAAGTGACTGCTCGACCCTTGGCTAGTTTGAGTGCTTATGTTACCAGCGTGGACAAGGCGAAAGGCAAAGTGGATTTATTGGATTAGTGCTTACGGATTGAAGAAGTCCAGCACATTGCACCCGGTCACTGGGGACCGAAGGGTCACTGTTGTTTCAAGCACAGTGATAAGAAAACCAGGAATCTACCGGACCCTAGGTCGCGGCAGACAGCCCCTTATAGTCAGTACGTAACTGGGGTCAGGGGGAGTGAAGACTTTGGAGTTTCTGCAGGACAAAATAAGAATTCAGCTCCTTCACAGGAAGGCCCCTAACACAAAGCTGACTGGGCAGGTACAGCTAAGGATTAGCTGGAGATATTGAGGGAACTACGCTTCAGGCTGGTTGTACTCGTTGTATTGGAGTTAAAGGAGGCCCCTAACTTGTCCAGCTGCTGTCTCAAGATACACTCTCCTTGGATCAGCCTCCCTGGGACCTGCTTGAACATCTTACAAGTAAAGGTATGGAAAGACGCTGACCGTGTGAGACTGTGTTCTTTATCTGCACCCGACTTCACAAATCCCATAGACTTTGAGGGACCAGTCCCACTGTAGGGGACCCGACATCTAGCTGCATCACCATCCCCTCAGAGATCTACAGCAGCGCTGGTACATATTACCAGAATACTACAGGTGGCGTCACGAACTGTACATAAATCAATCCCCTGTAAATATATCCCCAACATACGCCAGACCGCCCGGGCCACAGACCGAGCCACAGCTACCTGTGACAGAATCCCCATAGACTTCCATGGGCTCGGCTCTGAGTACCCCATTGCCCTGGTAATCCACAATTGTGGTGGCGGGTCGACACAATAGCAGCTTCTAGTCTCTCATGGAGACTATTGAAGAATGCCAAAAATTGTTTATAAAAATGTTAAAAAATAAAAAAGTATAAAAGTTTTCACCCCCTTCATAAAACAATAAAAAAAGTTCAAGCATACACATATTTGGTATCACCACGTTCAGAATCGCCCGATCTATCAATAAAAGAAAGGATTAACCTGATCGCTAAACAGTGTAGCGAGAAAAAAGTCAAAACGCCAGAATTACATTTTTTGGTCGCTGTGACATTGCATTAAAATGCAATAATGGGCGATCAAAAGATCGTATCTGCACCAAAATGGTATCAACAAAAATGTCAGCTCGGCGATCAAAAAAATAAGCCCTCACCCAACCCGAGATCACGAAAAATGGAGACGCTACGGGTCTTGCAAAATGGCACAATTTTTATTTTTTTTAACAAACTTTGGATTTTTTTCACAACTTAAATAAAAAAGAACCTAGACATGTTTGGTGTCTATGAACTCGTACTGACCTGAAGAATCATAATGGCAGGTCAGTTTTAGCATTTGGTGAACATGGTTAAAAAAATCCCAAAATTTCACCGCACTTGGAATTTTTTCCCATTTTTGAGTACACGGTATGGTAAAACCAATGGTGTCGTTCAAAAGTACAACTTGTCCCACAAAAAAACTAGCCCTAACATGGCCATATTGATGGAAAAATAAGTTAGTTATGGCTCTGGCAAGAAGGGGAGGGAAAAACAGAAACGCAAAAATGAAAAAAGGGCAAGGTTTTGAAGGGGATAAAATATGCTCTCCTTCCTATAACAACTCTCCCTTAACTGCTTCCTGAGGACAGTGTGCCGAGTATCGCATCACTGGATCTTACAGTCATGGACAAAAGTTTTGAGAATGACACACATATTAATTTTTACAAAGTCTACTGCTTCACTTTTTCTAATGGCAATTTGCATATACTCCAGAATGTTATAACGAGTGATCAGCTTAACAGCAATTACTTGCAAAGTCAAAATTTGGCTTGAAAATGAACTTTATCCCCCAAAACACATTTCAACATCATTGCAGCTCCTGCCTTAAAAGGACCAGCTAACCTCTTTTCAGTGATTGCTCCATTAACACAGGTGTGGGTGTTGATGAGGACATGGCTGGAGATCAATCTGTCATGATTAAGTAAGAATGACACCACTGGACACTTTAAAAGGAGGCTGGTGCTTGGCATCATTGTTTCTCTCCTGTTAACCATGGTTATCTCTAAAGAAACACGTGCAGTCATCATTGCAATGCACAAAAATGGCCTAACAGGGAAGAGTATCGCAGCTAGAAAGATTGCACCTCAGTCAACAATCTATCGCATCATCAAGAACTTCAAGGAGAGAGGTTCCATTGTTGCCAAAAAGGCTCCAGGGCGCACAAGAAAGACCAGCAAGCGCCAGGACCGTCTCTTAAAAGTGTTTCAGCTGCGGGATCAGGCTACCAGCAGTGCAGAGCTTGCTCAGGAATGGCAGCAGGCAGGTGTGAGTGCATCTGCACGCACTGTGAGGCAGAGACTCTCTCCAGAAAAAACATCATGGACAGACTGATATTCTGCAAAAGGTACAGGCAGTGGACTGCTGAGGACTGGGGTAAAGTTATTTTCTCTGATGAATCCCCTTTTCGATTGTTTGGGACATCAGGAAAACGCCTCATTCGGAGAAGACAAGGTGAGCGCTACCACCAGTCTTGTCTCATGCCAACTGTTAAGCATCCTGAAACCATTCATGTGTGGGGTTGCTTCTCAGCCAAGGGAATCGGCTCTCTCACAGTCTTGCCTAAAAACACAGCCATGAATAAAGAATGGTACCAGAATGTCCTCCAAGAGCAACTTCTCCCAACCCTCCAAGAGCAGTTTGGCGATCAACAATGCCTTTTCCAGCATGATGGAGCACCTTGCCATAAAGCAAAGGTGATAACTAAATGGCTCAGGGAACAAAACATAGAGATTTTGGGTCCATGGCCTGGAAACTCCCCAGATCTTAATCCCATTGAGAACTTGTGGTCAATCATCAAGAGACGGGTGGACAAACAAAAACCTAAAAATTCTGACAAAATGAAAGCATTGATTGTGCAAGAATGGACTGCTATCAGTCAGGATTTGGTCCAGAAGTTGATTGAGAGCATGCCAGGGAGAATTGCAGAGGTCCTGAAGAAGAAGGGTCAACACTGCAAATATTGACTTGCTACATTAACTCATTCTAACTGTCAATATAAGCTTTTGTTACTCATATGTTTGCAATTATATTTCTGTCTGTGATAAAAACATCTGTCAAACACACATAAAAACCAGAGGGCAGCAGATCATGTGAAAATATAATATTTGTGTCATTCTCAAAACTTTTGGCCATGACTGTACATAATACCATATGACGTGATGCTCCCGGCAAATCACAGTAATGCCTGTATCCAGCATGGTTACCGCATTACTGTTTATATCAGGTAATCCCCGCATGTTTATTGGTTGTTTAACAGGTGCCAAACATGTTGGGCTAAGACTCATGCATGGCGCTCGAGCACCCGCGATACTCGATAGAGTAACGAGTGAGTCCGAGCACCCTGATGCTCAATCGAGTGTCGAGCACTTATCATTAATTCTTATATGGCAACAATTAGAATCATGAAATGTCTTGTTCGGGAAATTCCATTTGAAAAATCGATATAAGATAGTTAGGATTCCTTAACAAATTTTTTTTTTAAAAGTTTGTAAAACTATCGAAATGTTACAAAGATGCAGCTCACAAGAAATTACTTAAAACATCACGTCAACTGAATGACATTTAGCCCAAATTAAACCTTCTCAGGAAAAATTAAAAAAAATATAAAAAAATAAATAGATAAAATAAAAAATAAGCACAAACATTTTTTTGGCAGAAGGCTTATTTATCCAAAAACAGAGACGCATTTGCTTACAGTTCCTGCAAATGTTTTATCTGCGCTTCCTCCGCACCTGTCCCACAGTGAATTGAACCACATCTGTCTCATCTTGGCATAACAAGTATACAAATACATCTGTGGAAAACGACTCCATTAATTTTTTTATTTTTTTTTTGTACTGAATCGTGTAGAGAAACTAGAAACAAAAACAAAAAAAAAAATAGTGAACTTTTGATAGAAATGTAACAATTTTTCTGTACAAACACCGGGCAGTGATCGACTTTATAGATTCTTATGAAAAAAAAAAAACTACAAGATTGATTTGTTTCGAAGACATTTTGAGAAGTTGAGGGGGGAAGGGAGCAATAGGTTAATTTCTACGTATGTATCCGAATGAGAAGCGTAAGTGGATTCTTATTAGAAAGGTCATTTTTTATCGATCCCCATAGATTTATAAAGCCCATCTGGAAACATTTGAAAAGCTCCAATGTTATTCTTCCTAGCTGAGAACCCATAGGTCTTTCTCAGGAAACAATAATTGTCAAGTTGTGGAAATTCCTGGGAAAAAAAAAGTGGGAACATTTTTGTGGGAATTGCAAAAAGAAGAAGTCAGGAACGTGTTTCCTGAACAATTCCCTGCCGTTCTGTAGTTCTTACATATTTCTTTGCCTGTGTAGGAAATGTATCAGTTGCATCAGCCGAACGTGAAGTCATTTTAATATTTCTTATTATTTTTTAACATATATATTCGTTTTTAATTTTAAGAGGGTTTTTTTTATATTTTTTACAAGTTTCATAAACTGCTCAATGGGAGGAAATTCTTAACAAATATCTTCCCAGGAGAGATGCACATTCTGGAGCGCAGGTGATTGTAGCATGGAAAAGGCACATACACCTGTGTTAATTAACACTCTGTGGGGTGACGAGGAAAGCAAAACCACTGAAAACCCAGGGGACCCTGCGCAAGGAAGGAGGTCCAGCTTGCATAACATTACTTTTGCTATTAAAAACACGTTTTTCTCAGTAAGCATTTCTTCTTTTTTTACATAATAACATTGAATGAAGAATTAAGATAAACAGTCATTTAATATAGAAATGAGATATGTAGATAAAAAATAGATAGATGATAGATAGATAGAAGATAGATATTAGATAGATACATAGATAATAGATATATATAGATTCTTGTGTGCCTATCAACCAAGGCAAGGTGACCTACCTCTATGTACATGCCACTCTTGGGCTATGAGCCTGCAATTTAAATGGGCAAGTAGAACTGATTAAAATAACCTGCAGGTTAATGGGAGGAAAGTCAGGTTGGAGGCGTTCAAACTGAAGAGTGGTATATATAGATGTACAGTAGGATAGGACCTATAAGAGGGAGATCACCTTGCCATGGTTGATGGGCATACATGAATTGGCCAATTTATGCACTAAGAACTTTCATTTTTTGTAAGTTCATCTTACTGAGTAGTAACATAGTTTAGATTCAATGTTTTGAGTGTATATATATATATATCTTGGCTTATATGATTCTTTGCAAGCGCGGGGGAAAGAGCAGCGCAGCATGTGAGTGCGGGGAGAGAGCAGCGCAGTATGTGGGCACAGGGGAGAGAGCAGTGCAGTATGTGAGTGCGGGGAGAAAGCAGCACAGTATGTGGGCACAGGGGAGAGAGCAGCGCAGTATGTGAGTGCGGGGAGAGAGCAGCACAGTATGTGGGCACAGGGGAGAGAGCAGTGCAGTATGTGAGTGCGGGGAGAGAGCAGCACAGTATGTGGGCACAGGGGAGAGAGCAGTGCAGTATGTGAGTGCGGGGAGAGAGCAGGCAGTATGTGGGCACAGGGGAGAGAGCAGTGCAGTATGTGGGCGGGGAGAGAGCAGTGCAGTATGTGAGTGCGGGGAGAGAGCAGCGCAGTATGTGGGCACAGGGGAGAGAGCAGTGCAGTATGTGAGGCACGGGGAGAGAGCAGCGCAGTATGTGGGCGGGAGAGAGAGCCAGTATGTGGGCACAGGGGAGAGAGCAGGCAGTATGTGAGTGCGGGGAGAGAGTAGCACAGTATGTCGGCACAGGGGAGAGAGCAGTGCAGTATGTGAGTGCGGGGAGAGAGCAGCGCAGTATGTGGGCACGGGGAGAGAGCAGTGCAGTATGTGAGTGCGGGGAGAGAGCAGCGCAGTATGTGGGCACAGGGGAGAGAGCAGTGCAGTATGTGAGTGCGGGGAGAGAGCAGCGCAGTATGTGGGCACAGGGGAGAGAGCAGTGCAGTATGTGAGTGCGGGGAGAGACCAGCGCAGTATGTGGGCACAGGGGAGAGAGCAGTGCAGTATGTGAGTGCGGGAGAGAGCAGCGCAGTATGTGGGCACAGGGGAGAGAGCAGTGCAGTATGTGAGTGCGGGGAGAGACCAGCGCAGTATGTGGGCACAGGGGAGAGAGCAGTGCAGTATGTGAATGCGGGGGAGAGAGCAGCACAGTATGTAAATACAAGCAGGAGAGCAGCGCAGTATATGAGCTCAGAGGAGAGCAGTTATGTGAGTGCGGGGAGAGAGCAGCGCAGTATGTAAAACAAGCAGGAGAGCAGCGCAGTATATGAGCCAGAGGAGAGCAGTATGTGAGCAGGTGAGAGAGCAGCGCAGTATGTGAGCGCGGGGGAGAGAGCAGCACAGTATGTGGGCACAGGGGAGAGAGCAGTGCAGTATGTGAGTGCGGGGAGAGAACAGCCAGTATGTGGGCACAGGGGAGAGAGCAGGCAGTATGTGAATGCGGGGAGAGAGCAGCACAGTATGTAAATACAAGCAGGAGAGCAGCGCAGTATATGAGCTCAGAGGAGAGCAGTATGTGAGCACGGTGAGAGAGCAGCACAGTGTGTGAGTGCGGGGAGAGAGCAGCGCAGTATGTAAGCACGGGAGAGAGCAGCACAGTATATGAGTGAGGGGGAGAGAACAGCACAGTATGTGAGTGCAGGGGAGAGAGCAGCGCAGTATGTGAGTGTGGAGGAGAGAGCAGTGCAGTATGTGAGTTCGGGGGAGAGAGCAGTGCAGTATGTGAGTGCGGGGGAAAGAGCAGCGCAGTATGTGAGCACGGGGAGAGAGCAGCACAGTATGTGAGTGCAGGGGAGAGAGCAGCGCAGTATATGAGTGCAGGGGAGAGAGCAGCGCAGTATGTGAGTGCAGGGAGAGAGCAGCGCAGTATGTGAGTATGGAGGAGAGAGGAGCGCAGTATGTTAGTGTGGAAGAGAGAGCAGTGCAGTATGTGAGTGCGGAGGAGAGAGCAGTGCAGTATGTTAGTGTGGAGGAGGGAGCAGCGTAGTATGTGAGCACATGACATAGGCTGCAAAAAAGAACTATGATATGCCATAGACTTCCATTGCCCCCACACTGGATGTGTCCCCATCCATCGCTCCTACAGTCCCCTCCCATTATCCCACAGTCCCAACTCCCTAATGTACACTTGCTTTGGCACAACTGATGTGTATTTATTCTTGACAATAAAGATTCTTTGAATTTGATAGATAGCACAATAACAAATATACAGATAAATATTCAGCAAAACATGGCCTTACTCTAGACATGGGATAATGAAAATACTGTTGCTATCCCCCCATCCAATTCCTTATGATATATATGTAATATCTACTTTTTTTTCCATACATAGGACCAGCATCGACTGGACCTCTTTTGGCATGTACTGTACAGACCAAAAGTTTGGACACACCTTCTCATTTAAAGATTTTTCTGTATTTTCATGACTATGAAAATTGTACATTCACACTGAAGGCATCAAAACTATGAATTAACACATGTGGAATTATATACTTAACAAAAAAGTGTGAAACAACTGAAAATATGTCTTATATTCTAGGTTCTTCATAGTAGCCACATTTTGCTTTGATGAGTGCTTTGCACACTCTTGGCATTCTCTTGATGAGCTTCAAGAGGTAGTCACCGGAAATGGTCTTCCAACAGTCTTGAAGGAGTTCCCAGAGATGCTTAGCACTTGTTGGCCCTTTTTCCTTCACTCTGCGGTCCAGCTCACCCCAAACCATCTCGATTGGGTTTAGGTCTGGTGACTGTGGAGGCCAGGTCATCTGGTGTAGCACCCCATCACTCTCCTTCTTGGTTAAATAGCCCTTATACAGCCTGGAGGTGTGTTTGGGGTCATTGTCCTGTTGAAAAACAAATGATGGTCTAACTAAACGCAAACCGGATGGAATAGCATGCTGCTGCAAGATGCTGTGGTAGCCATGCTGGTTCAGTATGCCTTCAATTTTGAATAAATCCCCAACAGTTTCACCAGCAAAGCACCCCCACACATCACACCTCTTCCTCCATGCTTCACGGTGGGAACAAGGCATGTAGAGTCCATCCGTTCACCTTTTCTGCGTCGCACAAAGACACGGTGGTTGGAACCAAAGATTTGGACTCATCAGACCAAAGCACAGATTTTCACTGGTCTAATGTCCATTCCTTGTGTTCTTTAGCCCAAACAAGTCTCTTCTGCTTGTTGCCTGTCCTTAGCAGTGGTTTCCTAGCAGTTATTTTACCATGAAGGCCTGCTGCACAAAGTCTCCTCTTAACAGTTGTTGTGGAGATGTGTCTGCTGCTAGAACTCTGTGTGGCATTGACCTGGTCTCTAATCTGAGCTGCTGTAAACCTGTGATTTCTGAGGCTGGTGACTCGGGTAAACTTATCCTCAGAAGCAGAGGTGACTCTTGGTCTTCCTTTCCTGGGGCGGTCTTCATGTGAGCCAGTTTCTTTGTAACACTTGATGGTTTTTGCAACTGCATTTGGGGACACTTTCAAAGTTTTCCCAATTTTTCGGACTGACTGACCTTCATTTCTTAAAGTAATGATGGCCACTCGTTTTTCTTCACTTAGCTGCTTTTTTCTTGCCATAATACAAATTCTAACAGTCTATTCAGTAGGACTATCAGCTGTGTATCCGCCAGACTTCTGCACAACACAACTGATGGTCCCAACCCCATTTACAAGGCCAGAAATCCCACTTATTAACCCCTCTCTGACATTAGACATACTATCCCGTCCATAAAACCCGTGCCATTCTGACCATGGACGGGATAGTACGTCATAGGCGATTAGCTGCGCTCCCGGAGGGAGCGCAGCTAATCGCCGCCGGGTGTCAGCTGATTATCACAGCTGACACCCGTGACTGTGTGTCAGGAGCGGTCACGGACCGCTCCCGGCACATTAACCCCTTGCACACCGCGATCAAACATGATCGCGGTGTACTGGGGGCACAGGGGAGGATCGCGCAGGGTGGGGGCTCCCTGCGCGCCCCCCTGAGACCCTCAGACCAGCGCGATGTGATCGCGCTGCTCTGAGGGCTTCCTCCCTCCCAGGACCCGGATCCAAGATGGCGCTGGGGTCCTGGAGGGAGGCGGCTTCCTCAGTGCCTGCCAAGAGCAGGCATGAGGAAGCGTCCTGCACTGCCTGTCACATCGCTGGTGTGACAGAGTGCTGTGCACACTGTCACACCAGCGATCTGATGAAATACAGTGATGTCCCACCCTGGGACAAAGTAAAAAAGTAAAAAAAAGTAAAAATAAACATGTGTAAAAAAAAATCCAAAAAAAAAAAAAAAAAAAAAAAAAAATATTCCCCAATAAATTCATTACTTATTGTAAATAAAAAAAATAAAACAATAAAAGTACACATATATGGTATCGCCGCGTCCGTAACGACCCCCCCTATAAAAATGTCCCACTAGTTAACCCCTTTTGTGAACCCCTTAAAAAATAAAAAATAAAAACGAAGCAAAAAATCAGTGCTTTATCATCATACCGCTGAACAAAAAGTGGAATAACACGCGATCAAAAAGACGGATATAAATAAACATGGTACCGCTGAAAACGTCATCTTGTCCCGCAAAAAACGAGCCATCACTAGCATCATCAGCAAAAAAATAAAAAAGTTATAGCTCGCAGAATAAAGCGATGCAAAAATAATTATTTTTTATATAAAATTGTTTTTATTCTATAAAAGCGCCAAAACATAAAAAAATTATATAAATGAGGTATCGCCATAATCGTACTGACCCGAAGAATAAAACTGCTTTATCGATTTTACCACACGCGGAACAATAAAAACGCCTCACCCAAAAGAAATTCATGAATTGCTGATTTTTGTTCATTCTAACCTCCCAAAAATCGAAATAAAAAGCGATCAAAAAATGTCACGTGCTCAAAAATGGTACCAATAAAAGCGTCACCTCGTCCCGCAAAAATTAAGACCTCACATGACATTGTGGGCCAAAATATGAAAAAATTATAGCTCTCAAAATGTGGCGATGCAAAAAACTACTTTTTGCAATAAAAAGCGTCTTTTAGCGTGACAGCTGCCAATCATAAAAACCGCTATAAATAATAAATCAAACCCCCTTTATCACCCCCTTAGTTAGGGAAAAATAATAAAATAAAAAAAATGTATTTATTTCCATTTTCCCATTAGGGTTAGGGTTTCGGCTAAAGTTAGGGTTAGGGTTGGCGCTAAAGTTAGGATTAGGGTTAGAGTTTGGATTAGGGTTAGGGTTGGGATTAGGGTTGGGACTAGGGTTAGGGGTGTGTTGGGGTTAGGGTTGGAGTTAGAATTGGGGGGTTTCCGCTGTTTAGGCACATCAGGGGCTCTCCAAATGTGACATGGCGTCTGATCTCCATTCCAGCCAATTCTGCTTTGAAAAAGTCAAACGGTGTTCCTTCACTTCTGAGCTCTGCCATGCGTCCAAACAGTAGTTTATCCCCACATATGGGGGATCAGCGTACTCTGGACCCCAAGAGTTATTGTGAAATTTGTCCTATTTCTTCTGTTACCCTTGGGAAAATAAAAAACTGGGGGCGAAAATATTATTTTTGTAAAAAAAATAAGATTTTTTTGTTTTTACGGCTGTACATTATAAACTTCTGTGAAGCACTTGGGGCTTCATAGCGCTCACCACACATCTAAATAAGTTCCTTGTGGGGTCTATTTTCCAAAATGGGGTCACTTGTTGGGGATTTCCACTGTTTAGGCGCATCAGGGGCTCTCCAAATGCGACATGACGCCCCCAGACCATTCCATCAAAGTCTGCAATCCAAAACGTCACTACTTCCCTTTCCGAGCCCTGACATGCGCCCATAAGTAGTTTTCTCCCACATATTGGGTATCAGCGTACTCAGGACAAATTGGACAACAACTTTTGGGGTCCAATTTCTCCTGTTACCCTTGTGAAAATAAAATATTGGGGGCGAAAAAATCATTTTTGTAAAAAAAAAAAGGATTTTTTATTTTTACGGCTGTGCGTTATAAACTTCTGTGAAGCACTTCGGGGTTCAAAGTGCTCACCACACATCTAGGTAAGTTCCTTGTGGGGTCTATTTTCCAAAATGGGGTCACTTGTGGGGGGTTTCCACTGTTTAGGCGCATCAGGGGCTCTCCAAATGCGACATGACGCCCCCAGACCATTCCATCAAAGTCTGCAATCCAAAACGTCACTACTTCCCTTTCCGAGCCCTGACATGCGCCCATACAGTAGTTTTCTCCCACATATTGGGTATCCGCGTACTCAGGACAAATTGGACAACAACTTTTGGGGTCCAATTTCTCCTGTTACCCTTGTGAAAATAAAATATTGGGGGCGAAAAAATCATTTTTGTAAAAAAAAAAAGGATTTTTTATTTTTACGGCTGTGCGTTATAAACTTCTGTGAAGCACTTCGGGGTTCAAAGTGCTCACCACACATCTAGATAAGTTCCTTGTGGGGTCTATTTTCCAAAATGGGGTCACTTGTGGGGGGTTTCCACTGTTTAGGCGTATCAGGGCTCTCCAAATGCGACATGACGCCCCCAGACCATTCCATCAAAGTCTGCAATCCAAAACGTCACTACTTCCCTTCCGAGCCCTGACGTGCACCCATACAGTAGTTTTCTCCTACATATTGGGTATCAGCGTACTCAGGACAAATTGGACAACAACTTTTGGGTTCCAGTTTCTTCTGTTACCCTTGTGAAAATAAAATATTGGGGGCGAAAAAATCATTTTTGTAAAAAAAAAAAGGATTTTTTATTTTAAGGCTGTACGTTATAAACTTTAGTGAAACACCTGGGGGTTCAAAGTTCTCACCACACATCTAGATAAGTTCCTTGAGGGGTCTAGTTTCCAAAATGGTGTCATTTGTGGGGGGTTTCCACTGTTTAGGCAGATCAGGAGCTCTCCAAACACGACATGGCGTCCAGCCAATTCTGCGTTGAAAAAGTGAGACGGCGCTCCTTCCCTTCCAAACTCTGCCATGCACCCAAACAGTGGTATACCCCCACATATGGGGTATCAGTGTACTCAGGACAAATTGCACAATAACTTTTGGAGTCTTGTTACCCTTGGAAAAATAAAAATTCGGGTGAAAAGATCATTTTTGTGGAAAAAATATGATTTTTAAATTTTACGGCTCTACGTTATAAACTTGTGTGAAGCACTTGAGGGTTCAAATTGCTCACCAAAGATCTAGATAAGTTCCTTAGGGGGTCTAGTTTCCCAAATGGGGTCATTTGTGGGGGGTTTCCACTGTTTAGGCACATCAGGGGCTCTCCAAATGCAACATGGCATCCAATCTCAATTCCAGCCAATTTTGGTTGGAAAAAGTCAAATGGTGCTCCTTCCCTTCCGAGCTCTGCCGTGCGCCCAAACAGTGGTTCCCCCCCACATATGGGGCATCAGCGTACTCAGGACAAATTGGACAACAACTTATGTGGTCCAATTTCTCCTGATACCCTTGGGAAAATAAAAAATTAGTGACTAAAAGATAATTTTTGTGGGAAAAAAATAGGATTTTTTATTTTCATGCCCGGGCATTATAAACTTGTGTGAAGCACTTGGGGGTTCAAAGTGCTCACCAAAGATCTAGATAAGTTCCTTAGGGGGTCTAGTTTCCAAAATGGTGTCACTTGTGGGGGATTTCCACTGTTTAGGCTCATCTGGGGCACTGCAAACGGAACATGACCCCCATCAACGTCTGCATTCCAAAACGTTACTACTTCCTTTCCAAGCCCTGCCGTGCGCCCAAACAGTTTTCCACCCCCACATATGGGGTATCAGCGTACTCAGGACAAATTGGACAACAACTTTTGGGGTCCAATTTCCTTGGGAAAATTCAAAAATTTAGGACTAAAAAATCATTTTTGTGGAATTTTTTTTTTTTTTTTTTTCACACCCAGGCATTATAAACTTTTGTGAAACACTTGGGGGTTCAAAGTGCTCACAACAGATCTAGATAAGTACCTTAGGGGGTCTAGTTTCCAAAATGGTGTCACTTGTGGGGGGTTTCCACTGTTTAGGCGCATCAGAGGTTCTCCAAGCGCGACATGGCGTCCAATCTCAACTCCAGCCAATTTTAGTTTGAAAAAGTCAAACGGCGCTACTTCCCTTACGAGCTCTGCCGTGTGCCCAAACAGTGGTTTTCCCCCACATATGGGGTATTGGCGTACTCAGGAGAAATTGCATAACAACCTTATCTGCCCATTTTCTCCTTTTACCCTTGTGAAAATAAAAAAAAGTTTGTAAAAGATCATTTTTGTGGCTAAAAAGTTAAATGTTCATTTTTTCCTTCCACGTTGCTTTAGTTCCTGTGAAGCACCTGAAGGGTTAATAATCTTCTTGAATGTGGTTTTGAGTACCTTGAGGGGTGCAGTTTTTAGAATGGTGTCACCTTTGGGTATTTTCTGCCATATAGACCCCTCAAAGTGACTTCAAATATGAGGTGGTCCCTAAAAAAAATGGCTTTGTAAATTTTGTTGTAAAAATGAGAAATCGCTGGTCAACTTTTAACCCTTATAACTTCCTAACAAAAAAAAATTTTGATTCCAAAATTGTGCTGATGTAAAGTAGACATGTGGGAAATGTTATTTCTTAACTATTTTGTGTTACATATTTCTCTGTTTTAAGGGAATAAAAATTCAAAGTTTGAAAATTGCTAAATTTTCAAAATTTTCGCCATATTTGCGTTTTTTTTCAAAAATAAACGCAAGTTATATGGAAGAAATTTTACCACTAACATGAAGTACAATATGTCACGAGAAAACAATCTCAGAATCGCGAAGATCCGTTGAAGCGTTCCAGAGTTATAACCTCATAAAGAGACAGTGGTCAGAATTGTAAAAATTGGCCCGGTCATTAACGTGCAAACCACCCTTGGGGGTGAAGGGGTTAAACCTGACAGGGCACACCTGTGAAGTGAAAACCATTTCCGGTGACTACCTCTTGAAGCTCATCAAGAGAATGCCAAGAGTGTGCAAAGCAGTCATCAAAGCAAAAGGTGGCTACTTTGAAGAACCTAGAATATAAGACATATTTTCAGTTGTTTCACACTTTTTTGTAAAGTGTAATGTATAATTCCACATGTGTTAATTCATAGTTTTGATGCCTTCAGTGTGAATGTACAATTTTCATAGCCATGAAAATACAGAAAAATCTTTAAATGAGAAGGTGTGCCCAAACGTTTGGTCTGTACTGTATGGTTGAGTCCTTCCTTATTTCTTGACTCAACATATCCTGAGATGTTCAGCTTTGAAAAAAAAGGAAAACATGTTTTTGTGATACTCTGTCAGGAGACGTTGATGCCTTATGCGTCTTTATGTCTCCACCCAGAGGTTGTGATGTGAGCTGTAACCTGTTGAGGTTTTTGCTAGTATGTCGTATAATATATAAAATCTGTTTTGTGCAATGGTTGTCCTTGTGAAATTTTCGTAAAGGTTAGGGCGGACATATACTGTATGTCTACATCTAGCGCCTAGTTGTCTTGAGAATCGCTGCTCCAGTCCTTATGCCAAAAATGATGCATGAAGTATTTCATCACTTGGCCATTTTCCTTATAGGCAGACAGGGTTTGAAGGCGATTTCCTGGCTTTTTCACCACCGCGTATTGTTTTCTCCGCTTACTCCGTCTTTTCTGCATGACAGCAGTAACACATGTCTGCTTTCCACCTTATCGGGTAGACATCTCCAGTGCATCTGTGTGGGGGGAGCTCCATTTCCTCCACTGAAAACCTGTATCTCATTGTAGTAATAAAGCATCACTTCCTCACTTCAAAAACGGCATCAGATAAGACCAATTACTCTAAATGAGTCATAGCAAGAGTAGAGGAAAAGGGTTTTTTTTGTTGTTTTTTTTATTTCTTAGGTCAAGTCTTTGAACTTTAATTCCTTCAAAGGTGTACTAAAATGAGGTTATGGGGTGATCGTCTAAAAACGGCCAAATCACCATTCTTAAGTAGTGCTATTCATTTCCATAAACCAACAGTAGAGTGCATCGGTCCGACTTTGTAACGCAATGGACGTCAAAACTTTTATTGCCTGGAACGTAGGAAGACAGCGTGGGCATGTAGTGTACGTAATGTTGTAATTACCTTCTGTATCCGATGAGGCCAATAACAAGGAGAACGCTGAGTCCTCCAGGCACTTCAACTTCAGTAATACCTATGCTTACTTATACAGGTCAGTGAATAAATTTGATGCTTATCGAATTTGTGTCAATTTTTTAGGAATTTATTGACCCTTGAAAGTTGAACAATTTGCGCTTTAGTTCACTTGCATCTCCTAAAATGCCTGCTGCCGTTTTGCACATAGAAAAAAGATTGTATCAGCCAGAGAATGAGAGACCATACATCACATGCAAAACCACAGTCAATCAAGAGAGACTATTGTAGCCTGTATAAAAACCGAGGCAGGGAATGCAGCAGCCATTTTATGGTGAATCTGGATAGTGAGAGGACATGACAGCTCAGCAATAAAGATAGGGAGAGAAAGCCATAAAACACAGAAGAAACTGTATAGATAGTGTGTGAAGGAAATTAGTGTAGGAGGAAAAGAGATTAGCTTCATATATTTCTTTTTCGGGGCAATTTGAGGCTTTGGAGTGCTTTCAATGAGTCCCAAATTGAATTTCCTTGGAAAAAAGTAGCGCTAATCTCTACTTACTAGATAGGCACCAGCTATGTTCAGAAGGACGACTTTAAGCAGACCCTGTCACCAGTGGACAATGTTGCCTCATGTATATGTATTAATATGCACCACCAAAATAGTCACAGATTTAGATTTTTAGGTATTTTTAATTGTAGGGGGCTTTGGCAGAAGGGTGAAAAAAAATAGAAAAACAGATTCACCCTCTCGGAAGGGTTCAAAGAGTTTATCCTTTAAAAAACATTCTTTATCACTGTTGTAAAAAAAACAGTGCCAAGAATAATATGGAGGCATTTGCACCTTTTTTGGCATCAAACATGTGTAAATTTTGCAATACATCGTTTTTATGCCTCTTTTTGCTATTTTACGCTATTCTACACTTTAAAAAAATGGGTGCAATCTTGGTGTAATCAGATTTTTCACTGATTTTTTTTAACCTTTTTTACTAGTCAAGGCTAAATTTGGAAGTGACACTTTACTGTATATCTGGAACGCAATGACGGGACCGGCATGCATGAGGCTATTGAGTTCAGGACAGTTCAGCCCCGGCCAGTCCAGAAATTCTGGTTTGCACGTGGCTGCAAGCTTAGACTTTTGAAACCCACATAATAGGCAGGAGAAATTCAGTTTTTATGAGTTTTTTGTACATGAGAAAAAAGGATGCCAGATTACTGGTAAAAACAGTCACATGGAAAAAAAACTGGATCTGATGAAAAAATGATCCATGCTTCTGCGATATATGAAGAGATGGCACTTTTGAATGAGTTTTAACTACTATGGGCTCATAACTAAACCACATTCGCGTGTCAGCTCTATTCTCATGAAAAAAGTCCAATTTTTTTAAGAATGTGTCCATTTTTACCATCCATGTGTCATACATTTTTTTGTATCAGAAAGAAAATTGATGGAGGTTTCGCAACCTTCTCCTAGCATAAGGCCGGTGTCACACATTCAGGGTTCCTTGCCCAAGTGCAAACCACAATTTCTAAACCAATCATAAGCCTCCTGACTCGAACTATGAGGCTGTTGAGTTTTCAGTCAGGAGATGGTTCCGAAATAACGGTCCAAGTACAGACCATGGAACAGAGACATGTCAAACCAGCCTTGGAAAAGCAAAAAGCACACAGATGCAACTCAGATGGACTTGTCCATTTTTTTTTCACTTGAAATGGGCAAACTTGACCAAAATTGGACATGACCAGTGGTCCACGAAAAAAAAAAAACAAGCGCGAAAGGTTCATAGACCATAATGCATACATGTTCTATCCATGTAAAAAATGGATAGAACATGCACAGGAATATTGGACGTGTGAATGGGGCCTGAAAGTTAAAAGTAAATTCAGCCGCTTTGTTCATCCTCACCTGGGTTTTTTTTTGCTATATTCCAACTGAAAAATTTCTTGATCCCTTTAAAATAGTAAAATATCATATAATGGTTAGGAATGGGTGACAATTTCCCGTGCGCAGAACATGGTGGAGCTTCTCTCAGTTTTGTCTCCTATGATTAACACTTCCTTCTTTCATTAGAAATTCATTTTCTGCCTTGTTTTTGTCTTCAATTAGCGCAAATGTCTTTTCCCCTGGGTTCAATTAACCTCTAGCAGGTAAACAGCTTATCTCATTTCAAATTCTGCATAATGTGAATACAAAGTTTATTTTTCACAGGTTATATCTGAGCTTTCCTAGAGCAATACTGTACGTCTAGATAAAACATTTCTTATTCTGTCGCTTTATCTCTCTTTCCGTAAAATGCAGTCGAAATGTAAAAGTGTTAGCTCTTTGGGTGGTTCTTCGCTTGTGGGAAGGCAGTCTGAAGAAATGATAATATTTTATTGCACCTCGCTTATATCCTTTACACATTTAATTTCTGTAATATTAAAACTTGTTCATAAAAAAATAATTTAGAAATATAGTTAAAGGGAACCTGCCACGATGAATATGCAATCCAATCTGTAGGCGGCATGTTATCGAGCAGGAGGAGTTAAGCGGATTGTTATAGAGCCTTGTGTAAAAAGATGATGGCCGATAGTGACTGACAGCTGTCACTGTATGTATGGCTGTCAATCATTGAGTGGCTCCACCCACTGGACTCCCAAGCCCAGAATGCTCAGGAATTCAACACATTTTTACAGTGACAGATATCCTTTAAAAATGTCATAATGTAGATATAGTGCTTGCTGGACGATTTGAGGCTTGAGCTACAGAGACTTTCGCCACCCAATAGATGAGTTGGGTTGGCTTTGAAACAAACACAATTATTACTCTGTTGGGAAATGTTTATGCTATATGAGTCTATTCTGATGTAGCAGCCGTCATCAGAGCATGACGCGCTGCTCTACGCTATTTGCATTTTTTCTATACTATATAAAGTGTATTAATGCCATACTGCACAAATAGTTTAGACACGTTGCTTTAAAAGGAAAATGACAGCTGATAAATGCTGCCCGAACTATGGACAGCATGTAACAGACACAGGCTCTATCATCTCAGCCGAGTATGGTTTACTCTGAAATGCTGCGGTAGTAAACCATGCAACTCGGGTGACTTGTCTGAGAGGCTGGTCCCTGGTGGCTTCTCTCTGCCCACTCTCCTTGAGTGATAGGTCTTTACACATACCATTTTATTTTAGATATATTGCGACCTTGTGATAAAGACCCGGGACGGGTCGAAACGCCTTCCTTATTTTTTCGCTAATCATGTTTTCAACTGGTTCATGCTTCTTTGATGTGTAGCAATCAATAAAGTATCATGTACATAACTACTTTGAGAGTGCAGTGGATATTCCTTTCTATAAACCAGGACTAAAACCCAATCCTCCTGCATCTCCATTTTATTTGAGTGATTTATTACTTTTGGATTCAGCAGCACGAACAAGGCTTGTTGAAAGGCTGCGCGGCCAATCAACAAGTTTTTCTGGTGTGGGCACTTCCGGCCCCATAATAGCAATGCCAAGTATTGGCATGGCACAGCATGTAAAATAAAAATTAATAGTGAAAAAAAAATTAGGGGGACCCCACTTTTTTTTTCTCACTATTATTTTTTAGTTTTGATAACAAGCGCAGGTAAAGAAGACTGCTGCAAGCTGCAGCCCTTAGCTGTCTGTTTTATCTTTGCTGGTTATCAAAAATAGAGGGTCTCAATGTCATTTTTAAAGTAATTAAGTAATATATTTTAAATAAGTAATTTTAAAAAATGGCATGCTGTGCCTCCCATGTTTGATAACCAGCCAAAGTAAAGCAGACAGCTGTGGGCTGGTATTCTCAGGGTTGGAAGATCTATGGATATTTGGCCCTTCCCAGCCTAAAATAGCAGCCCACAGCATCCATTGCATGTGCCAATTCTGACGCTTTATCCGGGTCTTCCCACTTGCCCTGGTACCTTGGCAAGCGAGGTAGTATGTTGGGGTTAAAGAATAGTTAAAAAAATACAGACATAAGAAAAAAATACTTTATTTGAATAAAGACTCCCCCTCACTCCCTCATTTACCCATTTTTCAATTAAAACTAAATCCATGAAGTTCTGACAGTAATCCAATAGTGAAATGTCCCACAACATCCATCGAATCCTATGGTGTTTCATTCTGATAAAGTTCTCAAAACGAAACTCCCGTTCAATGACAGGAACAACATTTCTAACGCTCATGTCTGCTGCTGACCGCGAATAACCCCATTGAGCCTCATTCTGAGAAAATATTACCCCATTTTGCAAAGCACCAGGGCAAGCAGAAAGAGCCAGGCAAAGCGCCAGAATTGAAGCAGCTAATGTATGCGCCTTTTTTGAAGAGGGTGCAGGCTGCTATTTTTAGACTTGTGAGGGCCTAATATTCATTGACCTTCCCAGCATGAAAATACCAGCCCACAGCTACCAGCCCCCCGCTGGTAACATTTTTACCGATGGTCACAGCTGCTGCTTTGCACACTGTCATCTGTGTGACAGCGAGGGAACCGCAGTGCTTTGAGCGGCAGTAACGAACTTACCGCCAATCAGAGCTGGTGTTCCCCGCGCTGTCACACAGATGACAGCATGGGAAACGCTGAATGTTTGGGCCCCCCATTCATTTGAATAGGGTCCAAGTTCGTGTTTGAGTTAGTACCTGAACCAAACTTTTTTTAATGTTCGGCCATACCCGACAGACCTGAACATCCACCAGTCCACCCATCACTAGTCAGAACACAATGTTATTTTAAAGTAAGCACAGGTCCTCATTGGGTACTCCTTAATTCCTCTGCAACCTTCCCCTATTGGGTCTCAAAGCTAGACACCTGGCATGAGTTGTTCCTCTATGCCTTGGGGATGTTGTGTTGCTCTTCCCCTAGCGTCTTGTCTGAGCGGCTTTTTAGCGCCGCCAGAGGGTCAAAAGAGACAGGTGCTTTTGCCTGTCAACATAAAGTGTTGATAGGCTCACTCTGATAAAAATTAACAAAGCTTGAAATTGCACAATCTTTTCTACACCATCAGATGACAGCAGCACATATAGTGTTTTAATCTTCAATATTTGAATGAGGCCCACCAGTTGTTGCCTTCAGAGGTTTTATGGATGACAGGATGACCCTACTTAAAAAATTTTCCTGGCTTTGCACTTTGTGCAAATTTTTTATGAGTGTAGTAATACATCAAGTTCACATTCAAAATTTTTTAATGAGTCCTGTAACTTGTTGTCATCAGGGGTCTATGGATGACTGTATTATCCTACTTATCATTTGTTCATGGCTTTGCACTGTGTGCAGAGCCTTTTGGAGTTTAGAAGTGCTACAACTACAGTTTCATAATTTTTTATGAGGCACTCTAGTTGGTGTTTTCAAGAGTGTATGAATCTGCTTGTAATTTTTGGCAGGCTTTGCTCTGTCTGCAGAGCTTTTATGAATGTAGAAGTACCATAACTACACTTTGTTTACAATATTTGAATAAGGTAATACAGTTGGTACCTTCAAGGATTTATGGATGACCCTGCTTGTAAGTTTTGGTAGAAACAGTGCAGAAATTTTGCTCAATATGAGCACATATCCTTATTAGTATTATATTGTTCTCCCATAGACTAGTCCATGGCCTGGAGTACATTTCCTTGATATACAACCCTCAAAAGTGCATTGATTTTATGCGTCTTCAAGTCCCATAAGTTTATTTTTTTATATATATATATATTTCAGTTTTATATGATAGGACCTTTCATCCATTTATACATTTGCTTTTAAAAATATTAAAAAAAAAGTCAAAATACTATTTTAAAATTCTTAACTATAAATTGAAAATTTTTTAAAAATATTTAGAAAAAATCTGTATTTTTTTTTGGTCATTTTACATTGTGCACATAAGGGATCTTTTATAAATAACCAGCAAATGACACCCAGCAAGTTAATTGATCTTTAAAAAGGAGGATCCTTTCATTTCTTCTATCTATAAGATGCACATATTTCCATCAAACGTAACTTTTTTTTTCTTTACGCGATCGCTGTAAAATGTCTTTTCACTTTCCTATTTTTGAGCCTGTGTGATGCTGATTACTTGCCATTTCTGTAATGTGAACATTATCATGAAGGAAAGTAATGACTTGCCGTAGCTGTGGGCTAGCTGAAATACTTTTAAGTGCAATGTCTTCATAGCAAATTAATCTATACAGTGTTATTTAAAAAATGGAATAAGGTTAGCTTTCATTGTGACAGTCAATAACACTACAGTATAATAATCAATGGCTGTTTGTAGCAGCAGGACAGGAGTGGGGCAGATCAGTGAAAATTACTGCCTCTCTGTGCATTCATGTTGGGGAGCCGGCCGGAGTAATGCAGGGAAAATAACAGTCCGCTTTATACAATTAGACATACCTGCATGATATCAGTGGCGAGAGCTAATGCACAGATTGGACTTGGGGCTTAACTGATGAAATGTGCTCCGTGGCGGCATAGAATTCCCATCTGTGTCGCAGGGAATTAAAAGGCGGCTGCTTGTTCTAATTGTTGGGCTGTTTTAGGTATTTTCTCCATGCTGGTACCCCTTATAATCATTTTAATCATATATTAACCCAATGATGAGATGTAAACATGGAAATTAAAATAATTTATGTGCACCTAGTAGCTAGTAACGATTGGTGCATAGTACAAAAAATAAAGGTTTTTTTATCTTACATTTTTTTGCCGTTTTTAAATATTTTTCGTTTTGTTTTTATCCTGTCGAGAAAAGAAGAATGTGCCCTTGCAAACAGTAGACAAGCAAGTGAAGAGCTTACTATGGGTTTCCTTGTATATTAAATTAAGGGAATCTGTCCCCACAAAATGACTGTACAAACCAAGCACAGCTGTTCGGTGCAACCTAGGCGTGGCTACATAGTTCACTGCACCCTCCCACCTAGTTGTTTTCCATCCATCTTCTCCTTCTTTCTGGCTCCTGTAAAACCAGAGCTGTCAATCAAGCAAGAGAAGGGTGAAGATAGATGGGAAAGTGCCAAGGTGACTGAGCACCTGTGCTTGGTTTGTACAGTCATTTTGTGCTGACAGACTCTCTTTAAAGGGAATCTGTCACCCTAAATTGGCGGGATATTTAAATGATGGCAGTCAGGTTAGATGGGCGGTGTTTTCGGTACTTGCCTTAACATGTTGTTCGCCGCTGTCTCCATTATTTCTGGGAATTGTAGTCGTTGCCCTCCATATAACGCGCCTGCGCATTGCAATCTTGAATTGCGCACGTGCAGTATGCTTTGCCCGCAGATTGCAATGCGCAGGCGCGTTATATGGAGGGCAACGACTACAATTCCCAGAAATAATGGAGACAGCGGCGAACAACATGTTAAGGCAAGTACCCAAAACACCGCCCATCTGACCTGACTGCCATCATTTAAATATCCCGCCAATTTAGGGTGACAGATTCCCTTTAAGGGAAGAATCAGGCGGCCATATAACTCAGATGAGGATTGTAATACAATGCTCGGACTGGCTGTCAGCTTTTCTGACACGAGCGTGATAACATGGATATCTATACAACTGTCATGCTTGAGTCGGGAGAGCCGTTGGACAGTCCGAGCTTGGTGTTGTGATCCTCATCCGAATTATACGCCATCTGACTTTTCTCTAAGGCCCATTAATATTCAATGAACAACATTTATCACCGATCTTAAATGTAGTATTGTGAGGTTTGATCACTGGGATCCATAGCAATTGCATTATGGGGGTCCTGTGATCCATATGTGAATGGAGCAGTAGAGTGCATGTGGCGACCACTGATACAATGGTCATGCATGTGCATTAGCTCCTTCACAGACCAAAACAAAAATAGTGTTGGTCATGCATGAGCACTACACAAGATTTCGGGACACTTGTACTCAGTACTCATAACTGCCTTGGTTGACCCCGTCCTACAGTAGTTAAGCTCCTGCGTAGAAACATCGAAAACGGAAACATCTGTTCATTTCACCAAAAGATTGGATAGATGGAAACCACCCTAAAAGTTTATCCAGTAAAGAAAACCAAGTAAAAAGTACAAATAAGTGAACCAAAATATATCTCTTCTTTAGAACTTTTGAGGACCTCAGTGGAGAACCTCCAGTTGTTTCCTTCTCCTCTTGGTTCAAAAAATATCTCGAGATGAGCGATGGACGATGAAAAGGTCTGAAAAAAGACAACTTTTTGTGATACTTTGTAGTCTATGTGCAGCCACTCAGTGGTTGTAATGTGGATTTTAGTTCATCAAGGGTTTTGCTAGCTTATTACAACGTTACATATTGAATTGTTTTATGAGAAATCAGAGTCCTTAACGAAGCTTGTAATTAAAGTAATAGTTGGCACATCGGCTTGGCCTCGCAAATAGATGGGGCAGTAAGAAGCCAACCCATAAATCGTCCAGTAAAACAAATAGTGTCATCTCCAAAAAAGATAAATAAACGTGGTGGAGCCATATATGCTTCTTCTTTATAAGCTCTGCGCAAGCTCAGAGGCCAGTATCCCACATATACACTCGTACAGTGGCCCTGATGCTAGTGGAGAGCCCATATTCCCTATGATTGTAGATTATTAACTGGCTAATTTCGAATAATGGATGATCTGCTGGAAAGGTGGTGCCATTTAGAGGGGATATTTTCCCATATTTTTTTAAAATAGGGCTCAACATGGTGTAAGAATAATAAAAAAAATATTCTCACCTACTCTCTGCTCCGGTCTTCAGCTTCTTCTCCCACCGTGGACAAGCAAGAGCTGAAACATGATGTATAGAGCCGGTTGGTCAATACTCTGAGAAAGGATTAGCTACAGCAGGAAAATGGCCACTGGTCGAGGAAGCTGGGGGACCAGTGAAGGACATTCGGAAGCACCAGGAGAGGAATAGTTGAGTATACTTATTTTTTTACATGTTTACACCACGTTGGGGTCAAAAGGGGTGGACAACCTCCAAAAAAACAATGGGGTTATATACTGTTAGAACATTAACATGCTTCGCCTTGTCTGCATGCCCGTACACAAGCTAATTATAGTGTGTGGCAAAGCTTAACACATTCCTTGCCACGAAGGAGCCAACTTGACATATTCAATGACGTGATGTGTGAATTATACAGTTCTTATGAAAATGATCACGTTGGATCGCCGCAATGGAGCAAACCATTTGGAAATAGCTTTGGCCGCCAGGATAGGCTCTTGCAGTGCCGATAAATTATTTTATTACTGCATTTTGAACTCCATGCTATCGAGATAGTATCAGTTCCTTATCTGATGTGATAATTGCTATGCAGCCTTCACTGAGATCTCCAATAATGTCCGCATTTGTTACCGAGGAATAGGGAGCCTGTCTCTTCCGAAGACTCCATACACGTGAGCTCGGAGGAAGAAGCCTCTGAAGATGTCTTACAATTCTGGTTCAGGTATTCTGATCCTGTTAAGTTCAGATGCGTTCAGGTCAGGCGTATTAAGTATGAAATAAACACTTAGTATCCGGAGGCTGGATGTATAGGGTGGGAGTCATCTAGGAGAATGCTCCTCGGGGCTTCCAAATCATCTGCATTAGTGAAGATTCAGTGACCGTATTATCTACAAACATTTCAGGAAAGATTGTGTGCGCATCCTGAGCACGTATAACGGGGTTTGACTTTGTATAAAATTTCTCTTTCC
>JARQOD010000007.1:81003216-81051488 GCA_033576555.1 Oophaga sylvatica | reverse complement strand
TTATTCTTGGTGCCTGAACTACTTCTTAATACTTTAGGGGGACCAAACAGAATTCTTGTGGTTTGAGGGGTTGAATAATAAATGACACTCTGAATTTACTTTAACGTTTTAAAAAAAAAAAAAAAAAATTACAACAAAAATTTTTGCTGCAGTGCATTTCCCACTTCCAGGCTGATCTACAGTACAAATGTCACAATGCCAAGTTAATTCCGCATGTGTCAACCAGCTAAATCTGCAGGGGGTTGAATACTACTTGTAGGCACTGTATTTACCGAACTGTCCAACGACATTAGTTGGAAACCGGTATTCCGATATAGGCGTGAAGCATCTATGAGTGTGTAACGTGGCGCCGTGCGGTAGCCATGGGGTGAGGTTCTTGTCTTCCACGCCCAACACGCTACCTGAAGGTGGGGTCCTGGCTGGTTTTGTGGACTTGTGCTATGGGAGTGCTATGCCCTTGCAGGCCACATGTTACCGATAACTTTGGTTGGCCAAGACAAGACTTCAATGAGGGAAACCACCAGTCGAATATAAACTTTTTATGGAACGATAACTTTGTGGGAATTATACATTAGGTATTGGGTCCACAACTTGATGGACATTTCCTTCACAATACAGAGTATTTTCACACATAGTTTCAATTCCTTTCTGATTACTCGTTTGGCCTCTATCTTCACTGTTTCACATTTCGTCACCACAACCTAGCTCTGTACTATGGTCCAGTTAGCAAGAGGCTTAGTCGGGATCACACTTGCGAGAAACTCACATGACTCTCGCACTTCAATATCCGGCACCGCTGCCGACACTCGGACCGGAGTGTGCGGCTTCATGTATTTCTATGCAGCTGAACGCTCCAGTCCAAGTGCCGGCGGCAGTGCCGGGTATTGAGGTGCGAGAGTCGTGTGAGTTTCTCGCAAGTGTGACCCTGACCTTATTCTCAACCTGCAGTTCTACGTCTTCTTTCATCTCCAGGAAATTATTTTGCCCGTATGGCATGTATTTATCTTCTCTGCTACTGACACCTTGAATTTCCCACCTAGAGCACTCTCCTCATCTCACCCGCTCTGTCTCGTCTTGACTCGTTACCTTTCTGAGTTATAAACTCAGGGCCGTACCGCTAGGCATCCTCTCCCAGGACCCATCTCCTATTAACCACTCTATCTTTCTGCTGGTTTTCCTTTGTCTGCTCTCCGGTTCACGCTAACCACTGTCTTGGTCTCCCCTCACTTCAGGACACCCACATCATGCAGCATTACCTGCTATTCAGTTGTTAGGTCTGCTTCTCACTAACACTGGGCCTTATCTGATGTCCTGACACAAAAATTTTTTTGTCCTTTCACCTTAGCCCCTTACAAGTGGAAAGCAGTAGATATGAGAAAATTGTTTCTATGCAAATCAAATTTATGTTGAATTTTTAAGAATTCACTGAATTCAAACCTTTTGTGGTTTGCATGGTGTCAATCGCCTAAATTGGCCACCGCCATTTAACACAATGCAATAGATTGCATCAGCCAGGGAAGGATCACGTGACCTCAGGTACAGCCGGGCAACTTTCCACATAATACCATGCAGCTAGCACATCACATGGTACAACACAGCCAAACAGAAGAGATTATCAGAGCCTGTATAAAAGCCGATAATGGGAATGCAGCTGATATGCAGCTGACATTTTGGGATGAATTTGTATAGTGAAAGGATGTCACAGCTCAGCATTACAAATTGGGAATGAAAGCCATAAAACACTAAAGAAACTGTACAGATAGTGGGTAACAGCATGAAACGAAGCAGTGAATAAGATTAGTATGTGAGGAACAGGTCATTGGTTACCATATGTATACCTATAGACATTTATGCTGAGGTCAATTGGACATTAACAAGGCTGTCTTTGCATTGAAGAGCCCGAATCATGTCCAATACAGTCCTAGGAGACCTCAGAGTGTTACACGCGTCTTTTCAGGTCAATTGGAGGCTTTGCAGTACTTTCGATTTGCTGCGAATCAAATCACTGTGAGTTGATATTTTTTTATTCTGCGCAGGTGACCAACATGTTCACAGTAAGGCCGGCGTCACACTGCCGAGTTTGATTCGAGTTAGTCGCACGACTTTCTCGCATCAACACCCGGCACGGCCGCCCACTCTCGGACCCGAGTGTGCGGCTGCATGTATTTCTATGCCACCGCGCACTCGGGTCCGAGAGCGGGCGGCCGTGCCGGGTGTTGATGCGAGAAAGTTGTGCGACTAACTCGCATCAAACTCGGCAGTGTGACGCCGGCCTAATACTATGTGTCATACATTATAGTTGAGGTGTCATTTTTCTTACTTGGTGATGGAAGTCTTTACTGCATTTTTTGGACCTATATTATGTTTGCCAACATTCAAGTCCCAAATCGTGCAGTTTTCAGCTTCACTTTTATTTTGAACGAGAACAGCCCGAAAGTTGTAACGTGAATTAGAATTAACCCCACGTCCCTTCTACATTCACATTTATGATACAGTCCCTAAAAAAAGTCTAAATTAAAGTGTTCAATATGTAAACATTCAATCTCTAAATGCAGAAGGTCGACCACCCACAGAGACTCATAAAATACTATAAATTAATATTGTGCTCCCTCCAAGCAGAAAAAGCAAAGAACGACTTTCTCTATGAACTCGATCTGTTCAACTTTCCTGACTGATTTCATTTTTAACACTATAATTTCCATCTTAAAGGGGGAAATTATTCTTATTGCAATTTACTTTTAAAACACTATAATCTCCTTAACTAACAACGGGCATAATATAAAAGTAAAGCCGCAGTTCTGAACCGCCTCCAACAGCTCTGGATCAGACTTTATCGTGCTTTTTTTTCTGTTTTGGTCCATTCTCCAGTTTTATTCTCTCCATGAAATATGGAGAACTAAAATTGTCAAGTTTGCTTTTAGAACATATAATAAACAGGAATTGAAAGTCGATTCTATATAATTCCATTTTTCATATTAAGAACAAATTCCATGTGTTTTCTATAAAATGTCTGCCATGCTGTATCTAAAACTATTTACAAAAAAAAGAAAGGTCTCCTCCTGGAAGAAAAAGAACTGGAAGGCTCGCCAATACCTTTCCCATCTATATCCTCAAGTAAACCAGTCTATAGATTAAGTATTGACGTCAAGCACATCATTATCAATGTCTACAAAGATATTTAAAAGGTCTGTATATTTTGGATAATCATTTTTTTTAGAAGTTTTACCAAAAATTAACTGAATGCAAAGTCTCTTGTTGATAGAAACACTAACAATAGCGTGAAATCTTCAGGGAAACCCAACAGTAAGTGTTTAGGTTTCCTGCAGCACTCCCAGAGGGGAGATGAAGTATTGCATGGTGCTCATTGAAATGCAAAGGTGATTTGTGTAATAGACACATTGAGTTCTCCAGAAAAAGATATGCTTTATGTAGTCACGCTCTACTTTGGCAATTTAATGGAGGTCCCATAAAAGAGAACCTTTACTAAAAAGTATTGACAAGCTTGTTTCCTAAAGCAGACAGGGCCTTGTAATGGGGTTTGTCCTATATGCACAACCCCTTCCTAAATTGTGACTGTCCTTTATTCAGTTAATACTGTATATATATGTATAAAAATGTCATCACAAACAAGTGGGATAACTTGAAGCTTGTAGGCCCCAAGGCAAAATCAGTAATCAGGGCCTAGACGAAAACCAAATTGTTTTTTTATATGGGTTAAAGGGACCTTACGGGTCCCAAAAAGATCTGATATTTTATATTATTTCCTGCTGGCTCAATGTCTATGCAGAGCTTGATTTAGAGAATTAAGGTACTTTAGATAGTTGTCTGTTAAATACTTGTTCAGTTATTAGCTATCTGTGCCAACCATAGGCTAAGAGAGAATGGAGCAAGCCACTGCTGAAACCTTTATATTCTTGAAAACAAAAAGATTGGACATGTTGAAATCCAATAGGCCCAATCCACTTCCTTGACATCTGTAGTTGGGAGAAAGTCGGAAGGTGCTTGTTGGATGATCAGACGGTCTTGTTCAGTTGGTGTGTTCGGCCAACAATAATTTAATGTGCATCACTGATACTTGCAGGGAGTCAGGATCAGTACAAAAATACAACCTGTATTTATATAAAGCTGCTCTAATTATGTAGCTTATATATAAATGCCCTTTAACATTACTGTATGGGGTTTTTAAATACAAATGAGTGAAACTGTTGAAATTCAGTTCACCAGATTCGCTACAATTTGATTAGGAAATTTGATTAATTTAGTTGATGCAAATCAAATTGCTGGTAAACACCATTTATTATGCTCTGATGTCTCTCCAGACCCAGAGCATGATAAACGGAGGAGTAAAAGATGAAAATAATATTGTACTCACCTGGTCCCTCCTGTCCTGGTGCTGCATCTCCCCTCTTCGGCCTCCATCCGGTTCACTTCCTTCCTCTTACTTCAGTCTTCTCTTCTGTCTTCAGATTTCTTCACTTTAGTACTCACTAAGCCTCATGCTCCATCTTGACTTGCATCGCCTCATGAGGTCATGATATTGAGGCGTGCAAAAGTAAAGATGGAAGAGAAGAGCAGAAGGAGAAATTGAGCTGTCGTGAGACCAGGTGGGGAGCTGCAGAATCTGGACAGGTAAGGAGTGACGTAAGTATAATTTTTAATAATATATATAATATATATATATATATTTTTTTTTATTATTTTTTTTTAAAAAAAAGCCTTCCAGGCAATAAATATCAAACAAAATTGCAACTAGCAGCCCACTATTTTGCTTGGTTCAAGTGAATCAAATGGCCCAAAATTTGGGTTTTGGCAAAAAAAATTTTTTTATGAAATTCAAAACCAATTCAGTTTGTTTCCAAAATAAATTAGTCATCTCTAGTAACTTTGTCTCCGCCCTGTAACATCACAGATACATGAAAACGACACATTTGTCCATCACACCTGAGGAAAATAATGATCAATGGCTAGAAGATTATGCCGTTCCTTCCATTGTCTTTAGATCATCGGAATGGAACATTAATAAGACAGGGGAATGAGTGAGAACTGATCTAAGCGGAGACTATAATGTAACACACCTCACTAACTGCAACTCTTAATTTCTACTGACAATTCATATCTCATGATAATACGAGCGGCGGGATACATTATTGCTTGGAGACAGATGTTCAAAAAGAGTCTCTTTGCACCAATTTTACAGTATCATATACTAGGTTACATAACTATGCCTCATCTGACTTGTCCTCCGGAGAAGGTGTAAACATGTCAACCCTTCTCGGGGGTTTTCTTCGTAGAACAGATGTACTCTATCTTACTGAGATGGATTGTTCTTACTAGGAGGTCACTTTCTTCTTCTCTTGTAGCCCAACAGGCATCAAAATACAGACGGCTCTTATGATTGCCATGAACAATTATGACAAACGCTACATCACCTCACCACTTGAGTCGAAGGCACCACTAGGCTCAGTCACGTGGGGCATGTTCACCGGGATCCAACCATTGCCACTTTCAATCTTATTCTCATCCATTGGTACAATAGAAAACTATCAGACTTAGAGAAATGCCCCCGACAAATGATAATAGAGGGTTAATGTGTGTGGCAATGGACAGTTAAGACTAGAATTGTGATTAGTAAGGTGAAGCATTTTTTTTTTGCATCCATGAAGGACATGGTGGCTATCAGGGGTCGTTGAGGGCATTTCGGCTGACATGGAGGCAATTGTGGCTTTCATCTTGGATTTGAGGCTTCTATAGAAGACATTGTGGAGGGCATGGAGAATTTTGGTTAGCATAAGAGACAATAAGGTCATTGTGACTGGTATAAGAGGCATTGTGACTTTCTTAGGGAAATTGAGGTTGGTACTGGTTACATTGTGAGGCATTGTGCCTGGCATGGGGCCATTGCGACTGCTATGGAGGACACTGTGGGAGGGGTGGGATAATTGCATAGCACAATGGGCAGTAAAGGGAACCTTTCATGTGAAAAATGCTATATGATATGCAGATGAGGGGTAAAACTGTAGGTTAATAGCCTTCTGAAGCTGCCCGATGTGCACACTGAAAGCCCTGCTGTTGGGAGGAAATAAATTTTATTCCACCAGGCAGCCTCCGGCTTTCAGTCATAGAGGTGCGGTCAAAGAAGCTTACGTCACTGAAGTGAGCATACGTAGTAAGCAGCGCCTGTAACCGCGCCCCTGGCTCTGACCGATAGGCGGCTCTTCAGTGCATCTGCTGAGCTGGCTGTCAGTCAGTACCAGGGCATGGTTACAGCTACCGCTCACAATATACTGAGTGGGGCCTAAAGCCATGCCTGCCGCACCACTATGACTGAAAGCCAGAGGCTGCCAGGAGGAATAAAGTTAAATTAAGGAATAAAGAAATTGGGGCTGGCATTGGTTACATTGTAAGCCATTATGCCTAGTATGGTTGCATTGCGGCTGCTATAGATTGTACTGAGGCAGACATGGGGCATTTTGGTGTGCATAAGTGGCATAAAGGGTATCGTAACTTTTATAGGGAAATTGATCTTGGTATAGATTTTTTTGTGGGACTTTGTGGCTGCTATGGGAACACTGTGGCAGGCGTGGTTGACCACTTTTTTGTGTAGACAGCACTTTAGTTGGACTTTATCTGTGCTACACTACAGTCTAAATTTCCAAACCAGCAGAGCGATCTCATCATGGGGTCCAAATATTCCTTCTTTGGGGCAATTTCCAGTTTTTCTAACAATGCAATATCTTGAGATTAGTCAGTGGCTGATGTGAAAAAGGATTAGGCCGGGGTCAGACATGCGAGAAACTCGCACAAGTCTCGCATGTCAATACCCGGCACTGCCGCCGGTACTCGGGACTGGAGCGTGTAGCTGCATAGAAATACATGCATCCGCACGCTCCTGTCCAAGTGCTGGCGGCAGTGCTGGGTATTGACATGCGAGACTCGTGCGAGTTTCTTGCATGTCTGACCTCGGCCTTACAGTTATGTTGGTGGTATAATAAAAAAAAGGCTTCAAACCAGTGTAATATAAAACTGCATGGGAGCAAAAATGGCTTTGTGCAAAAATTCCTATAGATTATAGCTCTACGTCACACGTCGTCCAAAAAGTCGAATGAAACCTTTTCCAATATTCATGGGTTAATGGTCTGTAGCAACCTTTTTTTTTTTCTTTCTTCGCCATCTTCCCATCCTGTGTGGCACATATGATCGAAAGATGACTTTCTATTAAGATGGACGCAATTCAAAACTTCTTTTGTTCTTCTGCCGGGTGTTATAGCCCCAGCCGGGATGTCTGACATGTGGCTCCCAGAGGACTCATCATGAATTAAGCCGACATATTATGTGTTATTTCAGAATAAGTCACCTATGTACTTACTTTTTTTTTTCTTTCCTCCTTTGTAGTCAGTCTACAGTCAGCATAATTGCAGAACTGCACGTGGACAGACCGGCGGTGACGGACCACCTTAAATAGAATTTCTTGGCCGTTTAATAATGTTGCAATGCTGGAGTTTGCCAGTAACCGGTATTGAGTGTTCCCCTTTGTAATATTTATAAAGAAAATAAAAAGGGAAGAGGTGAAGAAAAAAAAACATTTTATTTTTTACAAAAAAAAATTAAAATGACTGGAAAGGGAGGGGACCGTGCACAGGCAGCCTAAATAAACAACCCTATAATTACATCTAAATAGTGCATGACCGGCGGAGCTGGGATTTCACATACGAGGGTCGTGTGCTTTATCAGCCTTGATAGAGAATGTGCCGAGATTGGGATCTTGAATATAAATATGTACGGAGTTGTTAGGAATCAGGGGGCCGCAGTTTTGACATGCAGCCTTGATCGGTTTAGATACGCCTGGCGGTCTGCCCATTGTATTACTCTGCACCCGGACTCCCTTCCATCACATACGATCCTGGGAACCAAACAATGCCAAATCCAAATGTGCCAGAATGGTGATAGGTTAAATGGGTTTCCCATGAATGCTTTTTTTTAACCCCATCGTCTTGCTTTAGATGAAACTAATAACATCGGCTATACTCACCGACCCTTCTCCAGTGCCTGCTCTCTGCCGATGGTCCCAATTTTGTAGACAGGCTGCATCGGTGACATCATGACTACAGAACTTGAAACCCCTGCAGTCAGTCACTGGCCTGAGTGGTGATGCCTATTGGCAGATGTGTTTAAATAAAAGAAGAAAAAATGTCCCCCAAAGTGTCCATATCCTTTAAAGGGAACCTGTCTCGGTATCTATGCTGCCCAAACAGCGGGCAGCATTAATGGCAGCCAGGCTGCACGATTGCAGCCAAGTATATGATACACTTTGACGATTTGGCCAGCTCTTCCCAGTGCTGCTAGAAGTGATTGACAGGTTTATCCCTATTCACCTGTGAGAGAGGGGGACCTGTGGATCTTCAAAGTTTATTTTATCTTGGTGTTTTAAAGAACTATATACCTGGCAGGAATCATGCAGCCAGGCTCTGATTCATACTGCCCATGGGTTGAGTAGCATGAATCACCTTCCAAGATCCCTTTAAGGATAGTAGTTAACTCTCGTTCACGTGGATAGTACATGCAAATCTGGTCTTGCAAAATTCGTACCCAGCAGCGAAGTGCTTCTAAATCATAGCTGTTATATCTCCAACTCGCACATTTAATAGCATTTCTCAAGATTATTCCACCCTCAAGTTCTTCAGTCTTCTAAGGAGCAGAAGTTCTAAAATAGTGCATGTGAGGAAGTATCATGAGCTCAGCCCTTTTGGGTCGCGTTTTCTATGTTTCCCCTTGTACTCGTCGTCGTACAAGTTGCAGTATCAGTTGCTCATATTCACCCTGCTGACTCTTCTTGTTTTCACGGCTGGATCTGGGTTATAGTTCCTGCTACATTGTCTATATTTCTTATATGATAGTTCTAGTGTTTCCGACGCTGTCATTGCTTTATTCTTCTTCCAAAAAATATTTATTGTAACATTCCATAATCTTCATGTCTCCTCGCAGGGGGTCTAACATTGACAAATAAGAAAATGAAGTGACGATATAAAACATGCACGATGTCACCGACAGTAAGTACAGTGATTTCAAGGACACGGGCACTGAAAATCCCTGGATTCTGAGCTGACATTGGTGGTTTAGGTGTCTACGCGGTGAGGATACCGGGGATACAATATTGTCCTAAGAGGGTTTTCTGGGTCATCATTGAAACAATTCGGATCCAAATTGCTCAAAGTCGGTCAATGGATGACATGATCATGTATGGTAGCCCCTCCTTAGGCACATGGCGACACCAGTAAAAGATTATGTTAGAGTTGCAGAATTGTTCATTCGGTTTCTCTAGAATTCGATCAGCAGCATTATTTTTTGCATTAACACAGCCGAACTTATAGAGTCAATCGGGTAGAAATACCCTAATTTCGAAGCCTGACATCAAACATACATTCGGCAATACGTACGTTAACCCGTATGCGAACATGCAATCAGAATTCAGGCATTCCGAATCCAAAACAAATCGCAAGTTATCAGGTAACTTTCCCAGTCACATGTCTACCTGCCATTCCATTTGCCATCAATAGTCAGCCATATAAAGTAGCTGAAAATTTAGCTTTAATGCTTGGCTGACCATGTCTCAAGGCTACATTCACACCACCATATTTTCGGTCGTGGAAAAAACTCGCAACATTCGGACCAACTGGTTTACCACTACTCATCACAAGGGAACACTCAAGATTAGATGATGGTCCAAGGCGTTCGGACCTCCCGTTGGGAAACCTAGCCCAATCCAACAACAGTGGAACCAATGCTTATGGCCATTACTGATTTTATATGAGGGCACTGGAAATGATTACTTTATACAGGCACTAAGGGCATTTTTATTTTAAATGGTACATTTCCAGAGTGTCACTTACAACGGCAACAGGGGTCTTTTAACAATATTTTTGCATTGAATTGGCATGCAACTGTAAGAGTGAATTGATGGTCTCACAGTAAGACTTTTCAACATGTTGCATTTGCCCATGTTTCTTCATAGAAAAACTGCTCTGTTTGGCAGTAAAAAAACCTGCTTACAAAAAGCTGGATGGCTAGTTTTTTGTGTGTTTTGGCTAAGTTTTTTGCTGAGTATGTTCTCTTGTGCATGTTGATATCGTTTAGTGCCCCCTAAAAAATCATGATGCCAAAACGCAGCAAATTCTGATACCTGGCATTTTTGTAACATTTTTGTGCTCCCCTTTTTGCCATTACTTGTTACTTTCTATGATGGTAAAAAACACTGCAAAAATGCTGAAAGAAGTGACATGCTGCAGTTTGCAAAAATGCGACAGTATTCCAAGTCAGTCAGGAAAAAGAAAGCAATATGTGTGCATGAGATCTCTGAAATCTCATAGTTTTTGCTGGTACTGTAAAACGCAGCTTAAAATTTGCATTAAAAAAGCAGCAAAGACGCAATGTGCCAAAATAGCCATAGAAAAATTGGCGACCCCTGAATTGTATCTTTTATATCCCTATGAAATGCATTGATAGACACATACATATCTACATAACATTTATATATGTACTGTATAGAAACAAACAAATCTTTTGAAATTCAAATCCAGATTCACTCAGATTCCTCTTGAAGCGCCACTCCAGCTAATCAAGAGGGATCAAAGCCCTTATAAAAGTCAGGCAGGGAATGCAGCAGCTGTTATAAAGCACCATGCCAGCATTATTCTTTTTATTGCAACGCTACAGGGATGCTACTTATTCAAGTTCCCAGACCCTAGTACTTTGCTTACCAGCCGCAGCCTTCACCTTTTCCTGACGTCGCTCCAGTCCTGATCTGCTATCTTCTGACCACAACTTCTTATTGACCAGAATCAGAGGTAACAGTTACAAGCTCTTAATGGAAAACTTGTTCTGGCTTCGTTCTGACTCTCAGACTCACATTGAGTTTTGACAGTATTGTTCCAGCAAACACTGTAGTGATCCGGCAGGTCACAAACTGCTGTAGACCGCCTGGATAAAAGATGAAGATGGCAGCTGGTAAGTATAAGACTAGAGGCAGGGGACCTAGATTAGTTACACCACTCCAGTGCTTTAAAACAGCTGCTGCATTCCCTGCCTCGGCTTTTATAAGGGCTTTGGTGCTATAACATGTTGTGTGATAGCTGCAAGGCATTATGAAAGAGACTGCTCGAGGTTATGTGATCATTCTCTATCTGGAGAGATGTTCTGCAATGTGTAAAAGCGAACCGAAAACGGTTCATCAAAATTTCTAAAAAGTCGATTTGCTCATGTTTAATAGTAAATATACTGCAAAAAAAAATTGATAGAAAGCCCTTATTCTGGTTTGTTTTTTTAACGTTTCCAAGGCAGCCTAAATGGGACACAGCTTCATTAGGCAGTTGACATTTGTCCAGTTAAAACTATTGACTCATGCTTTCGTTACTTCCTCCTCAAATTACTGCAGTGCCACAGCTGATCCGACCAGATTTTCCATTTCTTATAAATAGCCACCAGAAAAGTATTAATTATCCTTGTACGATTTAATGCACAGACTGCCTTAACCTTTCAGGTTCCCTTAAACGCCGGAATCTCAAGCCCCTATCTATAGCCGAGAACGTGATTTATGACGGGAAGGTTTAATTTCTGTTTTTTAAATATGTTATCCACCGATCTGCATGCATTTAAATTTCGCCCGTAACACTTTTCCTCTTGTCTCCGGGCCGTTGTTTAATATTCAAGGATGATTTTTTTTTTTTTTTTTGTCCACATACATTTTGGTCTATGTCACCTCGGATTAAATTATTACTGTTTGGAGCCTCTCGGAGCAGGCCTCAGGCCCTTATTTACAAGAATCAATGAAACGGTAATGAAAATCCATTTTTCATACTATCAGTCCCGGCCTCCTTTTATTTAGTTAGCGGTGTCAAAGTAAGCAATTCATTTTGTGAAAATGTCAGGATAAGGGGGAGGAGGAGAACGAGAAGAGAAAAAAAAATGAAGGACTGGCTGCTAAAGGGTTAATCAGCAAATAAAATTCTGCATCTTGGCCCCAATGGTTAAATCTAGACAGGGGGTTAGGGCCGGGAAAAAAAAACAGGACTAAATGTATGCAAAGTAATGTATATTGACATATAAGCAAAGGCCTGCTATGATGAATATTGAAATATATATGCAAAGCGAAGGAGCCGCGTTACTTTCTAGATCTCGGTGTGGCTCGTGAGGAAATGAACCATTTATATTCAGCAATTTAGACAATATCCCTCGTTTATCGGCACCGGCCGCGCAGGAGTGGATTTGTCTTCGTAATTTATTTAGGTAAATATATTTATTCGTGCAGGGATTTTTTTTTTTTGGGTTGAAGGTGGGGGGGAGGTGGAGGGGAGGTAACGATCGTCGCTCTCATAGTCAGTGTATAAATATTTAACAGCACGTCTAAAATGTTATTCATGTCGTTTATCAGGTCTGGATGTGGCACAGGACGCAACTTTTTTTTTTTTTCCGACGTTTCACCTGAACCAAAACTTGAGACGTGAAACAAAGAGAAAAGAGACAATGAAAGGAAAAGATATGTCAAAAGGAAAACAGACAGTTTGGAAACAATTTGCCGAAAGCATGAAATATTCAACAGCCTCATTTCCAAATGTTACCTACTGGGGGTAAGGAGAAGGAACGTGTGTTTCACTCCTGAGACAGACTTGTTAGAGGTCCTTGATAATAAGATGGTCACAGGAACCTCCAGCGATCAGCTGCAAGCAGGCAGTATGTGTTCAATTTATCTACAGCACCATTACTGGGGAAATTAAGAATTACACCTTGCCGGTTCAAATCAGTGGGTTTTCAGCGTACTACTGGACAAGGCAGGTCCTCCAGGGCAGGAGAGACTGGTTGTAAATTCTCCTCACTAAGGCCGTGAGAAGAAGATGGAATCCGCATTATTAAGTCAGATTTCTCTAATATGATGTACAAAATGGGTTTTCGGAACTGGAAATAAAGTAAAGGATAGATAGATAGATAGATAGATAGATAGATAGATAGATAGATAGATAGATAGATAGATAGATAGATAGATAGATAGATAGTAGTGATGAGCGAGTATACTCGTTGCTCGGGTTTTCTCGAGCATGCTCGGGTGTTCTCCGAGTATTTTGCCGTGCTCGGAGATTTAGTTTCTGTCGTCTCAGCTGCATGATTTGTGACTGCTAGACAGCCTGAATACATGTGGGGATTCCCTAACAAACAGGCAATCCCATATGTATTTAGGCTGTCTAGTAGCCGCAAATCATGCAGCTGCGGTGACAGAAACTAAATCTCCGAGCACTTCCAAATACTCGGAGACCACCCGAGCATGCTCGGGAAAACCGAGCAACAAGCATACTCGCTCATCATTAATAGATAGAGAGACGGACAGATAGATAGACAGATGATAGATAGATTGCATAAAACCTGAAAATCTGGTATTTGTTTCTTCCACAGAAGGCAACATATTGTGGAAATTCACAGAAGCAGAAGTAGAAGGTTTAGCTGATCATTTGGAATTTCCTTCTGATGGTTCTTTATATTTGACACTTTATAAATGTTTGTTTGTTTGACCATTGAGAATCCAAAACCTTTGATTGTCTGCTTCCTATTGATGTTACTTTGATGTTACCCTTTAATGTTACATTATTATACTGTCAGCACAATGCCAATAAGGGGCCAAAACGAAATCCACATAACTGCCTGGAAAGTCCAAACTAAAACTGATAATTTGGTTTAGATTTGGATTTTCACCTATCATCCACCTCTCCTATTATTTACTGAAATTATTTTTCTGCCGTGTCGCACATTCATTTTTTATTAATATAGTTGTTTTGAAACATAATGACAGGAACTGATTAAAAAAAAAAAAACAAGGAAGTAAAACACCTCCGACTATAAAGTGCTGGAAAACATGACAGTCTAGGAAATTGATTACTTTACTAATATAGGTGGTGTGAAGTTAGGGAACGCAGGCAGGACTGTACATGTGGGAAACATCTAATTATGTCTATGTGCCATCAACCTTGTACTCGTCTATAGGCCTTAACGAAACCTGAGCGGCCTGGCCTCTGCTTATTTCCAAAGCACCAAAATATCAATCAATTGAGAGAAACAAGAAGGTTGGACCCTGCAGATCCCCACCGATCCCTAGAAGGATGGAATCTAATCCTGACAATGACATGTTTCTTTTGGTCTTATCTTGGCAATCTCTGAATCTGTAAGCTGACATCATAAGGCAGGTAGATCCCACACTATACTGGGCCATACATGAGCAGGGATGATGGAGGATCAGGAACTGCTAAGAGACAGTTAATACTCTGCTTCAACAGCTCGGATCGGAAGTAACTCTGATCCTGATCACTTAATCCTTTAAATGCTACACTTAATGCTGATCATAGCATCTAAACGGTTTTTACAGAGAAAAGCTTCTCTTTCTAAAAGCCCAAAGGTTCCCCACCACCACCAGTGATGTGATTACACGGTGTTCCTAGGTTGCCATTAGACATCAGCAAATCTCCCAAAATTAAAATTTGGAAGATTTACTCTAAATCGGCCTGGAATTTCTAAAGAGCCTCAATTGTCATTACTAGACTTTGTTATGCTTGGATGCCTCTCCAGACCCCAAAGTGTAATAAATGGAGGATTGGGAAAATTGACAATCTTTTATTAATGTCATTGATGTGCATAGGTCTATCTCACAATCTAAATTCCATATCAGTATGTTTTAGCAGTATGGAAGGAAATGGGAGAACCCGGAGTGCACTCACAAAACCAGGGAAGACATACAAACTCTTTGGAGATGTTGTCCTTGGTGGGATTTGAACCCAGGACCCCAGAGCTGCAAAACATCAGAGCTCAGCACTGAGCCACCATGGATTTAAGCAAATTGACTGTCAAAAAACTTTGGATTCTGACAAACCCAATTTTTTGTGAAAAAAATACAAATTTCTTCTTATTGATTTTTTTCATCTCTAGTTATCACCTGATCTCATTTGGGTTCTGACTGCCAGAACCCAAAGCGATCCTGAGATCAGGGTACTGTCTTGAATGGAACTGAAGTGCGCATGCTCAACTATAGCTCCATTAATTGCCTTTGTGACAGCCAGATAGGACTGAGCGCTCTCCTTGACTATTTTCAGCAATCTTATAGACAATGAATGGAGCAGAAGTTGAGCATACACACATTGCCTCCACTGTAAACAGGTACGCAGATGCACCCGCACAGAGGATGGCACAGTTGTACCTTAACCAACAAATATTTAATTAACGCAAGTATAAGTGATGACTACGGCACAACATAAAGAGCAAAGCAAAACGCAGAAGGACCATAAGTTTTTGTACAATAGAATACAGCAATTCGCCATACAGAATATCAACACAATTATAATCACACGCTATTGTTCTATTATTACAAATAAACAAAATATTATCGTCAGTGATTTCTGGTCCCAACACCTTAACCTGAGGTGTGGCACTATCACTATCAGGGCCATTACCACCTTCTCTCTGTCACTCTCTAGGCAATACGAGCTGTAATACAGGCCCTAACAGAGGCCTCTGATACCACACCATTAGGCCGCAATTCACTTATCATGGAGTCAATTTGCACACCTGTTACACTGGCCGCCTTTATCCCCTGAAGCACGACTCCGGTCACCTGTGCACCGTATGTCTACACCAGAAGTCACAGCTAAAATGAATGTCTCTCTTCATCTCTTCATGTAATCTCTCGTGGCTCTGGCTCTGGTCCCTAGGCTCAGATCTCTTAGCTCTGGTCTTTCATCTCCGATTCTACCCAGCTCTGGCCCACAATCTGGTTACTCGATTCCTCACTCGGTCTGGTCACTCGACTCTTCAATCAGGTCTGGTCACTCGATTCTTCACTCGGGGCTGGTCACTTGATAATTCACTTGGGTCTGGTCATTCAACTCTTCACTTGGGTCTAGTCATCGACTCTTCACTCATGTCTGGTCACTCTATTCTTCACTTGGGGCTCATCACTCGACTTTTCACTCAGGTCTAGTCACTCGATTCTTCACTTGAGTCTAATCACTTGACTCTTTACTCAGGTCTGTTCACTCAATTCTTCACTCTTGTCTGGTCACTCTACTCTTTATAAGTGTCTAGTCACTCGACTCTTCACTAAGGTCTGGTCACTCGATTCTTCACTCATGTCTGGTCACTTGACTTCACTCTGGTCTGGTCACTCTATTCTTCACTCTTGTCTGATCACTCTACTCTTTATAAGTGTCTAGTCACTCGACTCTTCGCTAAGGTCTGGTCACTCGATTCTTCACTCATGTCTGGTCACTTGACTCTTCACTCTGGTCTGGTCACTCTATTCTTCACTCGGGGCTGGTCACTCGATTCTTCACTCGGGGTTCATCACTCGACTTTTCACTCAGGTCTAGTCACTCGATTCTTCACTCAAGTCTTATCACTCGACTCTTCACTCAGGTCTGGTCACTCGATTCTTCAGTCACTCGTGTCTTAACACTCGACTCTTTACTCGTGTCTGGTCACTCGACTCTTCACTTGGGTCTGCTCACTCAATTCTTAAATTGAGGCTGGTCACTTGACCCTTCACTCATGTCTATTCACTCAAAATGGGGGCCATAAGCCAACCTTGTGACACCACGTGTACATCCTGCTATAGGTTCAGGCTCTGACTTCTCCCCTTTAGTGCTCTCCTGGGCCTTTTCCAATTATTAACTGTGCCACAGCTGTCACCTGACCTGGTGTCTCCTCCAATCTCTTCCGCTCTGGAATCAGGCACTTTGTTATGCAATTCCTGCTGACACTTTCCACTTTTTCTTGTCCTACAATCTTTGGCTAGTAGATGATGGCACTGACTTGCAGACATCCTTCCCTTTGTCCATCTCCTTACAATACTAAAGGGGGGATTGTGCAGTCCTGTTCTTAGGGATCCAGAGCTCTGATCTCTGGAATGTTGCAAGTCCTGGTTGTCAGACCTCTAATGCGATCTGGGATCAACGCCCTCGAATAGTGAATAGTTTGGGTTTTTTTGAGGAGTGGAGCACCAATTACACCAAAAGCAAAAGTTTGGCACAAAAACAATAGGGTGTTTAACATTTTCAGCTAAAAGGGAATGCAGGTTAAAAAAAAATCCTGCAGGAGCAGTAGCTGCCGATTGTTTCCCGCGCTGTAGATAGTGAGCCGAAAGTTCTTGGTGTGGGAACTGCTCCATTTACCGAGTTTCTGATAGGTTCATAAATGGAGACTCCAAGGAAGGAGGAGGGAAAGGAATACAATTTAATAACAGAATAAAAATGTAAATAAAGATTTGCCTAAAATTACTTGTCCAGGAAATAATTCTCCCTCCCCCTTGAGCTAATACTTTGATAAGCTCAGTATGGAGATCCTGATTTGGAGCGTGACCTTTGAAAATGCTCTCTAGCTTGATTAAAGATGTATTAAATTTGTTTAAATAAACCTCGTTGTAATGGCATATCATTTGTAAGAAGCTATTAGGGGGTTAGAAACTGTACTGCACTATTTGCATGAAAATGTTCCGGCTCGAGACGAGGATCTCTCCTGAATTAGCTGCAAAGAAGAACGCTTTCATCATTACAAGAAAGGCTGAAATATAATAGTCAGTGTGGGAGGAGGGATGGGGGCAGCAACAATACCCGGTTATTAATAAAAATTCCAATTCATGCAAGAGATATTATAATTTTATACTTCATGTGAACACAGTACGATCAGGTGCAGTTATAACATTGTTATATCAGTAGATGAGGTGGAATACAGCAGCCGCTGCCGAGTCCTGCAGCTCATCCACCAATCACTCGAAGAAATCTACAAAATATTTTAGAAATTTACTTGAATGGAAGATAAAGCGCAGTACCCATCAGCGGCCACTTAGCGATGTGTGGGGCTGTTGAGTTTTACCCCGTACGCCGCTTACTTCCATTCGCCGCAGCCTTGATGACGCTGCAGACAATAACTGCGCTCAGCGGTTCTGATTGACTCATACAGGCAGAATCGCTGAGATCATTGACTGTTTGTAGTGCTATTGATATTCAATGGACCTGGGAAGAGTGTGTACAGAACAATTATTGGTCTTTATACTACTAATGGAGCTTATCTTTTCTGAAAGAGGACAATCCCTTTAAGGGTCTGTGCAAACGGCAATCTTCAAAACTCAGTTGAATGTGCTGAGTTTTTCAAGAAAAAGACTTTTCAGGAAACTCCGGAGGATTTTTTTTTCCTGAAACAACTTTTTTGTCGTTTCCAGGGCGCTTTTTCTCCGTTTTTTTGGCAGACCATGGTTCGTTTTTTTTGTAGGGTTTTCTCATGGTTTTGTGACTTTTTTTATTATTGTTTTATGGTCAATTCTGTCCTTGAATAATTAGGAAATCGCTCTTGTTTAAGTAAAAAACAATGGCGAAATGCTTAAAAAAACATCCTGTCGTCTTCCGGGGTCTTTTAAGCATTCCCGTTGACTTGTATTGCAAAGCACATAGCATCTTCCGAGCAGAGAATGCCACAAGTATGGATCGGTCACTTCTTATAACCGTTTGGGATTTTAGAAACCTGAAGCAGTGAAAACAAAACATTCAAAAGCCTGAACATGTGAACAGTGAGTTGTTTTTACATAGAATTTCTTATTTCCCTTCTTTTGTGCGATTCTGATTTTCCATGGTGGAATCTGCCTAAGTTGTTGTGCGCAGTGCACATACACTACTCCTCTGAATATATGCCAGAGCATTTACATTACTTGACAACAAGCACAAAAATTAAAATTAAGGACATGTTCACACATAGCGCTCCTGCTGCAGGTTTTTTTGGCACAGAGTTTTATAGTAGCAGAAAAATAAACAAGATTTCTAAAATATCAATCACGCATCGCATGCATTTTTTTTCCCTTGTTTTCTATAAAAAAAAACAGCAATACAGCATGCTAATTCTTTCAGCATTTTTGCTGCATTTCTTAAACATTCTGAATGCATAAATCAATGCATAAAAATGCACGAATAACACATCAAAAACATGCGTAATGTAATTTTTCCTGCCAACACTCTACTTTTTTCATGCTTGCAAAAAAGCACTGAGTGAACATACCCTAAATATTTTAGACATTTGCAAAAAATGATTCATCCTACATTAAGGAAACTCTAATATAAATTATAATATAATAACACAATGTGGGTACCAGATAGGAAAAGTTTTGCAGTATCACGAGGTAGTGTTCCCTACGGGACTCCATAGATAAAGGTTTTGTAAATTCTGGCCAAAAATTTTTTGGACCAGTAGAAAAAAAACTAAGGGGCGAGTGGTCCAAAAGGTTGTAATTCCCGTCAAGTCTGTTAGATCTCATCCAAGCTGCTATTTTTCAGGATACACCGGCCACCCTGGTCTGTCTGTAGACAGTTGGCTGCAGTGTATTTATGGCAGACGGAGATGGCTTCATATCCAAGCCATGGAGGCTCCGCTTGGAACCGTAGATTCATTTCAGTGAGTTATAGTTGCAATTATAGATTTATACGCAAGCGCCTTTAACCGAGCCGGTGTTTGTCTCTCTCATAGAGCCTAAGGTTATGCTGGGATAAGAATGACTTATGCCTCATATCTGATGAAATTATTACATAGGTAATGCATGAGTGATGGGGCTCCTACCTGTCCCTTAATGCCTCTCTTTTTCCCCCCCTTCCTTCACTTTTAATTATTTAATACTCTATTACAATGCAACCCTATTAAAAGCAGCCAGAGAGGAAAGAACCACATTTTCCAGAATACGGTCTCGTTTTTATCCGTGGAAGATGATGATTATTGATTGCTGGCAGATAGCACCTCCACAAAGAAAAATGAATCATCTTAAAACATAGCGGAAAGGTGCGAGAATCTTCACAGTGACATGTTTGGGCATTTAGCTGTACACTCCCCAAGGGAAACATCCTGATCTGTGCATGGAGCACGGTTAGAGCAATATATTCATATATGAGCAAGAAAAGAGGCCTCAATGCCAGGGGCGGATATATCAATGGCGCAACCTGGGGCCCAAGAGATAAAGGAGCCAATTTAATCCACCAAAGCAGGTGGAATTACACGTTATGATGGGGTCCATATACTTTTCTAGCATAGGGCCCTCTTCTGTTTGTATCCGCCAGTGCACAATGCTTTACAATAAAGGGCTATTCATAGAGTTGGTGCAAGTTGATTTGCAGCGGCCATGTCAGTAATCTGTGACCATTGGATAGGAACCCAGTAAACCGTATCTCTGACTTAACGGCATCCACAGCTCTTCTTTTGACTAGCCCTCCCGGCTCTTCGAAAGAAGAGTTGCAGATGCCATCAGGTAAGAGGAGGCTCCTGTCCAGTGGGGACAGATTGACTGACGTGGCTGTTGAACCTGTTTGATACAAATTGATGTGCAAAATTTCTAATTACTCAAATCATATAAATAACTTGAGGATCTGTGGGCATCTAACTACTGGGGCCCTTATCAATCCAAGAACGCTGTATTGGAACGAAGCAATGGCTGCGTATGCACAGTCCCGCAGGCAGTGAATGGGCCGGGTGTGGGCACAGCTTCCCTTAGTACTCAACTAGTATCAGCAGATATCATATCTGGCAACTGTTCATTTTTCCAACAGCACCCCTATAGGAGAAGTAAAGTATTACATATTGTTCATTGAAATCCATGCTTCGATCAACCAGATCTTTTAAATACAAAGCTGCTGTTTTTAGCAGGGGTCCTAAGTGTAGACGCCCTCAATGAGACATATAAAAGACAACCACAATAATTCCCAAACCTCTTCATGTTCAAACATTATCTAATCCAGGGGTGGGCAATTAATTTTCCCGAGGGGCAACATGAGAGACCGTGACTGTTGTGGAGGCCGAACTGAAAGGATGAAATTAATTCTTGGCACTGTTATAAAGAGTACGGACCCCATATAGCCCCCATATATATATATAGTATGAGCCCTCACATAGCCCCCTATATACAGTATGAGCCTCCACATAACCATCCTATGTACAGTATGATCCCCCACATAGCCTCTCTATATAGTGTGAGCCAGCAAATAACCTCCTATATACAATATGAGCCTACACATAGCCACCCTATATACAGTACGTGCCCTCACATAGCCATGCTATATACAGTATGATCCCACAAAACCTCTCTATATAGTGTAAACCACCAAAAAAACTCCTATATACAATATGAGCCTACACATAGCCACCCTATATACAGTACGTGCCCTCACATAGCCATCCTATATACAGTATGATCCCACAAAACCTCTCTATATAGTGTAAGCCACCAAAAAAACCTCCTATATACAATATGAGCCTACACATAGCCACCCTATATACAGTACGTGCCCTCACATAGCCACCCTATATACAGTTATGACCCACAAACCCTATCTATATAGTTAAGCCCCAAAAAACCTCCTAATACAATATGAGCCTACACATAGCCACCCTATATACAGTACGTGCCATCACATAAGCCTCGTTAATACAGTTTGAGCCCTCACATAGCCATATACAGTATGAGCCTCCACATAGTCCCCTACATACAGTATGTTCCCTCACATAGCCCCCTATATACAGTATGGGTTGTCATTATGATTTAAAAAGAGAAAACACAGTAGTTTCACAATAAATGGCTTCACCCAACCACTAACCATGAGTGGAGAAAAAGTTTTGGTGTTATCATTGATATTCTCAGAGAAAAGGCCAAGAAAGCAAAAATTCTGGTGGGGTATGTAAACTTTTGAGCACAACTGTATAAAAAAATACTCAGCATGCTCCTCTTCTCCCGGCACCCTGCATTGGTCTTTGTTGTGTGCACTGATGATTCGCACAGCAAACAAAATGATTGGTGGAAGAAAGAGCTAGCAGCTCCACGTCCGCTATTATATTCACTGCACCTGCATACTGAGGATACAGATAGCAGTGACATCGGGAAGTCGGAAGGGTAGGGTGGCAGCATGATGTGACATGTGGGCCTCTGTTTTAGCTCTTCAACTGTCTTGGTCCAGACTGGAAAAGCCATAGATGTGGCTCGTGGACCACACTTTTCCCTAGTTTGATCTAATCTATGAAGAATTCCAATGCTAGAAATCCTTTAGCCAATTTTTATATATGTAATCCCATAATATATGAGTCTGTTCTCCAGGGTTAATCCTACGCTAGAATTTCTTGTGTCTAATGGAGAATTGTGTCTATTACAATGCATTTATATATATTTTTTCAGCCCATCTATAAATCCACTGACCTCTGTGTTCTGCCTTTATAACGTCGGGGCATTGTGGGTGACTTTAATATCTATATAATGTGCAGCAGAGCATACATAATGCAGTGTGGGGATATATGTGTGCAGGTTTTATTGCCTTTCATGTATTGCACGGTGTAGTCGCAGCACACGCTGTGCAGGGAATACACGGGAATGACATATAACAGACAGCTTCATTCTCCTTGCCGTGAAACGAGTCGTGTTATCCTTTAATGCTATCCTAATACTTTACTAAGAGTTTACTAACAAGCCCTTAGGGTGCTGTCCATCAATAATAAGCCTATAAAATCGATACGGATAAACAAGGGTCTCCGTTCTCATAAAGGAACTTCCTTTTCATCTAAAGCAGCTGTTTTCTGTGTCGTGAGGTTCTCCGACATCGCCTGCTCCTTGACAACAGACTTATGACCTGAGTGATATACAAAGGAGCCAGTCAATACTGCGTAATCAATACAGCACTATTTATTGCAGCATGTGTTTACAGCGATTGCTACTGGTCATTTCCTGAGGGCGCGAGAGTCAATGCCATTTTTTGGTTATTAAATATGTAAGAAAAAAAGTGTTTTATTTTTTTCTTCTATTTTCAACCTTTAAAAGGAAACTCATCAGCAGGATTTATTCCCATAAACAGCTTCCAACATTATTTGTGACCTGAAAAGACTGTTTTATCCAGGAGTCACTTGATAATTTGAAAAACTGTTGTGTCACATGCAAATTGAGGCTCAAGCAACAACTGGGTGTATCTAAAACATCTAAGAAGGTTCAACTGTCCAATGGATATATCCAGACCATCTTAAAAAGCTCAAATGTCTGTTGGATGTATCAAGACCATCTGAGAAGGCTTAAGTGTGTATTTGGCATATCCAGACCATCTAAGAAGGCTCCAGTGACAATTGGGTCTATTCAGATGATCTAAGAAGGCACAAGTGTCTACTGGGTGTATCCAGACCATCCAAGAAGGCATAAGAGTCCGCTGGATGTAATGAGGCCCAAGTGGCATATCTAGACCATCTAAGAGATCACAGATGTTTACTTGGTGTATCTAAACCATATAAGAGGCACAAGTGTCTGCTGGGAGTATCCAGAACATCTAAGAACGCTAACCTGTCTATTGGCTATATCCAGGCCATGTAAAAAGGTTCACGTGTCTGCTGGGTGTATCAAGACCATCTGAGAAGGTTCAAGAGTCCATTGGAGTTTCCAGACCATCTAAGAAGGTTTAAGAGTCCACTGGGTGTTTCCAGAGCATCTAAGAAGGCTCAAGTGTCTGTTGGGTTTATCAAAACTGTCTAAGAAGGCTCTCATGTCTTCTGGGTTTATCTAGACCGTCTAAACTGTCACAAGTATCTATAGGTTGTGATTAGATAGTCTAAGAAGGATGAAGTTTCCACTGAGTGTAACTAGATTGCCTAATAAGGCTCAAGTGACTCTTAAGCATATCTAGACCATCTAAGAGGGCACAGGTTTTTACTTAGTGTATCTAAACCATCTCACAGGGAACAAGTGTTTGCTGAATATAAGCAAACCATTTAAGAAGGCTCAAGTGTCTTCTGGAGTATCTGGACCATCTAAGAAAGCTAACTTGTTTACTGGATTTATCCACACCATCTAAGAAGACTCAAGAGTCCATTGTCTGTATCCAGGCCATCTAAGTAGACTCAGGCATCTGCTGGGTGTATCCAGTCCAATTAAAAAGATTTAAGCATCCAGTAGATGAATCCATGCCATCTAAGAAGGCTTAAGAGTCCACTGAATGTATCCAGACCATCTAAGAAAGTTCAAGAGTCCACTGGGTGTTTCCAGAGCTTCTAAGAAGGCTCATGTGTTTTTTGGGCTTATCAAGACTGTCTAAGAAGGCTCAAGTATATTTTGGGTTTATCTATACCATCTAAACTGTCACAAGTATCTGAAGAGTGTAATCAGAAAGCCTAAAAAATATCAACTTTACGCTGAGTGCTACTAGACTACCTAATAAGGCTTAAGTGACTCTTATGCATATATAGACCATCTAAGAGGGCACAGGTGTTTTTGGACCATCTAAGAAAGGTAACCTGTATACAGGATGTATCCAGACCATCTAAGAAGGGTCAAGAGTCCATTAGATATATACATACCATGTAAGAAGGCTTAAGAGTCTGTTGGATTTAAATAGACCATCTAAGGAGGTTCTAAATAGTCCACTGGGTTTTTACAGACCATCTAAGAAGGCTCAAGAGTCCATTGATTGTATCCAGACCATTTAAGATGGCTTAAGAGTTCACTGGATGTTTCCAACACATCTAAGAAAGTTCAAGAGTCCACTGGGTATTTCCAGAGTGTCAAAGAAGGCTCAAGTATTTGTTGGGTTATCAAAACTGACTAAAAAGGCTCAAGTGGGTTTATCAAGACCATCTAAACTGGCACAAATTTCTGAAGGATGTAATCAGATAGTAGTGGACTGGGTGCTGAGGGCCCACTAGTAGTCAACTCCAGGACCCCACTTTTCAACTACATGCAAATGTGACATTATCTTCAATCACAAATTTATATAACAATGAACTGGGTAGATTGTTAAATGATTAAGGTGCCGCCCTTTGTCTGTACATAGTGATTTAAGTATATTGTGCCAAGTAATGCTCATATAAGAGGGTGGTGGACCACTCCTGCACAGTGGCCTACCGGAGGATTCTCCTGTTCTCCTGTGGGCCAGTCTAAGCTGCGTGCAGGTATCTGGAGTAAATCCAGTTGATTCCCTTGATAGGGTATGTTGACTTTTCAAATATTTATTTTTTCATCAGTGTAATCTATCTAAAATATAAAAATAGGCAATTGTACCAATATTCCTAATTTAAAAAATATATATTCTACTTTTTTGAGTATAGATCTCCTATGCAAAGCAATGTGTCTTCATTTTTACTTACTCCAAACAAACCCTCTAGAAACTATAGTGTTACTCCTATTCAGCTCCCTACTTTTCAAAGTAGGAGTCTGTAATCTTTGATACACATAGCATTGCATAAGGGCTGAGGAGACAAAATGGGAGATTTATTTTTTTTAATCAAGACTTCCCACGGGTAGATATGCACTTATATCCCTAGAAGACAACACGGTGAACCTTCAGGAATCCATTTCATATTACAAATTGGAGTGTAAGATTATAAAAGAGTAACTTATGGCAAACCAGATGTATTTGAAGTTCTCTTTTCAGAAAAACAGAGTGCCAACCTCTACAGATAGATATTTCTAAATTATCCAGGACCTAATGTTAGATCTAAAAACAGCTGTTTCTAAAAGGTGAAGATTCCCTATAAACATTCTTTATTCCATTTGGTCACTTGCACTGCACCCCATTCAGATTTTTTAAAATTATTTTTGGAAGAGGCTTGATTGAAAATACAAAAGTCAAATTGATTGTTTTTAGAAACTTTTAAAAATTCCCCAGAAAAACATAAACAAGAGAAGCACAGTCTAGAAATGCAAAAGAAGAAACTCAGAAAAAGATGAAAGTTTTGAAATTCATCATCAAGCAAGTTTTATATGGGCTACCGATGCTGTTTTCTTTTAAATGTGCCTTGGGTCTCGTCAGTCCATGTAAACTCCGTTTGTGATACATTCATCAAAGCCGTGCATGACTTATCAAGCATGCAATCATTTCATTAAGTAATGCCACTGGGTAGCTGGCAGTGATACTGCTTATCCAAAAGGTTCAACCAGGCCTCTCAGTTGTAACAAATGTCGTCCTGTGCACTGATTGTTTTGTGATGGCAAAGCTACAAACAAACGCAATTCCTCATATAACGGTAGCATATTTTAACATGGTAATTACAATAATCTCCAGTCCAGACTTAAGATAGAGCTATACTTTCTAATTGGAAATGTACATGCATAGATAGAAGGTAGGTAGGTAGTAGTAGATAATAGATAGATAGATAGATAGATAGAATAGATAGATAGATAGATAGATAGATAGATAGATAGATAGATAGACAGACGGACAGAAGGATGGATGGATAGATAGATAGATAGTAGATAGATAGATAGATAGATAGATAGATAGATAGATAGATAGATAGATAGATAGTAGGTAGATAGATAGATAGATAGAATAGATAGATAGATAGATAGATAGATAGATAGAGACAGAAAGAAAGATGGTGTCACGGGTGTGTCAGAGGCTGCAGACCGTCGCACTGCATCTGACAGCAGAAGGTCTCAGCAGTTTGCTTTGCAGACTTTTTCCAAGGCCTTCTGATTCTAGAACCCAGTGGCAGCCTTCTCCTGGCTTTAGTTGTCACACCTTGGACCGGGGTGTTTATAACTTCCAGCTGGCTGCTGGAAAGGTGCCGGTGATATTTCTATTTCCAGTTCCCTGTTGCGGCTTGGAGCTAAAGCAGTCGGCTATCTTCCTTTCTGGTGTTTGGAGGATGTCCGTGTTTCTCTCTAAGTCTACTCAAGCTAAGTGTTCCCCCTTGTTTGTGTATCCCATCTGCCTTTAGCGGTAGTGGGGATTAACTAGCGTTCATCCTGTCCTTCCCTGTGGAAGGCTTATCAGCAGGGTCAGGCAGGGATTAGGTATCCTGTGAGGCGATAGGTACGGAACCTATATAGGGACGATAGGGAAGACAGGGTGACGTTAGATCTGTCTAGGAGTCTCCACTCCCCCCTTCCCCTTATCCTTGTGTGTTGCACTTAGCCTTTCCTACACGTGGTGTGACAGATGGATAGATGATAGATAGATAAATAAATAGATAGACGGATAGATGGATGGATGGATAGATAAATGATAAATGGATAGATAGACAGATGGATAGATAGATAGATAGATGATAAATAAATAGACAAATGGATGAATCTGCTTATGTGGGAAAAATTAACAAACTGGTAGACGGGAGTAAGACTGCTGCATCAGATCACACAAGGTTTAGTTGTAGTCTGTTACAATACAGACATACAAATTTGCAATAGGCACAAAATTGTATGTGATTTTTAATAAAAGCTATTTTCAAAGTTAATATTTTCTCCTTTTTTAGATACATTTAAGAAAACAAAAGCCTAAATAGTGACAAAATAGCAAGGGAACTGGACTGTTTCCATGTAAACTATCCATGAGAAATGTATCGTTATCACAGTACCTACAGCTTTGGCCATGACCACAGAGAATCAAATGTGTGAAAAGCTACCGAGTCCTGTAAGAGGGTCAGAGTGTAATGACACTTGTCACAAATACTCTCCTGTCTCAGTGCATCCTGCAGAGTATAACACCGCTATATAAGACTATAAACAAGACTATGTTAAAAGACAAAAATAAGGAAATAATATGGAAATCCAGTAGAATGAAGTCCACTTTCCTGGGGGTATTCATTATAATTATAATTGTCCGTTTACCACTTCCCTAATTCCAAATGAAGAAGTCCCTTACAAAAGCGCTGAAGAAGCCATTAGGGATTGCCTTAAAGGGAAGCTCCATTTTTAGAGAAGCGGTAACTAATATAAAAGAAGATTACATCATAAAATATTGTCTACCATACACCTGCCCTGCATACTGTAGTGCCGGTGTCCCTGCATGCTTCCACCATACCCCGGAACGGATGCCGACTTACTCACCACCGCAACCCCCATCCTGCACTCTCTCCTGCTCCTCCTGCTGCCCGAGGTCTGCACACAGCTTGCAGATCCCCGGGCACTGTGCATCTGATGGGAGTTGCCTGAGCAATGTGTTTAGTCAGGTAATCTGCACGCTTGCCAGTTCCCTGTTTGTGTGTACCCTCCATTACCTGCTAGTACCTGCCTGTACCTGCTTGGTCTGCTCGTTTCTGCTTGTCCCTACTTGTGCCACCCAGCATACCTGCCTGCATCTGTCTGTGCCTATCTGTATACCAGCCACACCTACCTGCCTACACCTGCCTATGCTCACCTGTATACCAGCTGCACCTGCATTCACTTGTCTTTGCTTACCTGTATACCAGTCGGACCTGCCTGCACCTGACAATGCCAGTCAGTATACCGTTGTACCTGCCTGCACTTTCCTGTGCCCACCTGTATACCAGCTGTACCTGCCTGCACTTGCCGGTGCCAGTGGGAGCACCTTTCTGAGCAAATCAAAGACGGTCATGATATACCCACCTTGCTGGATGACCTGGTGTCCCTAGCAATTCAGATTATTGACATCAGGTTTCAGAAGCGCTCCAAGGATGTGACAGACGAAAGAAGACCTGTGTGTTAGGCTCCTACCTTTCAAAGTCCAATCATGTCACAAACCTCAGCTTGGGCACCCTCCTCAGAGTCCATGCAAATCGACTGCGTGAAGATGGCCACGCTTCATCAGGAGGCCCGTCGTGCCAAGGAAAGATGCTTCTATTGCTGCAGTCCCGAACATTTAATACGCTCCTGCCCTGATAAACTGTGAAACTCCAGAGCTTAGGATCTGTTGGAGTGGCTATCCTGGGCGAGGACCACTCCTCTCCTTTGATGATTCTATGAGTATTCATTTCCTGTGGAAACATCCGTTTTGTAGAATTGGCCTATCTGGACTCTGGTTCCAAAGGAAATTTTATTCAACAGGCCATTGTGGAGCAGTATCACATCCCGATCCAACATCTATAGAATCCGTTGGTGGTTTCATCGGTGGATTGAAAATCTCTTTCAGAGACCTTTCTTTTAATTTCTGAACCTGTAGACCTTCTGGTCAGGATGTTGCACTTGGAGAGAATCTCTCTTTATCTAATGCCTGGTATGTCCTATCCCATGCTCCTGGGCCTACCATGGTTATGAAATCACGAACCTGTCTTAGATTGGAGTTCTGGAGAAGTACTCCGATGGAGAAAAGCCTGTCACATGAGGTGCCTTGTCCCTATTCATCCTACCAGACCTCTGCTTGCTCTATTGAATTTACCTGGCCTGCCTCCCACTTATTGGAAGTGGTTGCCTCTTCTTCCAGTGCCAGAACTGTCCTCACCCAGAAGTCTCCTTCTGGCCGTATGGTGACCAGTGGTTTCTTCTCTAAGGCCGCAGCCCCACACACAACTACTCGATAGACGATTGATAACTCTTGGCAATAAAATTGGATCTGGAGAAGTGACGCTTTCTACTTGAAGCAGCGGTTCATCCTGTAATTATCTACTAGGACCACAAGAACTTGGCCTACTTGCAGTCCACACAGTGCCTAAATCCGTGCCAAGCAAGGTGGTCTTTGTTCTTCATCCGCTTTGGTTTTGTCCTCCACTTCTGTCCGGCAGACAAGAACATCAAAGTGGATGCAATTTCCAGGTCTTTTCTGTCTTCTAACCAGGAGGGTGAACCTCAGACCATCATTAAACCCTCCAAGATGCTTACAGTCGCTCCAGTAGACTTGTCTTGGGTTCCACCTGGAAAAACCTGTCTCCTAACCAGACAGGAAGTGAGTGCTTCACTGAGGTCCCTCGTCCAAATTAGCTGTTCATGCCAGACAAAAGAAAACAGTGCTTCTCATTTCATGGTACTATTGGTGGCCATCACTGTGCAAGGATATTGCAGATTTCTTCTCGACCTGTTCCCTCTGTGCCCAGAATAAGACATCAAAACAGATTCCGACTGTCCTTTACTTCCACTGCCCGTATTGTCTGCTCCTTGGCAGCATAATGCAAATGAGTTTATCACCAATCTTGCAGTATCAGCCTGGAAATACCATCATCTGGGTAATTGTGGACCACTTCTCTAAGATAGCCCATTTTACTCCAATGTCTGTTCTTTCGTATGCTCCTGAGCTTGCGGAGAAGTTCATTCAACGTATTTTTCGTCTCCATGGAGTACCTCTTCATAATGTCTCTGATACAGGTGTCCAATTTACATGTTGCTTCTAGAGGGCTAACTGCAAACTACTGAATGTTGCCTTAAACTTCTCTTCTGCCAGGTAGAGCAGGGTAATCAGTTACTGACCAACTACCTGCAGCACTTTGCCAATGCTGACCACAGTAATTGGGCTGAACTCCTGCCTTGGGCCGAATTCTAATACAACAACCATTTGAGTGATTCCTCAGCTAAATCCCCACTTTTTGTGGTGTCTGATCAACACCCTAATATTCAGTTTTCTGTGTCTGCTACCACTGACATTCTTGTAAAATCTCCTAAAGGGCTTCTCCAAGATCTGGGAGGACACCAAGAACTCTTTAACAAAATTTTCAGAACGGATGAAGGGACACGCGAAAAAGAGACATCTGGACCTGCCTCTCTTTTGCCCTGGGGATAAGGTTTGGCTATTGTCAAAATATGTCAGTCTCAAGCTACCCTCATATAAATTGGGTCCACGCTTCATCGTTTTGTTCGAAGTTCTCAAGCAGATTAATGCCGTGGCTTACAAGCTCAACCTTCCTGCCTCTCTACGAATCTCAAATTCATTTCACGTGTCTCTGTCATCTTTAGTCCCATCTTCAAGGACCCAAGAACTACTCCTTCTCCTGTCAGCACTGAAAATTTTTTGAGGTAGAGAATATTCTAATCACCAAGAGGGTAAGAGGGAAAACATTTTTTTTTGTTGATTGGAAGGGGTCAGGTCTTGAGGAGAGGTCGTTTGAGCTCAAGAAGAACATCCATACCCCTCTACTCCTGGAGAGATTTCTTGCAGGTCTGAAGAAGAGGGGGCGCTGGCGTCCCTGCACGCTTCCTCCCTCCCCCATCAGGGATGCCAACTTACTCACTTTCAAGACAATGCTTAGATCCTAGAATGAAAAGATCTGCTTTCAACACCAATGGGGATCCCTCCAGCCAGGGCTGGCGTCAGCACCCGGCATACCCGGGCAAGTGCCGGGGCCCTGAGCAGGCGGGGGGCCCACTCGCTGTCGGGCACCCCGGCGCCTGTTAGTGGATGAGAGCAGTACCAGCGCCGCCACTGGGCCCCCCCGCTTGCTCAGGGCCCCGGCAGCAGCCGGCGCAATACTTACCTCTTCCCGTTCCTCCGCTGCCACACCTCCGGACTCCAGGGGGCGCATGCAGGGCGCCCGCCTTCCTCTCACAGCAGCGCCGCTGAATGACGTCATCATTCAACGGCCGGCTGTGGCAGAGAGAGCGCGGACGCCGGACAGGTGAGATGTGAGGTGTGTGTGTGTGTATCAGTGTGTGTGTATGTAGTGCGGTGCTTTGTGTGTGTGTGAGAGAGTGCTGTATGTGTGATGGTGGTGGGGGAAGCAGTGATGATGATGTTGATAGGGAGGCAATGATGATAATGATGGGGAGGCGATGATGATGGGGAGGCGATGATGATGGGGAGGCAATGGTGATGATGATGGGGAGACTATGATAATGGGGAGGCGATGATGATGGGGAGGCAATGATGATGGGGAGGCAATGATGATGGGAAGGCGATGATGATGGGGAAGCGATAATGATGGGGAGGCAATGATGATGATAATGGTAAAGCAATGATGATGATGATGGGGAGTCTTTCCACAGCGCCATTTCCTGAGCCGTAACAGCGCAGAACGCAGCACAGTGCAGAGGAGAGCTCCAGATTTTGTATGGAGCATTATATGGGGACCAGTATCCTGTATGGAGCATTATTTGGGGTCCAATATTCTTTATGGAGCATTATATTTGGCCCATAATACTGTATGGAGGACTATGTGGTGCCCATAATATTGTATGGAGGACTATACTGTACAGTCTGTACTGTGCGCTGTGAGGATTTGGCGGTTTTTTAGCTATTGTAGAATTTACAATAGATATCACTCATGTAATGGAAGAAGTGAAGTATTTGGCACTGTACTATACCCATATTTCTCTGCAGTATCTGTGCATCAGAATCGTGGTCTATGTTAAAGGGACCCACTGAGACTCTTTCGCCCAGGGCCCATAAAAACCTGGAGCCGGCCCTGCCTTCAGCGATGACTAAATGTGGAATATCCTTTATAAGGACCTGTCATCAGATTCAAAAACTGCAATTTTTGTTCTTAATGTAATTAATTGTTGTTTTTCTTTAAAAAAAAACATAAAAATGGGTCTTTTTATTTAGTGCAACTTTTTATGGTCTTTACCATGGAGGTGTGGATCACATGGTAATTAGTAGCATGGAGGAACATGGATTAGCTTAGAGTGCTAGATGTGATGTAGAACGGCATGGTTAATGGGTTGTCCACTACTAGGACAACCCCTTCTCATACCCCAAGCTTGTCCCCAATAAAATAAAAAAGCCTATACTTACCTCCCATGAAAACACCGTTCCGGTGGTGTCAGCACTCGCTCTCCCGTGTGCTCTCGTGCAGTTGTTGTGGCACGTGCCCATTCCTTTGGAGAAATTGAACATGAAGAGGAAGTCTTGACTGCAGCTGATCTCTAACTTTCTCTTATTGTTCAATTCGACAGAAGGCAGAGACAGTGAGGCTAGTACTGATTTGGGACTTAGGTCATGTGTCACAACAACCGCACAGAAGCCCCTGGGAGAGCGAGTGCTGACACAGCGGGAACAGAGCCGGAACAGGAGGTGAGGATAAGCTTTTTTTATTTTTTGGGGGCCAAGCGTGGGGAATGACAAGGAGTTGTCCAAGAAGTGGACAACTTCTTTAAGTAGCCAGCCACAAGGAGTGAGAATTTAGGAAAAATATAAGACCCACTATGGTTCCATCCCAATGATAAGTGAATCGCAGACATTCCATGTGATGCCACATAGTGCATCTGTATAGCTCTGTCTTATGAAGTTATACAATGTATTAGCTCTGCAATATGGATCTACGTAAGAAAGAAATTGGAGGCATGCAAAGCTACAGTCCGACCCCATGGACCTTTATAGGTTCCATATAACATTTATAGATATAGCAAGAACCAATACTCTATGCTTTCACATTCCATAGATGTAATATGTACAGTGCAAATAACGTACTGACACTTCACTTCGAGCGTACTTCATGCCGACCTGTAATAATAACACCTTGTGCATCATCCTTAGGTGGCACTGAGCAGGATATCGGTAAAATTTACTGAGATAATGACTTTTGGGTTTTCATTGGCTGTAAGCCATAATCATCAACATTAACAGAAATAAACACATGAAATAGATCACTCTGTGTGTAATGACTCTACATAATACATGAGTTTTATGTATTAATACTTTTTGTATTGAAGAACGGAAATAAATTAACTTTTTGATGATATTCTAATTTAGTGAGAAGCACTTGTGTATATATATATATATATATATATATATATATAGTATATACTGTATATTTTATATATTTTTTTTTAAAGTACATAAAGAAATAGGCACCTCGTTGCCCCCTTTCTAATCATGGGTAATATACATTAGGTATAAATTCGGTGACCCTCCTGTATTGGAATCTCCCCATATATGACCGGGTGTCAGTCAGTGTACACAGATGTGAAGTCACTGTGTGTGACAATGAGATGCCATGTCTCCCGAAACATCAGTAATAACTTACTGGAAGTTTATTCTGTTAATTGTTCAGGATTTTCCTGCTTTCCACCACAATGTGCCCATAATAATGAGCTATACGCAGCATGTGCTGAGAGTTTATGATTTGTTCACCAGTGGTCTTTAGGTTAATGGCCTTAGAGTAGGGAAACCAGTTTCATGTATCGTATAAAGGGACACTTAAGGCCCCTTTACATGGCTGGCATCATTGTCTCCTGGCAACGGACTCCCAGGAGTGTCACAAGCCAAGCAACAAGGCCGAGAGTCTGGATACAGCGGCCCCAGTGGCCTTGTACGACTTTAGGGCTCCATGTGCTTGTGTATGGCACTCGGTATGTAGATAATATTCTCTTCTAGAAGCAACGCCTTTGGATTATGTATGACCTCTGCTATCGGCTGCTCTGTACTGTCCTATAAGCAGCAGCCCAAAACTGGCCTGTAGTAAGCAAGATGGACGGATAAAAGAAAGCATTGACAGGTGTAATACAGAGACATCACTGCGCCTGGTAATAGCTGGAGCGCTGCAACTGTGTGTGGCGGGACACTAAGGGACATCATGGGGCACTATTATAGGGTGGGCACTAAGGGGGATCAGTACTTTGAGAAGTAGTAAGATGATAGTTCACACCCAATCCAGCACTTTCAGTGAGGAAAATAAGTATTTGATCAGCTGCCAATTTTGCAAGTTTTCCCTCCTCCACCTACAAAGAATGGAGAGGTCTGTAATTTTTATCGTAGGTACACTTCACCTGTGAGAGACAGAATCTAAAAATAAAAAACAGAAAATGACATTGTATGATTTTTTAATTAATTACATTGCATTTTATTGCATGAAAAAAGTATTTGATTACCTACCAACCAACAAAAATTCTGGCTCTCATACACCTGTTAGTTTTCCTTTAAGAAGCCCTCCTACTCTGCACTCATTACCTCCATTAATTCCATCTGTTTGAACTCGTTATCTGTATGAAAGACACCTGTCCACACACTCAATCAATCACATTCCAACTTCTCCACCATGGCCAGGACCAAAGAGCTTTCTAAGGACACCAGGGAAAAAAATTGTAGACCTGCACAAGGCTGGGATGGGCTACAGGACAAAAGTCAAGCAGCTTGGTGAAAAGGCAACTACTGTTGGCACAATTATTAGAAAATGGAAGAAACACAAGATGGCTGTCAATCTTCCTCAGTCTGATGCTCCATGCAAACTCGCCTCGTGGGGGTGGGATGATTCTGAGAAAGGTCAGGAATCAGCCTAGAACTACAGGGGAAGACCTGGTCAATGACCTGAAGAGAGCTGGGACCACAGTCTCAAACATTACGGTTACTTGCACTTTATGCCGTCAAGGATTAAAATCTTGCAGGGCACACAAGGTCCCCCTGCTCACACAAGAACATGTCCAGGTCCAGGTGTTTAAAGTTCACCAATGGCTATCTGGATGATTCAAAGGAGGCATGGGAGAAGGTCATGTGGTCAGATGAGACCAAAATAGAACTTTTTGGTATCAACTCCAGATGCTGTGTTTGGAGGAAGAAGAAGTGTAAGTACAACCCCAAGAACATCGTCACAACTGTGAAGCATGATGGGGGAAATATCATATTTTGGGGGTGCTTTTCTGCAAAGGGGACAGGTCGACTGCACTGTATTGAAGGGAGGATGAATGGGGTCATGTATCCGTGGGATTATGGCCAACAACCTCCTTCCCTCAGTAAGAGCATTGAAGATGGGTTGTGGTTGGGTCTTCCATCATGACAATGACCTAAAACACAATGCCAGGGCAACTAAGGAGTGGCTATGTAAGAAGCATTTCAAGGTCCTGGAGTGGCCTAGCCAGTCTTCAGAACTGAACCCAATAGGAAATCTTCAGACGGAGCTGAAACTCAATGTTGACCAGCGACAGTCACAAAACCTGAAAGTTCTGGAGATGATTTGCATGGATGAGTGGGCCAAAATCCCTGCTGCAGTGTGCAAACTTGGTCAAGAACTACAGGAAACGTCTGACCTCTGTAATTGCTAAGCACTATTACTATGTGTGGCACAAAGAAGAGAATTATTACTGTCTGGGGTCAAAAATGGGCATTAATATTGTGTGAGAGTGCTATGGGTCACTATTACTTTGAGTGGCACAAAGGGGGAAATTGTTATTGTGTGGGATCAAAGATGGGCATTAATATTGTGTTCGAGCACTAAGATGGTACTAGCATATGTGGAACAAGGGGGAATTACTATGGGTCAAAGATGGGCACTAATATTGTATGAGACCACTAAAAAGGCACTATTGCTATGCGTGGTACAAGGTGGGAATTATTGCTGTGTGGGGTCAAAGATGGGCATTAATGTTGTGTGAGAACGCTATGTGGTGCTATTAGCGTGACACAAAGGGAGAAATTACTATGGGGTCAAAGATGGGCACTAATATTGCATGAGGCCACTAAAAAGTCACTATTACTATGTGTGACACAAAGGGGGAATTATGACTACATGGGGTCAAATATGGACATTAATATTGAATGAAAGTACTAAGGGGGCACTAAGAGGGACTATTACTTTGTGAGTCAAAGAAGGACACTAATACAGTGAGAGAGCACTAAGGGGCACTATTTCTATTTGTGGCACAAAGTAGGGAACAATTACTGGACGAGGATCTATTGTCACGATCCATTTTTAGTTTTGTGGCAGATCTGCAGATCTGGTTCCTTTGAGTTAAACCTTTTTTTCTTTCAGGCCTGCGCGGTTTAAATGTCAGTTTTTCCCCACTGGCAAGCTGGAGTAATTGCAGTGGTGCTAGGTCAGCTGATGTGGGTGGTGACCACTCCCACCATCCTTTAAAAGGTCACCTGTTGCACCAGCTGATTGTGTTAGAGCAATCTGCAGTGACCAAGCCAGAGTAGGGAGCTCTCTGGGTGCAGTGGTGCTTCTGCTGAGGTCGCTTATCTGGTGCCTTTAATCTGCGGTGCTTTGCAGCAGAGAAAGCTAAGTGTGGTGTTGCCTTGTCCCTTTGGTATCTGTCACTTCCCCCTGTGTTTATTACCTGCAGAGGTGAGGCTAGTGCTCCTTGCTGGCCAGTGCTAGCCAGGGCAGTTATTGGTGACTACTAGGGACAAGGCATCCTGATGGTGGCAGGGGGGAAGGACCCGCATAGGGCTTTAGAGGAGTGCAGGGACAGGCTTAGGTTTGAGCTCAAGTGGTGACCATCCCTCATTCCCTATTTGTAGGGCCTTCCTCCCCCTTACTCCATCCCCATTGTGTGTTGTGCCGTTAGCTGACCGACTATCCGTTGGGTCGTGTCACACTGTGACAGTCACTCCGTGACACCTATGTGCAGGATATGGGGGCTCCCAAAGAGAAGATATGCCTCTGGGCTTGTGCCCCCATCTGATGTTTCGATATGGCAGCACAATACATAAAATAGAAATATTGGGGAAATCTTTATTGTGACCATAATTCTGCCTTTTCTTTCATTGCTGCAAGTAATCTGTTATTCCCTGTTATCAGCCATTAAGCCTGCGATGCTGATGTTGGAAGATCACAAAACTTCTGCGTACATTTACAACTTTTCTTAGGGATACTATGTATTACTATTTTATCTTATAAGCTTTCTAGCTTTGACTCAGTGGCCCTTTAACGTCAGGGCGAAGAAATGAAGGCTGAATGTGGCCATCTGCCCGGCTTCTCACACGTCTCAGGGGGACGCTTGTGAATTACGTAGTGAGCGTGGTACAGTACTTGGATGTATCCCAAGGATTAGGTGTTCCTGGGAATTTCATTATTTTATTTTTTTTTTTTGTAGGGACACTTCAAAGTCACAGTGTGTCATGGGAACAGGACGTCCTCCTCCTTTTTTTTCCCTTGAAGGCCACATATCAAAACAGCATTGAAGCACTTAAGGTCCTAAAAAAAAAAAAAGGTAGATAGCTACAACGAGCGACCCCCTGAAATAACGCAAAGACAAAAGCTTGAGATTAAAGTGAGGAGCTGGAAACAATCGCTTCATTGTTGTAGGTGGAAGGAATCGCAGAGTACAGCGCCACCTTGAGGACATCAGGGGTCACGCATTTATTGGTTTTCCTGAATTACTTCTCGCTGGCCCTTGACAGTAAGCAATAGATTCAGTTCACATAAAGAGACTGCTAAGAAAATACTAGGGGGAAAAAAAAGAACGTGGAATTTTACTTTCAGGGATTTTATAGATTTCGGATTAGGACAAAAAATGTATTAAAAAAACAGTATTTTATGTAGTGCAATATAATGCTCAAGTGCTGCTGTAGATTATAACATCAGAAATTAGAAGTCACCGAGGAGTAAGTGCCATGACCATATGGAATCAGGAGTCCGCAGACCACGTGCATTTCTACGCATTGAATTTACAGTAGGCTGTACATTGTTACTTAATATACACACCTCAGCTGCTGCCGAACCTCTTTCTGAAATATAGAGGAGGATTCTATGTCCATTGATTGAATTTTCTAAAGAAGGATCTGCAAATGTGTATTATGTTGTCTCAAGCAGCGGTATATTATATATATATTAGATAAACGGTATATAAGATATACAAATCAGGATAGAAGTGCACTGAGGGCGTGTCAGTGTTCTTAGAAGAAACTGTCCAAGTAAACTGCCACACCCCCAGGACACTTCCAGGCTGATTTGCATATATCTTCTACTCTAGATTCCTTACCTATATCTATTATACTTTTTTCTCATCTGTCATAGATACTGTAGATAGATAGATAGATAATAGATAATAGATAGATGATAGATAGATAATAGATAGATAGATAGATAGATAGATAATAGATAATAGATAGATGATAGATAGATAATAGATAGATAGATAGATAATAGATAGATAGATAGATAGATAGATAGATAGGTAGATAGATAGATAGATAGATAATAGATAGATAATAGATAGATAATAGATAGATAATAGACAGATAATAGATAGATAAATAATAGATAGATAGATAGATAGATAGATAGATAGATAGATAGATAGATAGATAGATAGATAGATAGATAGATAGATAGATAGATAGATAGATAGATAGATAATAGATAGATAGAGATATAGATAGATAATAGATAGATAGATAGATAGATAGATAATAGATAGATAGATAATAGATAGATAGATAGATAGATAGATAGATAGATAGATAGATAGATAATAGATAGATAGATATAGATAGATAGATAGATAGTAGATAGATAATAGATAGATTAGATAGATAGATAGATAATAGATAAGCCTTTTTCAGGCTTTAAAAAGGATCACATTTCTGGAGCCGAAACGTCCGACAAGATACGCCCTTTTTTAGGGTCGAGTCGGGTTTCATGAAACCAGACTTTCTCAAAGTCGAGTCGAACGAAATCGGCCGACTAGCGGGAAAAGTCGGAGGTCCGACTGAAACACGAAACCCAATGCAAGTCAATGGGGAAGCAAAGTCGGCAGGGAGTGGAGGACAGTAAACACACCTACAGTGCCCATTTCAATGCCAACGACATCAATTCTTATTTCTTAAGCTTGTCAACCTTAATTTACTTTATAATAATAGTTACGCATTGAAAACTGGGGGTTATTTGACTAAAGTTGTGGGGGGGGGTAGGGCTGGCTCCAGGTTTTCGTGTGCCCCGAGCGAAAGAGTGTCAGTGGGACCCTTTGACACATACCACGATTCATGATGCTCCAATACGGCACAAAAATATAGGTATAGTACAATGACAAATACTTCACTTCTTACATGACATGACTGATATCTATTGTAAATTCTACAATAGCTCAAAAACCGGACAGTATATTATTCCATACAGTATTATGGTCACCACATAGTGCACCATACAGAATAATGAGCCCCATATATTGCTCCAGACAGAATAATTGGTCCCATATAATGTTCCATACATTATATGATGAGCTCCACATAATGCTCCAGTATATGATGGTTCCCATATAATGTGCCATACAGTATAGGACGGTCCCCATAGAGTAGAATGAGCCCCACATATTGCTCCATACAGTATAATGAGTCACATATAAAGCTCCATACAGTATATGATGGGCCCCATATATTGCTCCATACAAAATGGGCTCCATATAATGCTCCATACAGAATAGGCCCCATATGTGCTCCATATGATGCTCCATACCCTATATGATGCCCCATAAATAATGAACCCCATATGATGCTCCAGTATTTGATGGGCCCCATGGATGATGCTCCAGTGTATGATGGGCCAATATAATGCTCCATATATAATGGGCCCCATTTATAATGCTCCAGTGTATAATTGGCCCCATAAATGCTGCTCCAGTGTCTGATCTCACCCATTTACAATGCTCCAGTATATGATGGGCCCCATGGATGATGCTCAAGTGTATGATGGGCCAAAATAATGCTCCATATATAATGGGCCCCATTATTAATGCTCCAGTGTATAATGGGCCCCGTAAATGCTGCTCCAGTGTCTGATGTCCCCCATTTAGAATGCTCCAGTATATGATGGGCCACATGGATGATGCTTAAGTGTATGATGGGCCCCATATATCATTCCCCAGTGTATAATGCTCCCCATATATTGCTCCAAACATGAAAAAAAATGAAATACCTCTCTTCGCTGGGCACTGCTCTACTCTGGACTCCTCAGCATCGAGATCTTCCAGCTCTCTGCACTTGGACTGTTTAGGAAGAGGGCATACAGACATGATGTCATCGCGCTCTCTGACCTGAATGTCACTGTCAGGAAACGCGGATGACGTCACAGTGGTGGAGCAGGGAGAGGTAAGTATTGCAAGTGCTGTGGCCCTGAGCAAGCAGGTGGGGCACACTCGTGGGCGAAGGCACTGGCACAGGGCCCCTCACAGTACGCTGGTGTGTCTGAAGGCGAGTAGGCCCCCCCATCGTCAGAAACACTTTTGCGTACTATGAGGGGCCCTGTGCCAGTGCCGTTGCCCACGAGTCAGCCCCCCCAAATGCTCAGGGAACCGCACTTGCCCGGGTGTGCCAGGTGCTGACGACGGCCCTGGTGGGGGGTACAGCCCAGTTAGGGAGGTGGAAAACTGGCATATGTTGAGGTGTAGGCTGGACGTTCAGCATCTGCAAATGGAGGAATTGGAGAAGTCAGAGGAAGAGGAGGACAAAGCGAGCCATTTTGCTGGCAACCTATGTGTCATCAGGGGAAGGTGGTACAAAATCCTTTGAAACCCAGGCATGGCTCATTTTAATGAAGGTGAGATCATCAACATTTTGGGTCGACAGCTGGGACCTTCTTTCTGTCAGGATTGATCCAGCAGCACTGAAGACTCTTTCTGATAGCACACTACCAGCAGGGCAAGCGAGCTCCTGTAAGGCATATTGTGCCAATTCAGGCCAGGTGTCCAGTTTACAGACCCAGTAGTCAAAGGGGAATGAACTGTTAGGGAGAACATCAATAGGGGAGGAGAGGTAATTTTGAACCATAGTTGAGAATTGCTGTCTCCTGTGAGCTGTACTCGAGAAATCAGTCCACAACATGGTCATGAAACCCCTGTCTCCAATGCCACTTCAGCTGTGTGCACCACGAACACCTCTTCCATTTGGCCCATTACGGCTCGTGGTAGAACCTGCACCCTGCTGTGTGCTGGGAATGCCTCTAACAAACAGTTTACCAGAGTTGCTTGTTTTTTTTGCCAATATTAGCTCTAGGGTCTCCTGTGGCATGATGTTCTGTAATTTGCCTTTATAACGTGGATTGAGGATGCTGACCAACCAGTAGTCGTCATCCTTCATCATTTTGGCAATGCGGGGGTCCCTTTTTAGGATCCGCAATACATAATCTCACATGTGGACCAATGTTCCTGATGTCAATGATGTACTGCCAGTGGTGGGTGGAGGAGCACTTTCTGCCAAATCCACATCCCTCCAGTCACGCACAAACCCAGTCTTCGCACCTTATGGAGCAGGGCTGTTAACTCCGGATAATTATTTAGAAAGCACTGCACCACCAGGTTCAAGGTGTGAGCCAGACAAGGTATGTGTCTGAGTTTGGCCAGGGCTATGGCCACCACAAAATTACGGCCGTTATCACTGACTACCTTGCCTGGCTCAAGATGTAGACTGCCCAGCCATGACTCAGTTTCTCGCTGCAAGGAGTCGGCCAGTACCTCCACGTTGTGTCTGTTGTCGCCCAAAGACATCATCCTTAAAACAGCCTGCTGACGCTTACCACTAGCTGTTCAATAGTGGGACACCTTGTGTGCAGCACTGGCAGCTGCGGATGGAATGCTCGTGCCACTGCGCTCTTTCGACACGCTTTCGCTTCTAGAGGAGGAGGAGGAGGGTCGAACGCCTACAGCCAAATGTTGCCTATACCATGGTCTAGGCAGCACTGTCCCACCACCGTTGTCCCCTGTGGACCCTGCATCCACCACATTAACCCAGTGCACAGTGATGGACACGTAAAGGCCCTGGCCATGCCTACTCGCCCATGCATCTGTTGTGAGGGGCACCTTTCCACTCACTGATTGTTTGAGTGCATGGACAATGCGGTCTTTCACATGCAGGTGGAGGGCAGGGATGGCTTTTCTAGAAAAGAAGTGCTGACTGGGTAGGTAATAGCGTGGGACAGCGTAGGCCATGAGCTCTTGGAACGCTGTGCTTTCGACCAAACGGAAGGGCATTATCTCTAATGAGATCAGTTTGGCAATGTAGGCGTTTAAAGCCAGTGTACGCGGATGAGAAGATGGGTACTTTCTTGTCCTACTCAGAGTGTCTTTTAGGGTGAGCTGGACTTAAGAGATGCATATGGGGGAACTAGCGGTGGACATGGCGGACTGAGAGGGGGTTGGTGATGGTGATGGTGGTGGTGGTGATGGCCTAGATTCAGTCTTTCGGTGCATAAACATTGTGACTCCCTGACTGATTTGACGACGACACCTCAACATTTCTTTATGGTGGTGTGCTAACTGGTGGGCTTACAGTGGGGAAAGCGATGTAGCGTTGCTGGCTACCTTCAGTCGGAGCAGGTGCACATGTGCTACCTGAGGTTTTGTAGTCCGTCCATGCTTGCAAGTGCATGGTGTTTAAATGTCTAAGCATGCAACTGGTATTCAAATTTCGGAGATTTTCCCCTCGGCTTAAGGTCCTTCCGCACTTCTTACAGATAACCTTTGCCTCATCAATAGGATTTTGGTCAAAAAAGTGCCACACTGCACTCTTCCTAGTATGGTACAACTTTTCTGGGCTTGCACGCTGTGCTAATTTGACCGTCTGGCCAAGCTGTCCTACAACTCTTTTTGTTGTTTTAACACGTTTTTGGACTGCTACGGGCCTGCCAGATAACTGCAGCTGTGATGTCGATGCCTGCTGCGGATCCTCCTCCTCTTTTGAGCTATTGCCAGCGGCACCCTCTTCCCCTAATGGATGCCAATCTGGGTCAACAACTGGGTCATCCATCACCTCCTCTTCAATTTCATTTGCACCTTCCTCTGTGTCACCGTGTAAGGTGGTATAGTATGCGTGATGGGGCACCTGAGTTTTATCAGGGTCAGATTCTGGCTCAGTAGACTGCGAGGGCAATGTAGTGCTCTGGGTGAATGTACCAGCAGAATCATCTAGCAGTGGCTGTGCATCAGTGCACTCCATGTCAGATTCATCTTTGACTGGGGAATTCAGTATTTGATTTGATAACCCAGGCATGGTATGTGAAAAGAGCTCCATGGAGTAATCAGAAGTGTGGTCTGCCGCATCCTTCACTTTTGGTGGGGGTGAAGGACACAAGGAAAGGTGTTGTTCCTGACAAGGAGCCTGCACTGACGACTCAGTGCTTGCAGTTTTTGAAACTTCAGAAGAGGAGGAGATAGAGCTGGAGGCTGTTTCGGCAATGTAAGCCAAAACCTGTTCCTGATGCTCTGCCTTTAAAAGCGGTTTACCTACTCCCAGAAAAGGGAGCCTTCCAGGACTTCTGGAGCCAGACCACGACGCAGGCTCAACACCTCCTGCCTTAGGTGCTATTGTGCTTTTGGCACTACCAGCAGATGCACCACCACCACCATCAGTACCAGCTGCCCCCCCACCCCCGCCCACGTCCGTGGCCTGTTCCACCATACTTCCTCATGTTTGGGAAAATGTACCCAAAATACAAGCAGATATATTGTACTGTATCACAAGCGTACAGCTGTAGACGGTGAAGGGGAAAATTTCAATCTCTGTATATATTTGAGGAGTCACACACTGACGCTCTCAGGCTCAGTATGGATTAGACCAGAATATAAAAAGCAGAAAAAGGGTACTGGATCTGAAGATAACAGGTGTATAGGGGTAAATTGTAAAAAACTCCGTATAGATTTCCGGAGTAACACACTGACGCTCACAGGCTCAGTATGGATTAGACCATAATATAAAAAGCTGAAAAAGGGTACTGGATCTGAAGATAACAGGTGTATAGGGGTAAATTGTAAAAAACTCCGTATAGATTTCCGGAGTAACACACTGACGCTCACAGGCTCAGTATGGATTAGACCACAATATAAAAAGCTGAAAAAGGGTACTGTATCTGAAGATAACAGGTGTATAGGGGTAAATTGTAAATCTCCGTATAGATTTCCAGAGTAACACACAGACGCTCACAGGCTCAGTATGGATTAGACCAGAATATGAAAAGCAGAAAAAGTGTACTGTATCAAAAGCGTACAGCTGTATACAGTGTTAGGGTAATTTTAAATCTCTGTATATATTTCCAGAGTCAGACACAGACTCTCACAGGCTCAGTATGAATTACACCAGAATATAAAAAGTAGAAAAAGGGTAATGTATCAGAAGCGTACAGCTGTATACAGTGTGGGGTAATTTTAAATCTCTGTATAGATTTCCGGAGTAACACACAGACGCTCACAGGCTCAGTATGGATTAGACCACAATATAAAAAGCTGAAAAAGGGTACTGTATCTGAAGATAACAGGTGTATAGGGGTAAATTGTAAATCTCCGTATAGATTTCCAGAGTAACACACAGACGCTCACAGGCTCAGTATGGATTAGACCAGAATATGAAAAGCAGAAAAAGTGTACTGTATCAGAAGCATACAGCTGTATACAGTGTTGGGGTAATTTTAAATCTCCGTATATATTTCCGGAGTAACACACAGACGCTCACAGGCTCAGTATGGAGTAGACCAGAATATAAAAAGCAAAGATACCAGGCGTATACAGTGTAGGGGTAATTGTAAATCTCCGTATATATTTCCGGAGTAACACACAGACGCTCTCTCAGTATGTATTTGACCGTAATACAGAAGGCAGAAAAACGTACTGTGTCAGAAGATACCAGCTGTATACAGTTTGGGGAAAATTGAAATCTCCGTATTTATTTCCGGAGTCACACACAGATAGTCAGCATGTATTTGTCCGTGATACCAGCCGGTACACGGTAGTGTGTGAGGAGTGTACAGCTATACGGGGTGGGAAAAAATGAACACTCTGTAAATGTGCAGAAAAAAAGAATAAAAGTATTAGTGCTGTGTAAAAAGCAGTCTGCACAGCAGTGTACACTGTTGTGAATGGACTTGAAATGAGTTCTGAGCAGAGGCTCCCTCTTGTGGTTACAAGCGGTACTGGACTGTCCAGTGAAGATTGTGAGGATTGGGAATCAGGTGTTACTGACTGGTCTTATTTAAGGGAGTCGCCTTCCCATCAGGGTTGCCGGTGATCAATTGTTCTGGTCTCAATCCTTGATTCCTGTTTCCTTTGTAGCCTGCTGTGTCGTGTCTGCATCTCCTGCTAACAGATAAGACATTTTCTTCGTTTTGTTTTTGTGCTTGATTTTTGCATTTTGTCCTGCTCTTCTGTGGGGGCCTTCAGGGTCCCCTCCGGGGGCTTTTGCCCTCTCAGTTTAGTTCAGCCACTGATGTTTTGTACATTTGCTTTTTCCAGTTTTTTCAGTGGCTGCTGTTTTGATTTTGTTACACCAGAGAACTAATTTAGGTGGTTGAGGTCGTGTGATCTCAGGTGTTTTTGAAATTAGTAGAGTTGGTGCTTTTCAGGGTTTTTTGGGATTGCAGTAAGTGCCCTTCCTATCCTTTTCTATTTAGATAGTTTGGGCCCCAACGTTTGCTCATACTATTTTCTGTCTGTGTCAGTATTTCTTCTTGTCTAACCGCCATTACATGTTTGGGGGATTTCTATGTTCTTTGGGGATCTGCTCCGGGGCAGATAGCTTTCCTCTTTCTATCTTTAGGTATAGTTAGTTTCTCAGGCTGTGACGAGGCGTCTAGGACCTACGTAGGAACGCTCCACGGCTGCCTCTAGTTGTGGTGGTTAGTCAGGGTACTGCAATCTCATAGATTCCAACTGCTCTGGTGTATTGCCTTTTTTACCTGCACTCCTCAGCTACCAAATCATAACAGTATTACTGGCCTAAACTGAAAATTATATGGTACTCACAGAAGGGAAAAATATTGTGAAAGAAAAAAAAGGTTGTCAGAGTTGTCAGAGATATTTTTCTGTTTGTTGCATTTTTTTTTTTTCCCTCTGTATCTCTGGGTGCTGAGGAGGATTTTTTCTCTCAATGGAGTTTGCACAGTTGTCTGGCCGTGTGGATCAGCTTGCCACTGAGGTTCGGAGTATTGCTACCTATCTTGCTATGTTGCCTGTTGTGGAACCTAGGATTCCCATGCCAGATTTGTTTTTGGGGGATCGAGCCAAGTTTCTGAATTTCAAAAATAATTGTAAATTGTTTTTTTCCTTAAAATCTAAGTCCTCAGGGAACGCAGCGCAGCAGGTTCAAATTGTCATCTCTCTCCTGCGCGGCGATCCTCAGGATTGGGCTTTTTCCCTGACACCTGGGGATCCTGTTTTGAGTGATGTTGATGCATTTTTTCAGGCCTTGGGGTTATTGTACGATGAGCCTAATGTCACTGATCAAGCTGAAAAGGCCTTGTTGGCATTAAATCAGGGGCTTGATGACGCTGAGTTATACTGTCAGAGATTCCGCAGGTGGGCAGTCCTGACCAAATGGAATGACGACGCTTTGGCAGCCCTTTTTCGGAAGGGTCTGTCAGATAATGTAAAGGATGTTATGGTGGGATTCCCTGTCCCCTCTGGTCTCAATGATTCTATGTCATTAGCGATTCAAATTGACAGACGTTTGCGTGAGCGGAGAAGTATGAGTGGAATAGTGTTGCCTTGTGAACCTGCTTCTGAACCTATTCAGTGTGATAGAGTGGTTTCTGGGGCACAGCGTCATGAGTTTCGAAAGCGCAATGGGTTATGTTTCTACTGTGGTGATGCATCTCATGCTATTTCAGTCTGCCCTCAGCGGGAAGACGTTTTGCACGCTCAGTTGTCTTGGGTAGTGTTCAGACTAAGTTTTTATTAACTGTTACTCTGATATGTTCTCTGTACTCATTTTCTGCTCAGGCTTTCGTTGATTCGGGAGCAGCTATTAACCTGATGGATTTTGATTTTGCTAAACGTTGCGGGTTTCCCTTGATACCCCTACAGAAGTCTATTCCCCTACTGGGGATCGATTCTACCCCTTTGGCTGAGAATACACCTCAGTTCTCTACTCAGGTGATAATGAGGGTTGAACCTGATCATCAGGAGAGCTGCAAATTTTTGGTTCTGTATAATCTGCATGACATTATCGTGCTGGGTTTCCCTTGGTTACAGTCTCATAATCCTGTTTTGGATTGGAAATCTGTGTCTGTAACCAGTTGGGGCTGCCAATGTGTTAATACCAACACTCCTGTTTTTTCTGCCTCCCCCCAGGCTCAAGATGTTCCTGACTTTTTGATTGATTTTTCTGATGTTTTAGCGAAAGTAAATCTGCATCCTTGCCTCCCCATAGGAGCTATGACTGCGCTATTGAATTAGTGCCTGGTAGTAAATTCCCTAAAGGTCGCCTTTTTAACTTGTCTGTACCTGAACATGACGCTATGCGGTCTTATATCAAGGAGTCATTGGAGAAGGGTCATATCAGACCATCCTCTTCACCCTTAGGTGCCGGTTTTTTCTTTGTGGCCAAAAAGGATGGTTCATTAAGGCCGTGTATTGATTATCCTCTTTTGAACAATATTACTGTGAAATATCAATATCCGTTACCCTTGATTCTGACCTGTTTTCCAGGGTGAAAAAAACCCACTTGGTTTACCAAGCTTGACCTCAGGGGGCATATAACCTTATTCGCATTAAGCACGGGGATGAATGGAAGACGGCATTTTAAAACCCCTGAAGGGCATTTGAGTACCTTGGATGCCCTTTGGGCTCACTAATGCTCCTTCTTTCTTCCAGTCCCTCATGAATGACATTTTCAGGGATTTTGTGATAAATTTCTGATTGTTTAATTTTGGGTGATATCTTGATTTTTCTAATGACGGGACTCTCATGTGAAACAGTTCGAACTGTATTCCCAGATTTTGAGAGAGAAGCTCTGTATGTGAAGGGATCAAAGTGTATTTTGGCGTACAGAGGATCTCATTTTTGGGATTTCATTTTGTCCCCATCGTTATTGAAATGGACCCGGTCCCAAGTTCAGGCCATCTGTGATTGGGTCCAACCTACTTCATTAAAGGCCTTCAAAGATTTTGGGTTTTGCCAACTTTATCGAAATTTATTGGAATTTCTCGGTTATTGTTAAACCCTTAACTGATTTTTCCAAAAAGGGTTC
>JARQOD010000007.1:80923259-81003116 GCA_033576555.1 Oophaga sylvatica | reverse complement strand
TTGAGTATTTTGTGACCCCCTTTGGGTCACTAATGCCCTTCTGTTTCCAGTCCTTTGATGAATTTTAGGGATTTTGGGATAATTTTGATTGTTTATTTGGATGTATTTGATTTTTTCTAATGACTGGGACCTATGTGAAAATGTTGAATGTTTTCCGATTTTGAGAGAGAATTCTGTATGTGAAGGGATCAAAGTGTATTTTGGCGTACAGAGGATCTCATTTTTGGGATTTTTGTCCCCATCTGTTTTGAAAATGGACCCGGTCAAGGTTCGGCCACTGGATTGGGTCCAATTACTTCATTAAGGCCTTCAAAGTTTTTTGGGGGTTTTGCCAATTTTATCGAAATTTATTGGTAAATTTTCGGTTTTGTTAACCATTAAATGATTTGACCAAAAGGGTTCTGATGTGGTGAATTGGCCTCCCTGGGGGCGTTTTGCATTTAGGAACTTAAGAGGTTCACTTTGCCCTGTTTACGGCAGCTGTGTTTCTCTGCCATTTCAGGGGAGGTTGATGCCTTGAAATTGGGGGGTGCCTTTTTGTCCCAAAAATCCGAGACCTTAAAGTAACCTTGGCCTTTTTTCTCGAAAATTTTTCCACTGAGCGTAATTTGACGGGGTAATCGGGGTTATTGGCCATGAAGTGGGCTTTTGAAGGGGAGAATTGGTGGAGGGCCAAACATCAGGTGGTGGTCTTAGGACCATAAGAATCTGGTTTATTGGAATCTGCCAAGCGACTTAATCCTAAAGGCCGGGGCATTGTTTTCACACGTTTTAATTTTGTGGTTTCTTTCTTCCGGCATAAGAAGTTAAGGCGGATCCCTTCGGGGGGTTTTCCCTTTGCGGACTCTCCTGGGTTCTGATCCTTTGTTTTTTAAAGAAGGTGTAGTCTTTCCCCATCTCGCCATTTGAACGCTCTGAGGGGTGTCAGGAGGAAAGGCCGAGCGTGCCCTGTGGGGAAATTGTTTTTCCCGACCAGGGGGAAAAAGAGGTGATGTTGGATTATTGTTCCGCGTTGGCCGGTATGGGAATTTTTGGTACCAGAGACTTGGTTACGGTCCTTTTGGGGCCTAATTGTTGTGATGTCAGGGATTTGTGCAGTCTGGGGAATTCTCTGCTCCAAGCTTGCTCTCGTCTAGTGGTTTTTTTGAGCCTTTTGCCGTGCCCAAGAGACCAGGACCCAACTTTTGGGTTTCATTTCCGCCCCCTGTTTTCAGAAAAAAAAAAAAAAAAGACCGCATTGGGTGTTTTGTGATAGGTTTTCCAAGATGATAAACTTGTGCCATTACCTAAGTTGCCTTCCTCCTCCGAATTGGTGCCTTTGTTTCCTCAGCAAGTGGTTCGTTTACCGGCATTCCTGGAACATTGTGTTACAAGGAGTCGTTTTTTCCAGATTTTGGAGGACCTTTTGTTTAAGCTTGGTGTTAGTTTCTTTCTTCGGCGTTCATCCTCAGACCAATGGTCAAACTGAAGAACAAACCAACATTGGAGACTTATCTAAGTGCTTTGTGTCGGGATCAGGATGACTGGGTCCTTTTTTCCTTTGTGAGTTTCTCTTAATAAATAGGGCTGCTCTCCCCACTTTGTGTCTCCATTTTTCTGTAATTCGGTTACCCTCGATTTTCTTCAGGAAGACGGAGGTTCTGCCTGTCCAGGTGTTGACTTGTTATGGAGCGTATGCAAAGATTTGGGACCAGGTATGGAGAGGTTGTCCCTTCTCAGGGAGGGGCCCAGCGGTTGCTAACCGGCATGGGACTGATGGTCCTCGGTTTAAAGTGGGGGAGGTTGGTTTCCTCAAAAAATATTCCTATGAGAGGGCATCTCCTAAATTTAAGCCTGGTTCATTTTGGGGCCTTTTAAAATGGGTTTCTTAATCCTTTTCTTTGTTTTGCTTCTTCCAGGGAATTTAATATCCCCCTAAGGGTTCCCAAGTCCTTGTTAAAGAGGTTGTTGAGCAGTGGTTCCACGTTTTGCCTCCTGCCGTTTGGTTGAGGGCAATTGGAGTTTGTGGTTGAAAAATATGAATTCTGTTTTTCTAGAAGGAAACTCCAGTATTTGGTAAGTGGGAGGTTAGGTCGGGACAATTTTGGGTGTTTGCTCGGACACCATGCTAGGAGGGTCATCCGGTTATCTAGAACTCATCTGACCGACCTGGTTGCTCAAGTGGGGTTTGGACCCCTCCTCAAGGGGGGGGAGTTGTGAATGGACTTGAATGGTTCTGAGCAAGGTCCCTTGGTGGTTACAAGCGGTATGGATGCCGGAGATGTGAGGATTGGGAATCAGGTGTTTATGATGGCTTATTTAAGGGAGGCCTCCCAGGGGTGCCGGGTGACAATTGTTTGGTCTTCCTTGATTCCTGTTTCCTTTGACCTGCTGTGCGTGTCTGCAATCTCCTGTAACAGATAAACAATTTTTTCGTTTTGTTTTTGTGGGTTGATTTTTGCACCAGGGTCCCCTCCGGGGGCTTTTGCCCTCTCAGTTTGTTCAGCCCGATGTTTTTTCATTTGCTTTTTTTTAGTTTTTTCAGTGGCTGCTGTTTTGATTTTGTTACACCAAGAACAATTTAGGGGTTGGGTCGTGTGTCTAGGTGTTTTTGAAAATTAGTAGAGTTGGTGTTTTCAGGGTTTTTTGGGTGCAGTAAGTGCCCTTCCTATCCTTTTCTATTTAGATTTTGGGCCCCCAAGTTTTGTCATAATTTTGTCTGTGTCAGTATTTTTCTTTTGTTAACCGCCATTACATTTTGGGGTTTCTTGTTCTTTGGGGACTGCTCCGGGGCGAATTTCCTTTTTTATCTTTAGGATAGTTTTTCTCGGCCTTGACGAGGGTCTGGACCTACGGGAACGCTCCCGGTGCCTTATTGTGGGTGGTTAGTCAGGTACGCAATCTTATTCCAACTGCTTGGTGTATTGCTTTTTTACCTGCACTCCGCTACCAATCATAACAGTCACACAGCAAAACACTTCAGGCCCCTTACCACGCTTGCCACAAGAAAATCCCCGTCACGCACCTAAGTACAGCCAGTGTATCGCACAAGACAGAACACTTTTCTTTCCTGTTTAATCTTCCAGAAAAACCGGCAGCAACCTCCCTTGTAAGATCGGCAGAAGTAAAATGGCGGTCGGCGGCAGGGCTTTTATGCATGTGACGCCAACAAAGCGCCAATCACTGCCGCCCTTTCTAAGAGGTGGTGGCCGCCCCCGTCTTCTTGCCACAGTGTAGCCTTGTATTGGTGAGAAAAGTTTTGCCTTGCAAGCATTAGGGAAAAGACTTTGGCGTAGGTCGACGACCACATGGCCCGACTCCGTATGGTGGGTTTCGTGGCAAATCCGATTTGCGAGAGTCGGTGTTTTTAATCTGACTGACCTGTTTCGCTCAACTCTAGTCGCGACTTTGGGCTATTAAATAGCACTATTTTCACCTTCAACTGGTGTGCTGCCTCCATTTTTTGTTTTCTAAACTGAGGTTTGGTGATTGGAGGCACGGCATCCAGGTACGCTGTCTGCCTGTTGCTGCTTTTTCGTTCTTTTTTCTATATGATAGATAGATAGATAGATAGATAGATAGATAGATAGATAGATAGATAGATAGATAGATTAGATATCAGATAAAAGATGTTACCTAGCAACATTAGGCTTATGATATACAGTAGATGACTTATCTTCATGATGGGGAGTAGTGGAAATCCGAAAACCGACTTCCCCACTAATCAGCTGTATTCAGCTTTCATGGTTCCTGGATGTACACAGTGTGCAGTGCTGCATATACTGTGTAGAGATGGAACAGCAGAGTTGTATAAACTTCATAAAGCAGGAACAGCAGAGCTGCATACACTGTGCACAGCTGGAACAGCAGAGCTGCATACACTGTGCACAGCTGGAACAGCAGAGCTGCATAGACTGTGCACAGCTGGAGCTGCATACAATTTGTAGAGCTGGAACAGCAGAGCTGCATACATTGTGCAGAGCTGGAACAGCAGACCTGCATACACTGTGCAGAATGAGGACAGCAGAGCTGCATACACTGTGCAGAATGGGGACAGCAGAGCTGCTTACACTGTGCAGAGCTTAAACAGCATAGCTGCATACACTGTGCACAGCTGGAACAACAGAATTGCATACACTGTGCAGAACTGGAACAGCAGAGCTGCGTACACTGTATAGAGCAGGAACAGCAGCGCTGCATACACTGTGCACAGCTGGAGCAGCAGAACTGCATACACTGTGCAGGGCTGGAACAGCATAGCTGCATATGCTGTTTAGAGCTAGAACCAGGGCAATGGGGTACTCGGCACCGAGCCCATGAAAGTCTATGGGGTTTGTCACTGGCAGCGGGACTCGGTCCGTGGCCCTGGGCGCTCATACAATAGGGGATATTTACAGGGGATTATTAGGATAGGTAGTTCGTGACGCCACCTGTGGTCTCTGATAAATTGTACCAGCGCTGCTATAAGGACTTACACAGGGGATGTTATGGGGCAGCTTGGTCGTAGTCTCCCACAGGTGAGACGGGTCCCTGGAAGTCTATGGTGATGATGCAGGGTGTAGTAATAATTCAGTCACACACAATGCAGCTTCTTTCCATACCTTTTACTGGTAGATGGTTCAAGCAGATCCCGGGGAGCTGGTCGGGGTGGAGAATGCACATTCGGGTAACCGCTGAGCAGGTTAGAGGCCTCCTTTACTTCGAATGTAGGTGAGTCCAACTTGCCTGAAGCGAAGTTAACTCTGAATCTCCAGCTTTCTCAATAGCTGTACTGCCCGGCCAACATTGTGGTGGAAACTTCTAAGTGGTGAAAACTAAGTCTATATTTGCTGATCAGGCTAGACTCCTGTTTTCCCTGTCTCCGGTTACGTATTGACACTTAGGGCTGCTCTCTGCGACCTGTAGTCCAGATGCCTCCGGTAATCTTGTTACTAAGCTTGAAACTGTAGCAACACCTCGGACTCCGGTGTCCGGCAATTTAGTGCAGGCAATCCAATACCTAAAGCACTTCTCTATCTTCTCCACTGCCCTTCGCCCTGCTCTCGCTCTTAGCACAAGCAATTGTAACTTCGATGGTAGTGTCAGCTTTCTTCTAAAGCTCGCTGAGCAGCTCTCAGTATCCTCCTTCCTCCAGCTTCTGTTGAGGTACTGATTAAGGGTAGCTCTGACTAGGCTAGGATGATCCACTTCACCCGTACTAGCCTCCACTTGCTTGTCAGGTGAGCTACGTTAGCTCTGCGAGGATTCAGTCCTCCCTTCTCTCTCTCCAAGTCCAGACTCCACTGGACTGAACTGCACTGTCCGAAGACAGGAAACTGACTGAACTAAGATTGCTAAGTGTCACTTCCTCTTGTACCCCTGATGGGTGTGTCTAAAAGTGTGAGTGACAGTGAATGATAACAAGCTTTTGTGGTTACCTTCCTGTGCATTCTCCTGGATTTTATGTGTGTGCCTGCGTAGCTGGGCTACACATCCCCCCTTGGTAAAACACAGCACTCCCGGGCTGTAAAAGACAAAAAGAACATTTTGTTTTGCATTAACATCAACATTATAACTCTTCCCATCCGGGAGGTACGACTTCTTGAACGTTACAATTTGTACAATAGGAAAATACAAAAGTATCAAAATATCAAGATATCAAACGTGTTCATATATACAAGATACTTGTGGAGGACCCGCACCAAAAACCTCCCACGTGGGTCCTGGGTGGGCTGCAGGACTTCTGACTGCAGACCTCACTCTAGGCCACACCATACGGGTTTTTCTTCAGAGGTTGATAGTAATGGTTTCATGGCAAACCAAGATAATGCACCGTAGTGCAACTATTTACAAAGCAAGTTCTTGGGCTGGCACAGTCCACAGCCACGCAGTCCATTGGCATGGTTAAAACACATTTCAAATAATTACATTAATACTTTTTCAAACTTTATACAATTTTTCAGATGCAATAAACCCTATCTGGGTCTTGCTAACTAGTCTATTAGGACTACTCCTGATAGCGAATAGGTAGTTTACCTTTAGTGATACGTTCTGACCTACGTGGGGTAGCGTCAGGTATGGTATTCTCTAACCTTTCTGTTCTGCGTAACGGCAAACTATAATACCGTCTCAACCTTTCTATGGATCTGGCAAGTGTACTAGTGACTGGACGAGGCGGTACTGCTTCACCAGCTTCACCAGAGGACTCCACTTCTTGTGGTGCTTCTTCTTGCGGGTCCGCTTCTTGGGGTTCTAATGGTTGAGGGTCTGCCAGAATAGGTTCTTCTGGAACTGGCTCAACTGGCACAATTGGTATGACTGGTTGTAGAGACTCCTCTTGCGGTTGATAAAACTGCAGCACAGGAATAATTACAGCGTCTCCCAATCTGGGCCAATCCGCAGGTAAATCTCCCAAATCCGTGTGTATGACCGCTTCAGCATTTTCTTTCTGATTGACAACAGGGTTTTCTTCACGGAGCTTTAATGGGCAAGGACACAACTTTAAATGATCTCTGGACACCGTTGCCGTCGTTTTTCCTCCATCCTTACTAATGGTACAGACCTTTCTGTTATCAAAATTGGAATTTTACACGACATATGGCTCCTGTTCCCACTGATCATCCAACTTGTGCGTTCTTCTTTTCCTTTTGAGCACCATTTCTCCAGGCATTAAAGGCTTAGCGGGAGCATTTTTGTTATAGTTCTTCTCTTGTGTTTCTCTTACTCTATTGAGACTGTCTTCCACACAGGCTTGTACTCTCTTGTACTGTTCCTGTCGAGTTGTGTCCCAATCTTCAGCACTGTCATCAGCCTCTGGTTCTACCACTCCCGGCTCCAAATCCATTGGCAGTCTTCCAGGTCTTGCTCTCATAAGGTAGGCTGGAGTGCAGTTGGTGGAACTTACTGGTATGTGGTTGTACAAGTCAACCAGGTCAGGTAACAAGTCTGGCCACCGATTTCTTTCTTCCAGTGGTACAGTTTTCAGTAAATCCATGACAATGTGATTCATCTTTTCACAAAGGCCATTGGTTTGAGGGTGGTACGGTGTTGTTCTGATCTTTTTACATCCATACAATTGACAGAATTCCTGAAACAGTTCAGCTTCAAAGGCTGGACCTCGATCAGTCAGTACCTGCTCTGGATATCCGTGTGGTCTGCAGAAACTTGCTTGGAAGGTTCTTGCTGCTGTCTCTGCTGTCATATCTTTGACAGGGGCGACCACCAAAAACCGGGAATAGTGATCCACCATGGTCAGGGCATATGTGTATCCTGACCTGCTTGGGGACAACTTGACGTGATCCAATGCCACAATCTCCAAGGGACGAGTCGTCCGGATAGGCTGCAAGGGTGCCTTCTGGCTACTGTAGTCTTTTCGCCTGAGGCCACAGGGTCCACAGTTCCGGCACCACTTCTCGATGGAGCTGCGCATCCCTACCCAGTAGAACCGGCACCTCAACAGGGTCTCCAGCTTTCTCCAGCCAAAGTGTCCTGCTTGATCGTGGTATGCTTCCAGCACCATTTGGATGTCTGCTCTCGGGACCACTATTTGCCAAACCATCTCATGGGTCCTTGGGTCGACGTATCTCCTGCATAACTTCTCACGGTATATGAACAACCGGCTTCTCTCGTTCCACAGGAGCTTTGCTGGCATGGATGCATCTTTCTCCAAGGAGGAACCTTCCTGTTTTATCAACTCCTTGATACGGCTGACCACGGGATCGCTGTCCTGAGTCTCCTTCCAGCTGTGATGAGGTAAAGGGTTCAACATCTCACCACACCGCTTCCTGTAGACTCGTTGCTCTTGGACCATCCCATTTCGGTGGAACGCAGGTAGCTCGATTTCTTCCAGATCGTTTGACTCTTCCTCCATGTCAGATTCATGCGGCATTCTGGACAAGGCGTCCGCGTTAGCATTTTTACAGCCCGCTCTGTATTTGATGGTAAACTGGTAGTTTGATAACCGAGCCATCCAACGTTGCTCCATGGCTCCCAGCTTGGCTGTTTCCAGATGCGTCAAGGGGTTGTTGTCTGTAAACGCAGTGAACCGGTTGGAGGCAAGGTAATGTTTAAATCTTTCGGTAATGGCCCAGACCAGCGCCAGGAACTCCAGTTTGAAGCTGCTATAGTTTTCCGGATTCCTCTCAGTTGGCCTGAGTTTTCTGCTGGCATATGCGATGACTTTTTCTTGGCCGTTCTGCTTCTGACTGAGGACCGCTCCTAATCCTTCGTTACTGGCATCTGTGTATAGCAGGAACGGTTGGCTGTAATCTGGGTAGGCTAAGATTTCATCGCCGGTAAGGATCTCTTTCATCTCTTTGAATGCCTCAGCTTGTTCTTTTCCCAATTGAATGGAAGGTTTCTGCTCTTAAGAGGTTGTCCTACCAGGAGGTCCTGCAAAGGTGCCGCTTTCTTAGTGTAATCTTTTACAAACCTCCTGTAGTAACCTGTTAATCCCAGGAACTGACGCACCTCTTTTAAGTTCTTCGGCTCTGGCCATTTCTGAATAGCTGTGACCTTCTCGGGGTCCGGCGCTACTCCTTCGGAACTGACAATGTGTCCCAAGTACTGTACCTTCCTTTTGAGCAGGTGGCATTTAGAGGGCTTTAGTTTCATCCCAAACTTGGACAATGACTCAAATACCTCCGCCAGGTGCTTCAGATGATCTTCATATGTCTTAGAGTACACAATTACGTTGTCCAAGTACAGCAGCACAGTTTCGAAGTTGAGATGTCCCAGACAGCTCTCCATCACCCTCTGGAATGTTCCTGGGGCACTGATGAGACCAAACGGCATCCTATCGAACTCGCAGAGTCCCATTGGGGTGGTGAAAGCAGTTTTCTCCCGGTCCTCCTCAGCCACAGCCACTTGCCAGTACCCACTAGTAAGGTCGAGGGTAGAAAAGTAGTTAGCCGTTTTCAGAGCAGCTAAGGATTCCTCTATACGTGGTAATGGGTATGCATCTTTATGTGTTATACGATTTACTTGCCTATAGTCTACACACATTCGCATGCTACCATCCTTTTTCTTCACTAGAACCAGAGGTGCTGCCCCGGGGCTACAACTATCCCTTATCACCCGGCTTTCTTCATGTCATGCAGCATTTCCTTAGCTTTCTGATAATGGGCTGGAGGTATGGGCCTGTACCGCTCTTTGATGGGAGGATGACTGTCTGTAGGGACATGATGCTGTACTCCCTTAATGGTCCCAAAATCAAGTGGGTGCTTGCTAAATACTTGTGCGTACTTTTGTACCACCCGTAGTACCCCCTGTTTCTGGTGGACGGAAATGGTGTTTGTCCCTATATGAAGCTGCTGACACCAGTCCGCTACCGGGGTTGCCGGATCATTATCCTCCGCTGGTTGGCGGGAGGCTAAGGACTCGGTTGTGAGGATAGAATTATTATCTACGGCATGTAATTTAGCAACTGTAGCATAACGTGGCAAATTTACTTCATCGTCTCCCCAGTTGAGAAGTCGTACTGGTACTCTCCCATTTACTACTTCCACTACCCCTCTAGCAATCATGAGTGTAGGTCTGTGTTCTGAGCGATGGGGTTCTACTACTGCTTGGTAGTTCTGTCCCCTCAGACCTATGGCTGCTCTACACCATATTAACATTTCACTCATTGGGGGTATTACAATGGGGTTCGAGTCTGTGACCCGTACATTACCGATTTCACCATCTGTAAGCTTCGCTTGCTGCTGGCACATCAGGGCCCGGATCTCCCTCTGGATCACTCCCTTCTGCTTTGGCTTGGCAACTTCAGCGAGCTGTTGGAGCAAAAACACAACTTCTCCCAGACAGTTACTGATAACGTTAGTACCTAGTATCACATTTAAGGCATTCTCCTCATTTACAGTCTTTACCACTAAAAGTCCCTGATCCTTCAGCTCCACCCTGCCCACTTTTACGTCCACGTTTTTGGCTCCAATTACTTCAACAGGGAGACCATTGGTGGCGTACACTGTCAAGTCAGGGCTTGGGGGCTGGAGACTGTCTATGGACCAAAATTTATTGTAAAGGACATCAGGTATGATGGTCACCTGAGATCCAGTGTCCAGCAGTGCAGGGATTGCAATCCCGTCCAGAATCATGGACAGGTAGGGCCGTCCACCCACGAACCTGCGGTTCCAGTCTAAGGGCCTGATGAGTCTACTCCTGGGTGTTGGCCCTCTGACCCAGGATCGGCTCGTTTAAAGGACATTGCTGAGCCATATGACCTTTTTGGTTGCAGCGGTAGCAGACGATCTCCCGGCGAGGATGGTGTTGCTCCGGAGTCGCTCCTGGGGGTGGCGTGGTCCTCCTCCGGTGTGGCGACGTCCTCCATTTCCTCCGGTTCATCCAAGGGACATCCTCCGGACAGTCGGCTAGTAGGATCTTCCCTCCTTCCTCTTTCCGCAGTTGCAGGGCCTCCATTACAGTGGCCAAGTTCTTAGTCAGCTGGCGCACTTCTGAGCGCAGACATTCCAACTCACTAGGGGGCGCCACCTGCATTGTAGCTTCTGCCACCTGCGGGGAAAAGGTGGGTACTGCCGGCTTTAGAATGGCTTCACCCGGGTGATACTGATTTGCCACCTCAGGCTTTTCCAGGGGTCGCAGTCCCTTTATTGCCATGTCCTTTAGAGCATCAAAAGTGGCATCTGGATGATCCAAGGACCACCAGTTTACAGTCCTCCTTTCCTCTGGAGACCTCAGTCCCCACACGAATTGCTCTTTTAACATTTGGCTCTCATCAATGGGACTTGTGGGGTTAGCCTGTTTGAGAGCTCGCAGGGCCCCCTGTAGTCGGCAGGCGTAGTCCCTAATACTGTCACCCGGTCCCTGGAAGCACTGATAAAATGCCATCCGGAGATCCGTTTCTGTGTGGTCCTCAAAGATGGCCTGTAGCTTTAAGAGTATCGCAGGTACCGACTCCTGGTCTGCAATGGGCCAAGTCTCTACTTCTCTCTCAGCCGCACCAGCTAACTGTCCTATTACCACAGCAGCTTTTTGCTTTTCAGTCATTGAGTACATATCCAAGATGCTACATATTTTCCTTTTAAACCCTGGCAGGGTGTCTGGCTCGCCGCTGTACTGGGGGAGCCACTTCGCTCCTGGCATGTATGGGAGGGTTAGCGGCATGAGCGGGACCACCGGGCCAGGTGAGGGGCCTGCACCCCCATCCTGCGGCACGACGCCAAGCGGTGGGCTATTGGGGCCTCCGGCGGGGGCCGCTCCGTCTTCCGGTTGCTGCGACATATTGATGCCCCCTTGGTTAACCTGAGCCTACCTCGTTCACAGGCTGCAGCGTCGCAGGCACAGCGGTGGAGACAGGACCTTTTCGCTGGCGCTCTGATGATGCCGCAGTATCTTGGGATGCAGTTTGCGATGCGGATTGCAATGCAGATTGTGATGCAGTTTGCGATGCGGATTGCAATGCAGATTGCTATGCAGTTCGCGATGCGGCTTGCGATGCAGATTGGGGTGCAAGTTGGGGGCGTGTCCAAGCAACAGCGCGCTTTTTCAGGTACGCCCCCCTTCTTCACCAGCGCCTGAGGGCGCGAACATGGCGGTAAAATGGCGGAATTTGGCGCCAAATACAGCAAACAGTCTTTTTCACCAAACAGTTCAACATAGGCACACAGGACTCACAATTGCAAGTTTCGCATCCTGTTCGTGACGCCAAAGATTGAGTCGCACTACTTAGTACCAGGGCAATGGGGTACTCGGCACCGAGCCCATGAAAGTCTATGGGGTTTGTCACTGGCAGCGGGACTCGGTCCGTGGCCCTGGGCGCTCATACAATAGGGGATATTTACAGGGGATTATTAGGATAGGTAGTTCGTGACGCCACCTGTGGTCTCTGATAAATTGTACCAGCGCTGCTATAAGGACTTTCACAGGGGATGTTATGGGGCAGCTTGGTGGTAGTCTCCCACAGGTGAGACGGGTCCCTGGAAGTCTATGGTGATGATGCAGGGTGTAGTAATAATTCAGTCACACACAATGCAGCTTCTTTCCATACCTTTTACTGGTAGATGGTTCAAGCAGATCCCGGGGAGCTGGTCGGGGTGGAGAATGCACATTCGGGTAACCGCTGAGCAGGTTAGAGGCCTCCTTTACTTCGAATGTAGGTGAGTCCAACTTGCCTGAAGCGAAGTTAACTCTGAATCTCCAGCTTTCTCAATAGCTGTACTGCCCGGCCAACATTGTGGTGGAAACTTCTAAGTGGTGAAAACTAAGTCTATATTTGCTGATCAGGCTAGACTCCTGTTTTCCCTGTCTCCGGTTACGTATTGACACTTAGGGCTGCTCTCTGCGACCTGTAGTCCAGATGCCTCCGGTAATCTTGTTACTAAGCTTGAAACTGTAGCAACACCTCGGACTCCGGTGTCCGGCAATTTAGTGCAGGCAATCCAATACCTAAAGCACTTCTCTATCTTCTCCACTGCCCTTCGCCCTGCTCTCGCTCTTAGCACAAGCAATTGTAACTTCGATGGTAGTGTCAGCTTTCTTCTAGAGCTCGCTGAGCAGCTCTCAGTATCCTCCTTCCTCCAGCTTCTGTTGAGGTACTGATTAAGGGTAGCTCTGACTAGGCTAGGATGATCCACTTCACCCGTACTAGCCTCCACTTGCTTGTCAGGTGAGCTACGTTAGCTCTGCGAGGATTCAGTCCTCCCTTCTCTCTCTCCAAGTCCAGACTCCACTGGACTGAACTGCACTGTCCGAAGACAGGAAACTGACTGAACTAAGATTGCTAAGTGTCACTTCCTCTTGTACCCCTGATGGGTGTGTCTAAAAGTGTGAGTGACAGTGAATGATAACAAGCTTTTGTGGTTACCTTCCTGTGCATTCTCCTGGATTTTATGTGTGTGCCTGCGTAGCTGGGCTACACACATACACTATGTAGAGCTGGAACAGCAGAGCTGCATACATTGTGAAGAGCTGGAACAGCAGAGCTGCATACACTGTGCAGAATGGGGACAGCAGTGCTGCATACACTGTTTAGAGCTTAAACAGCATATCTGCATACACTGTGCAGAACTGAAACAGCACAGCTGCGTAGACTGTATAGCGCAGGAACAGCAGAGCTGCATACACTGTGTAGTACTGGAACAGCAGGGCTGCATAATCTCTGAATAGCTGGAACAGCAGAGCTGCATACAATCTGAAGAGCTGGAACAGCAGAACTGCATACACTGGGCAGACTTGGAACAGCAGAGCTGCACACACTGTATAAAACAGGAACAGCAGAGCTGCATACACTGTATAGAGCTGGAGCAGCGAGAGCTTCATACATTGTGCAGAGCTGGAACAGTAGAGCTGCATACACTGTGTAGTGGCCGTTCTTCTGTGCTGCAGCTCAGCTCCCATTCAGATGTTGTACCATCCTGAGGATATATCATCAGTATTCTAAGTCTGGATACTCATAATAATCTGTTTATGGAGTTTTATTGCCAATGTTTCATGGGGATGAAAGTTTGCAAATTAGCTCTGTCCTAGAGAGAACGAAAAATCTATCATTGCTAATATGCAAATTGCTCTCTCCCAAAGGGAAAGTAAACTATCTTTCTAGTGTCATCTATTAAAAATCTTTGTAAATTTAGTAGGGATATTAACCACAGCAGAAACCTGTCTACAGTCAGCTGAGTGAATGCAGAGCATGCTTTGGCTGAATGAGACACTTGTTGCAAGACTTCATAAAGGGTTCATTGAAAGGGAAGCTACCTATCTAATAGGAGGCACTAGCAAGACAGTTTTCTTTCCTTTTGGGAGAGAGTATTTTGCATACTAGCAATGTTAAGGACCAGGGGCGGATTATAAGAGGGTCATTCTGGGCGGTAAGGACTGACCCGCATGCATGTATGACTCAGTCCATGTGTGGGTTAGGCAGGGCCGTAGCTATAGTAGATGCAGGGTTTTCAGGTCCCTTTAGGCCATAAGAGAGAACCAATAATTGTAAACACTTGCACTAGCTGGGGGCCCTGTTTGGGATCTTCTATTGGGGCCTATGAGCTTCAATTTACACTTTTGAGGTTAGGACTTATACACTTGGAATATCGTACTTATAGCGTCTTTATGACGGCACGTGGAGCCATAAAGTACTTTATCTGCACGTGGGATTTTACAATTTGGCCTAAAAAGAAGTAGTTTTCCTTTAAATGTCACAATTTTAATAGGCTCCTCCTCTTCAATGCAGGTATGCAAATAAGATTTCCCAGAAGTCTGTTCTGTTTAACAAGCACATCTATTAGTTTATTATCGTCCCTAGGAAACAGCTGAATCGTCTCCCTAACCCTCCTCATCGTTACCGCGAACGTTCAGCACAAGACGAGTCATTAATAAGGGACTTGGGAGGATGTATTACACTATTATTTAATGTGAATTAGATGCCGGAATAATAAGTAGGTGTAATCATTTTAATTTATAATGCAGCTTCGTTACTTTGTATCGCCGGTGAGTGGGGGGACGGGCGCTCAAATCTTTCCAGGGCTTGAGATTGAAATTAAAAATGTAAATTTGTAATCAGATAGAAAGTTGACCAAAATCTCCCCACCCCTAACTGTAATGTCTATTGGCAGATAATTAGTTTTTATAATATAACAACTGAACACGCATTAATGGATTAGCATCTGTAGCAGGTTTTAATTAAAGACACAACCTGCCAGACCAATCTGCCATAATGTCAGCAACAACTTCTCCATCCTGAAATATGCACAATGATTAAAGGTGGAAATGATCAAACGGGAAGTATCACGCAGACGGGGAGATCTCGGCTTCTCTCCTCCATCGCTCGCGCCGGTTTTATTGATAAAGTCCTATTATCGAGTTGATCCATCAGCAATGAAGTTTTTTTTATGAAGGATGAAAGAATCGATCCCAAATGAATCCAACTCGTTTAGAATTTCCTGAAACTTTCAGATTCTAGCAAAGCGGAATTTTTGAGGAATTCAATTTGCCCGAATCCAGCAACGTGACGGCCAACCAAATTCATGTGAGCAAGGAAGGGGTTAAAAAAATCTATAAAAAACTAGGATGCCATTTTGCAGGATTCATGTGAGTTAAAAAGTCCATAAAAAATCATGCCTGTCTGTGCCTGCCTCCACGGTTCTCTGCCGGTCCACCACTGGCCTCCTAGGCTCCTGCTCCTGCTCCTCTTGCCTTATTGCCGTTACTTTTGATACGGCCTAGACCTTGATGAATGTTCTGGCATCATGATGTCGAACATGCATTTCTCCACGTGGTCACATCATGATGATGTCAGAACGTGCTTGAAGGACAAGGCTGTATCAGAGGTAGCAACAAAAAGGGAAGAGGAGACCGTACTAAAATGGAGCAGGTGCCCATGAGGCCGGCAGTGCACCTACAGGAAGACATGGGAACCCGGAAAATGGAGGGGCAAGGTGAGTGTGAATTTTTTATCCCTTCCCAGCCCATCTATTCTTTATGCCTTCGGGTCTGGAGACCTCAAAATAGGCAGCTTTTTTTTTAATGACAACCAATTTTGATCGAATCTCCCAAACTTGAATGTTGGCAGATTTTCTCGTCGCTTATAGTTTATAGAGCAGGATTTGCTTGTCTGTGGTGTCCTCAGGGCACATGATAGTGCTGGGTTCTCTGCTTAGGGTCCCTCCTTTTGAGTCAGATCAGAAATAACTTAATATCAGATCAGCGTGGTCCGATTCACAGCAACCTCATCGATCAACTGATTAAAGGGCCAGAGCTCCTATGAGGACTGTAGTGTCTCCATTGTTTACAAGTTCCATACAATTCTAGTGGCTGTTTCTGGTATTGCAGTTTGGTCATATTTACTAGAAGGTGCAATACCAGGTATGGCCACTACAGAGATATGGAGCTGTGACTGATAAATTAGAGGCTGAAGTGCGCTTACCAAATCTTCCTCTCTTCAACACATGACTGTTGGTTATTCATTTGTCAGAACAAGTCCACCGATCTTGTGCTCAACTCCAACTTCCATGTATTCCAAGTGTTTCTGGAACAAGGCTACATCCAGTTACACTATATGGACAAAAGTATTGCGGCACCTTCACATTCCACGACAGGAGCTTTTCTGACCTCCTATTCTGCAACCATAACCATTAATGTGGAATCGGGCCCTTTGCGGATATTGGATTTCTATAAGATTTTGGAGTGGAATGTTTCATACCAAAGGTATCAGATAAGGTTAGGGTCTGGGCTCTGTGCAGCTGCTCATGTTCTTCCAACCAAACTCCCCAAACACATCTTTATGGACCTTGAGAAACAAAAAATGGCCTCACCCATCTGTTCCCACAAAGCAGGAGGCTATAATTGTCCACAATGTCTTGTGCTGAAGCTTTAGGATTTTCCTTCATTGGTACTAAGAAGCCTAAACGATCTCCTGAAAGACAAGCCCGTAGCGTCATCCCTCCTCCACCATCTGTACAGGGGGCACAACGCAGTCAGGTGGTAACGTCCTCCTGGAATCACCCAACCCAGACTCCTCCATCAGACACAGATGGAGAAGTGTGATCCGTCACTGCACAGAACACGTCTCCTCCAGAGTCCAGTGGTGGCAGCTTTACACCACTCCATCCAACACTTACCATTGTGCTTGGTGATGTATGGCTCAATGCAGCTGCTCAGCCATGAAGCTAGCAGCGGAGGCGCAGTTTTTCTGCTGATGTAAACACCAGAGGAGGTCTGGACTCTGCAGTTATGGAGTCAGTAGAGCGTTGGTGACTTTTCTGCTCTCTGCTCCTCAGCACTCGGCCCCCCGCTCTGTAATGTTAAGTGGTCGTCACTTCTCAATAATATCACTCACAGATGATGGGGGAAGATCCAGGTGGAGAAAATGTCATGGACAGACTTGTTACCCCAGTGGCTGCTATTACAGGACCGCACTAGTATCAGTGAGCTCTGCACCACCGGCCGTTCTGTCACCTGTTGGTAAACGTAGACAGCATGGTTGGGGGTCGGATGTATTCCATCGGGGGGCAACAGGTTTGGATATTATACATCAGGGGCAAGGGTCTGGATGTTATACACCTGGGGTGAAGGGCTGGATATTATACACCTGGGGTGAAGGGCTGGATATTATACACCTGAGGTGAAGGGTCTGGATGTTCTACACCTGGGGTGAAGGACTGGATGTGATACACCTGGGGTGAAGGGCTGGATGTTATACACCTGGGGTGAAGGGTTGGATATTATACACCTGGGGTGAAGGGCTGGATGTGATACACCTGGGGTGAAGGGCTGGATATTATACACCAGGGGTGAAGGGCTGGATATTATACAACCTGGGGTGAAGGGCTGGATGTTATACACCTGGGGCGAAGGGCTGGATGTTATACACCTGGGGTGAAGGGCTGGATATTATACACCTGGGGTGAAGGGCTGGATATTATACACCTGGGGTGAAGGGTCTGGATGTTCTACACCTGGGGTGAAGGGCTGGATATTATACACCAGGGGTGAAGGGCTGGATATTATACACCTGGGGTGAAGGGCTGGATGTTATACACCTGGGTGAAGGGCTGGATGTGATACACCTGGGGTGAAGGGCTGGATGTGATACACCTGGGGTGAAGGGCTGGATATTATACACCTGGGGTGAAGGGTCTGGATGTTCTACACCTGGGGTGAAGGGCTGGATGTGATACACCTGGGGTGAAGGGCTGGATATTATACACCTGGGGTGAAGGGCTGGATATTATACACCTGGGGTGAAGGGATGGATATTATACATCGGGGAACTATGGGAATGTATGAAAGCCCTGAGTTCAATTAATAAAACGTGTTCCGATACTTTTGCCCATTTGTGTGTCCATATATGTACATGTTCTATGGATGGATTGTGATTGCCTACAGTCACAGATAACACATTATTTATTTCATATGTAATTTTCTTGAGAAATGACAACGCCATCGTCCCAGAGCTCATTTCTCTCCTTGCTTTGTATACTACATTCTGTTCTTGTAAATGATCAGTCAAGAACACAAACTTTCTCTCCAGGAACGGTGAACGCTCCTCCGATGTTAATATTACACCACATTAATATATAACACACTGAACTATGTTAGGACAGGTACATCCATAAATCATGCAGCCGAGGTCCCATAAATATTTTTACACTTGTAAAAACAGCCATGCATGACAAGAGCGGACAGCAAACAGTGGCGGAGGTCTCAGGTGAGTTGAGCGTCCAACAGCCGAGTCAAGCATGTCTTTCAATGATCAAAAAATGCTTTTAGTGCAGATGAAAGCTTACAAGGATTTTTTTTCCTTATCACTTAGGAACAGTAGAATCACTTGACAGAGGATATTGCACTTAGATGCAATTTTCAGGGTCTTAAAGGAGGTTTTTTGGACCTTGTAATGACCCGATGGGCTCTCAATATGTGGTCAGTAGTAGGTATCCAAATCCTGGGGATCCCCAATAATCAGCAGCATGCTAAGAGTAGAGCGTCATGCAGATTTATTCTTTCTGACAAAGTAACAAAAACTGTGATAGAACCAGACAAACCCTATTAGAGGACAAATGAGCGGGTGGACCCCATTGGTGTCTGCCGAGTGACGGACTCGACACTCTATCATCATCAGACAATGCACATGTGAGCTCAGCCCTATATGCTGCCTTTATAACTTGATCATGTTTGATCACAAAGGGAATCTGTCAGGAAAACTTGATCATTGAATCTGGACGTACGGCTTTATCGGTCCTAGTACAAGAAAAAAAATCACACCTGTCTTTTAGTAATCTGATGAGCCAGCGCTGGGAAATCAAGCTGTGAAACCACATGCAAATTAGCCTGGAAGTGCAATGGGGATGTATCCATGCACCCGGTGTGCATCAACGCGCCCTCAATGCACTTCTCGGATTATTTGCATGTGGCTTCAAAGCTTGATTTCTTGTCTGATTTATTGGATTACTACAAAACAGTTTTATTCTTGTATTAGGACCTTGACTTTTACACTTTTGATTTAGGCTTTCATTAAAGCCTAAACGAGACGTGTTCCCAAAAATAATAAACTGTGTAATTATTGTAGAAAAATCTCTTTTTTACTTGTTCTCTTTTTTCTGACAATTTCACTGTAACTGCTCAGAAGCACTGCACTCACTGAAAATCCATGAAAGTCGTAGGAGCTCTTTTACAGACAGATCATATCACACAGAGATTTTCAGAGATATCCTGTGAGAAGAGGGAACGGAGGAGAAGACGCACGGACAGTTCTCCTGATGAGCATATCACAAATTCTGTTTAGAAAGTGATACTGCTCCATCTTATCAGAGTAAGGTCTTACGCATAATATTATACAAGAAGTATTGTTTCTCCTTGCGGAGATCGACATGCTAAGCATGCCGAGATGAGGGGACTTAAAGCCGCAATGCTCCCCTGGGAAATATGCTAATTATGCAAATTGTCTCTTCAGAGAGGAAGAGAGCTAGAACTCTAGTGCCACCTATTGGAAGGTAGCAATCCTACAAGTCAATGTTGACCCTTTAACGAGTCTTGTCACATGACTTAGGATCATAGCCAAACCAGACTAAGTCATGTGACAAGGCTCGTTAAAGGGTCAACATTGACTTGTAGGATTGCTACCTTCCAATAGGTGGCACTAGAGTTCTAGCTCTCTTCCTCTCTGAAGAGACAATTTGCATAATTAGCATAATATTATAAACATAAACATTCATACTGCTACATCTACACGACAGAGGAGGTGTCTGAATATAAGCTGCCGTGTTTAATGGACAATCAAGTGAGTGATCACAGTTTTGAGGATGTCAAAGAGTCACTTGAAGATCTCAATGCAAAATCTATCACAAGCCCCTATCTGTCACCATGCTACTGTCTCCCTATGTGGCAGGAGGGTCTTTGTGCTCAATAGGCACCAGGTCCTTTCTGGGACATTTATTTCCGCACCTTTACAGCTTCTTTCAATGGAGCTACAACATGCGGAGTCCATCCTAGCAGTATCTCCTCTGGTTCATACGGAGAAGGCATGGACTTGTGGGCTAGGAGACAGGGTGCAGTGCTTCTGAGAGCAGGAGAAAATTGACATTAAGGTCAGAAACACTTCTAATAAACAATATATGACAGCTTTTATGATAATTTCCCAGGAAACATAGGAATAAAACTAAATCTGTAGTAGAGTTACACTTTATATATGTATTTCATGTCAACGGCACTTCTGGATTAGACTTGTGTATGTTCAGTGGCCTGAAAGATTCACTTTAATATTCCTTTTCATGTAAAGTATATAATTGCATGTGCAGCGCAGAAAAGAACCAAAATGTAAATTAGTTCACGATTGTTATCAAAGTTGGGTAACCCACAAGTCAACAGAGGCTGGCGCTCAGGGCCGTCGCCACTAGGTGGTCTAGGACTAAGTGAGGCTGTAGGACCTGAAATTGTCTTTGTAGAAGCCTTCTATGATCTGTATCTGCACGTTTCCTTATCCTCCAGACTGCCTGAAAGCATTGATGGATTGACTTTACAGTCTAAAATAATATCCACAACAGATTTTGCCTTAAAGCTTCACTTATTTAGCCCTTGGATTTGCTTTATTGTGCCCCGTAAACTACAAAAAAAAGTATTAAGGCCAGAAAAAAAAAGGTAAGATATGTGTAGATGTGTGTGATTACGACCGGCAAGGATAAAATCTTTCAAAATTTTGCTCCCTCTTCAAAATAGCCTTAATTTAGTGTTTTCACATAAGCAAGTAGTTGGGTATGGACCATACCATTATCAGAGGTGGGGGGGACAAAGAGTAATCAAAGATCATTCGTCTTAACCCCTGCAGCCATGATACACTTAATGATACTCAATTAGTTTAAAAGCCCTGGTTTTTTTTACATTAAAAAGTATGGTAACTTTTTTTAGGAGCCATGAGTCCATTCTGGCCATGAATGCGTGAGCATACTTTATAGGGAGTTTGTCACCCCCGGGACGTATATGACCTATTAATATTGGCATACAGGTAATAGAAATGTTACACTAGTCCTACCTGTATGCCTCATATTAATGGTCTTACTGCTGAGAAATGTTATATTCTGTCTTTATGCTAATGATTTCTTCCAGGCTCTGGGCGTGTGCTGCCTGGAAGAATTCCCTGCCTCCTGTCCTCATTGTAACACTTTCCTCCTCCAATCAGCATCAGTTATGGTCCTGGAATCTCGCGCCTGCACCCTGCACTCCCTCAGAGATACATACCTCTTCCTCCCTTCTATGGCCGCTGCATTAATCACAAATTGTTGCAAATTTTTGTAATTTTTGTCTACGAGATCAATCTGAATGTCTGTAGAAAACATTGCGAACCAATCACGCTTATCACTGATAAACATTTACTCTGAGTTTTTGAGAGGCCATTTTTGCCCACATCTATATCATTTGTTTCACCCAGAAAGTTGCGGTCCTCTATATGTAATTATTCTTATCACGTCCCATAAGCGTTGTCAGCCCGGACCTGTCACTTAATACCTGCCAAACAAGTCATTCCCCCGCATCTTGGCACGTATTACAGTGGTGTCATTCTAACTTTTTTTTTTTAATAAATGTGTTTTCTTTTTTTTTATTTTGACCATCATCTATAATTTAGCATTCTCATATTCTAAAAACACATAGCCAAGAAAGTAACTAGGAGCGCATTCATTTCACTGCTATCCCTTCAGGCAATATGTTTTATTTCCCTGTTTCTGCAATGCCCTGTAACACGGGACTGTAAAAATCCATCACCACAAAAACACTTTTAAGGAAAATGCGAGGCCGCATGTATTTTAATAAATTCATCTGCTTTGAATTCAATAGATTAAATAATTTAAAGCAATAGGGAAGTCTTGTGGTGCAGGTTCGGGAAGAGAAAACATTGCATTATATGTGTAGTAAAATGCTCATTATGTCAGGGTGAATTGCCATAGATTGTATTTATTTGGTTTGTTAAAGGGATTTCCAAAACGTGATTATTGACGACCGTTACTTAGGATAAGTCATCAAAATCAGGTCGGTGGGGTTCAATCTCAGCACCCCAACAGGGGAGCTGCTGACAGGTGCTCAGTACAAACATTGTTCTTTGTTCTTTGTCCATGATGTATCATTTCTGCTTCCTTATTTCCTTCCATTCTTCCTCCTTCCTTCTTTCCTTCCATTATCTATGTTTCTTTCTTTTTTTCTTTCTCCTACTCTCCAATCAAAACTCATGGTTTTTGGAGAGTTTCTGTTCCAATTCATAGAGGTACAACAGAAATCTGACTCTATATTTCTGTATTTCTTTCTTTCCTTCTTTCTTCTATTTTGTGTTACATTCTCTCCTTCTCTCGTCTTTATCTCTTTCTTTTCTTCCTTCTTTCATTCTTTTTTCTTTTCCTTCTTTCTTTCTTTCTTTTCATTCTTTCCTTCTCTTTCTTCCTTTTTGTATTTTTATTTGTTCCTTATTGTATTTCTTTCTCACCTTTCTTCTTTTTACCTCTATCTGTTCTTTCATTCTTTGTGTCTTTTTCATTATTTCTCTGTTTAATTTTCTTCTATCTTTCTTTCATAGAATCATAGAATGGTAGAATTGGAAGGGACCTCCTGGGCCATCTGGTCCAACCCCCTGCTCAAAGCAGGATTCTCTAAATCATCCCAGACAGATGTCTGTCCAGCCTCTGTTTGAAGACTTTCATTGAAGGAGAACTCACCACCTCTCGTGGCCATCTGTTCCACTCATTGATCACCCTAACTGTCAAAAAGTTTTTTCTAATATCTAATCTGTGTCTCCTCCCATTCAGTTTCATCCCATTGCTTCTAGTCTTTCCTTGTGCAAATGAGAATAAAGATGATCCTTCTACAATGTGACAGCCCTTGAGATATTTGTAGACAGCTATTAAGTCTCCTCTCAGTCTTCTTTTTTGCAAGCTAAACATTCCCAAATCCTGCAACCGTTCCTCATAGGACATGGTTTGCAGACCGGTCACCATTCTGGTCACTCTTCTCTGAACTTGCTCCAGTTTGTTGATGTCTTTTTTAAAATGTGGTGCCCAAAACTGGACACAGTATTCCAGATGAGGTCTGACCAAGGAGGAGTAGAGGGCAATAATGATCTCACGTGATCTAGACTGTATGCTTCTGTTAATACATCCTAGAATTGTATTTGCCTTTTTTGCTGCTGCATCACACTGTTGATTTATGTTCAGTCTGTGATCAATTAGTATACCCAAGTCTTTTTCACATGTGCTGTTACTTAGCCCTATTCCTCCCATTTTGTATATGCTTTTTTCATTTTTATTGCCCAGATGTAGTATTTTGCATTTTTCCCTGTTAAAATCCATTCTTTTAGTTGCTGCCCACTGCTACAGTTTATTTATATCTTATTGAATCCTCGCTCTCTTTTCTCTAGTATTAGCTACCCCTCCTAGCTTTGTGTCATCAGCAAATTTGATCAGTTTACCCTCAATTCCTTCATCTAAATCATTGATAAAGATGTTGAACAATACAGGGCCCAAAATAGAGCCTTGTGGTGCCGCACTTGAGACATTCTTCCAACTGGATGTGCAGCCATTTACGACCACTCTTTGGGTCCGATCACTAAGCCAGTTATGAATCCACCTAACAGTTGCCTTGTCCATTCCATACTTAATCATTTTTTCAATAAGGATTGTGTGAGATACTTTGTCAAATGCTTTGCTGAAGTCAAGATATATTAGATCTACAGCATTTCCCTGATCCACCCAGTCAGTGATTCTGTCATAGAAGGAAATTAAGTTAGTCTGACATGACTTATTACTTACAAACCCATGCTGACTCTGTTTAATCACTTCATTCTTATCCAGGTACTTGCATACATGTTCTTTAATAATTTGTTCAAAGATCTTTCCTGGTATAGAAGTCAGACTCACCGGCCTGTAGTTCCCTGGGTCCACTTTCTTCCCCTTTTTGAAGATAGGAACAACATTTGCTCTTCTCCAGTCTTCTGGGACTTCTCCTGTTCTCCAAGAATTTTCAAAGATTATGGACAGTGGTTCAAGAATTTCTTCAGCTATCTACTTCAGTACTCTGGGGTGTAATTCATCAGGACCTGGAGACTTGAATTTCTTTCTTTCTTTCTTTCTTTCTTTCTTTCTTTTCTTTCTTTCTTTCTTTCTTCTTCTTTCTTCTATTTTGCATTTCATTCTCTCCTTCTTTCTTCTTTCTTTTCTTCTTTCTTTAATTCTTTTTTCTTTTCCTTCTTTCTTTTTTCTCTTTTCTTTCTTTCTTTTCATTCTTTCCTTCTCTTTTTCCTTTTTGTATTTTTCTTTCTTATTTCCTTTTTGTATTTCTTTCTCTCCTTTCTTCTTTTTATCTCTATCTGTTCTTTCATTCTTTGAGTCTTTTTCTTTATTTCTCTTTTTAATTTTCTTCTTTCTTTCTTTCTTTCTTTTTTTCTTTCTTTCCTTTCTTTCTTTTGCTGTTTTCTGTCTCATCTTTCTTTTTTCTCTTTTTCTTCCTTCTATCTTTCATGTCATAATTATACATATCACAAAAAAGCTAAATGGCTGGCAGCACTCACTGTGTAAGACACACGTCCATATTGACCAAGAAACCCACTTGGTGATATATGGCGCTAACAAAGAAAAAGTGTAGACAGCGTCCAGTCCAAGGTGAAGTTTAAAAAAAAAATGAAGTTTTATTCTGCCATAAAAAATACAACGTTTCGACCCCAAGTGGGTCATTTTCACTTGTGGTCGAAATGTTGTATTTTTTATGGCAGAATAAAACTTCATCTTTTTTAAACTTCATCCTGGATGGGACGCTGTGTACACTTTTTGTTTGCTATAATTATACATGATCTCAAAATGAAAAAAATATGTTTATTATAAACACTTCAACTTTGTTTTCCTTTTTTTTCTCAATAATTTCTATTGAGAAGCTAGCTGGATAAAAAAAAAAGTTATAATCACTCCTCTCCACAGTTTTGCTGTTCTGACAGTCTCCAATGGACCACAAGAGCTGACATGCTGACCACCAATCTCTAAACCCTGCAGCCAATCAGTGGCCATAGCCGTCACTAATGGTTGTAACATCATCACTTGCGATCAGTGCACCAGAGGATCGGGAACACTTCAGACTGACTGGCTCCACCAATGCGCCATTTTTTCTAAATTGAAAAACACATCCTGTGATTTTTGACCATCACAATTTGTTAGAAGGTTTCTTGACGATAAGCTGATACTATCAGGGGATTTATAAAGGCATTTGCACCAATTTTATGATGTAAAACAACAATGTGACTTTTTGTGATTGTACAAACGTAAGACCTCCCATTTACTAACTCAATATTTCAGAGCAACCGACCCCCCGATCAGTTGGGATCCCAAGAGTTAGAGTCCAGGCAATCAAATAATGGTGACCTATTCTACAGATAGACAATAATCTCTGAGTTCTGTAATGATAGTTGTGTGTTAAATAGTTTTTCTAGGTCTTTGCTTCCACTTTTCAGTACATCTGTCACATTAAACAATTGCAGGACTCCAGTAACATTTTTAAGTGCGTGCCAAAAACATGGAGTGAGCCAAAGTCTCTAATCTGCTTCCAGACCACCGGGACACGCGACCACAATTCCATACATGAAACCAAACCTCTACTCTTTAGCCAAATTTTTAAACGAGCCTCTCATGCTTTCTGGCACTGCATGGTACAAAACTGATGTGTTCATCGGATATTTAGTTCACGTTGGGAAAAAAAAAATTGTCAACTTGAAACAGAAAAAAAATAATTTGAGTTAGAAAAAAAAAGTAATGGAAACGAGTAACTAAACTATTATTTTTTTATTTTCATATCTAAATCAGGAAAGTCATTTGCATACATTTTGTTATAGGTTTCCTTACCCTATTTTGCTACCTTCATAGAGAAAATAAGTGCTGATGTGCGGTTTAAAAAATGTGTAAAGTGACGGCCGGTGGTAGCCATGGTCGAGCTGCTGCTCCATAGCACCCCAGCATTTTACAGGAAAATTGTGTCCCAGTCCCAATGTGCTGTCATGTGTAGGGTGCATTACACTCACTTGTGGCCCACAGGCCTCCGCTGTCTCCAGTTCTCCAATTTCAGGAACATCTGCACACAGATCAGGGGACACTCGGTTCGTTCCGAGAAAATGAAAGTTTACTGGACAGTTCAAGTACATAAATTTGTAACACACAGTATCGGGCGTAGCACTCTCCGATTCCTGTTTCTGTAGCACAGTAACTTGCAAATTTCCATTCCGGTCAGCTTGGACTATCCTTACATCTGCTGTTCCTTTCAGTGCCAGAGATTTCCCATCCAGCTACGTAGTATTGCCGAGATCATTTACCTTTCACTCACTCGGTTTCACATCCATCCTCCTCTGTATGGAAGGGTTGAAGGTGCTCCCTGTAGCACTTCTATCGAACCTTGAGCTCCGGATATTTCAGGAATGTACGCAGGGAATTTTAAAAGGTCCCATACTGCACTAAACCAACGTACTCGTCCTTGCTATAAGAGCTTGCACATGACCTTGTCACTGTCATCAGCAAACCCCTACCTCACTAACTATGAGGCAATAATCTCCTTTCCCTGAAGGCTGGCTCTTATCCTATGGGCTAGTCCCTAACATTAACTATATCTGTCCCTGCAGTCTGTTGCTGGGCAGATATAACCTTTCACCTACATTCTAGCACACAGCTTGCATTACTTTCCTACATTAACTCTATACTAATAATACTTACACTATACTTTACTCCATTTCACTGTAGTTACCATCTTATGTCCTGAATCTTATTCCATCTTCTACCTATACTTACTCCGCATTGTACATTACTCACACTAGGCATTACCTTTACAGTACTTGTACATCAGCAGCATTTTCTATGCATTATATATACCATACTAACAATCTATCACATTATACCATTTATATACTAGAAACTGCAATATATGGCAGAAACAGCCATGCAACTTTTCATTGTTTTTTATTTATATCCTATATTGTATAGTGACATTAGGAAAAATGTCCTCTCTAATTAAAAAAATACATATAAAAAAAAGGAAAAAAGGAGTTTGACCGTTCTTGGTTTTCGTTTTATATGCAGTTTTATGAGCTTACGTTAGAGGACAATCATTTCGAAAAATGTTCTGAACGTTTTCTTTTCTCGCTGGAAAGAAAAACTTTTTTTTTAAAACTGTTGTAAATCCATTTTTAATAACCTGATCAGACTAAGTGGCTTGCTGGTGTCTCAACTGATACACAAATGGTTGCACCCCGTAACTATGCCTTTGCAGGTAGGAACAGGACATTGCATCACAACAAATATCTCATAGATTTGTGAAGGAGAGAATGGACTAATGAAATCAATTACTAACCTTACATAAGCTAGTAATATATGTGGTCTGGTAAGATGATGTCTACATCCTGGAACTACGCCCTGGAATCCTTGGAATGTGAAGTGGATACACTGAAGACCATATACAGAACAGACCTAGCATGGACCTATCACAGACTGACATGATGGCTTCTCAAAAGCTGTGTGCGCCCTCTTCCTGCTTGCTACATGATCTTTTATTTATTATAATAAAATCAGTTCTGTGCCGGCTCTTGCCGAGGGAGGATCACACATCTGACTTTGTGTCTGGTGTCTCTCCTTTATGCATGCACTCGGCTCATATTTATAATGTCAGGGGCAGGCAATCACTAAGATCTCACCTTAAGAGATCACCCCAACATGTTGAGTTTGATTTAAAACTCAGTTTTGTAGGATGCCAACCAAAAGGTGACATAACTAACAAAAGCCGCTAATCTGACAATTTAATGTGCCAAATTAATGCCATGTGTGCCAATTTGCACCACATTTATTTACCTCTAAATGATGCCAATGTATGGCAATTATTAGAACTAATCGAACCGCCATGAGAATCAAATTTACTCCGAATTTCACAAAAAGTTTGTATTTACTAAAAACAGAAATATTTTGGTGCTCAATTTGCACAAAGCTAGCAAAATGGTGGCAAATGAAATGGGCTAGAAAGGGCTTTTTTATTAGTTAATACTCACCCAGCTCTCACGTGTCTTCTTTTTTTGGGTCATCTGTGTGGTTTCCACTTGGTAATGTTTGACATCTTCCAGCGCTCAATATCTTTGGTTTCTTCTGCGCTGACTAGACCAGCAAATAAACTTGTTCATTTCAATAGTTCATAGTCAATATTGCACATTCGATTCACATCCAAATTTTCAAGCAAATTGCCGAATTCAAATTTTGACAGATTCTCTTATCAGTATCAAAACCATCCGTGCATGCTTATGTAAAACAATGATTTTGTACCCATTTGCACATATGTTGCATAGTGTACAGTACAGACCAAAAAGTGCATTTCTTAAAGTAATGATGGCCACTCGTTTTTCTTTACTTAGCTGCTTTTTTCTTGCCATAATACAAATTCTAATAGTGTATTCAGTAGGACTATCAGCTGTGTATCCACCAGACTTCTGCACAACACAACTGATGGTCCAACCCCATTTATAAGGGCAGAAATCCCACTTATTAAACCTGACAGGGCACACCTGTGAAGTGAAAACCATTTCCAGTGACTACCTCTTGAAGCTCATCAAGAGAATGCCAAGAGTGTGCAAAGCAGTCATCAAAGCAAAAGGTGGCTACTTTGAAGAACCTAGAATATAAGACATAATTTCAGTCGTTTCACACTTTTTTGTTAAGTGTATAATTCCACATGTGTTAATTCATAGTTTTGATGACTTCAGTGTGAATGTACAATTTTCATAGTCATGAAAATACAGAAAAATCTTTAAATGAGAAGGTGTGTCCAAACTTTTGGTCTGTACTGTACAGTTAACCCATATTGCGCCATGTTCTCTCTGATTTCATACTATCTACAGTATTTGCAGTCATATCTAGTAGTACGTTTGCCTCCGGATTATCCACGGTAGACTGAGGTCTATGTTCATACATAATACTGTCTTTTAGGCTCCTGTTTGGCACTGACATTTTATTTGACATTATGTATGCGTCCTGTACAGTAGGTACCGATATAACATGTTCTGCCATCGGGGACTTTCTAGGTCCTTTCATCTTCTTAATGGACTCTGCTTTACTGATATCTGTGACCTACCTGACTATAATCCTTTAAAATTTAATTTGCGTTACATTTAGCCGAGTCATAAACACCATTTAGGTACCAGTGCTCCACTCTGTGCGGTCCCCGCGGTGATGTTTTTGTTTTAATGAAGCCATTTGCAACTTAAGAGCAAAAATATTCCATCTTTGATTGAATATATTTGTCAGCTTTATTCCCCACTGACATTTTCATGTGAAAACTTGGATAAAAGTAGGAGATGGCAGTTTACAGCTAGGATAAAAGTTTCAATCTGTTCCTGTTCTCGTGATTAACTGGATAAATGGTCTCTGAAATTCATTTAGAACAAAACATCAAAGTTAACCCTAACAACCACCAGAACGAACATGGTAAACCAAATGTTTTCACAGGGAGGAATAAAAAGGTACAAAAAAATCTGTTGTGTTGTGGGGGGGAACACAAGCTGCTTCCAGATGTTTATGTATATGTGTGTATGGCTTCACATATTGCTTGTACATTCCTATCTACAGTATCTATCTGTTATCTAGCTATCTATTTATCTATCTATTATCTATTAGCGATGAGCGAACATGCTGAAAGGTGTTATCTGGAATATGCTCAGGTGCTAACCTAATGACTTCGGCATACTCGAATACTATGTCCGAGTCACCGCGGCTGCATGTCTAACATGCATGTGTTGCGGCTGTCAAACATCCACGAGACATGCAGCTGTGGGGACTCGAACATATTATTCGAGCACGCCAAAGTCACTCGGTTAGCACCACAGCATCCTCGAATAACAGCTTATCTGAGCACATTCGCTTGTTGTCACTACTATCTAGCTTATACTTGACAACTATCCCAGAACATCAGGATGATCTCATCAGTGGAGACCTTCTGGAAGAGATGTTCAATTCTTGTTGGCCAAATCTTTGAGTTCCGCCTCCTCAAAAACCATTGCTTCCACAGAGGTTTTCTAGCACCCCGGGGCAAGAATTCAGTTTGCCCCTCCACAACCCAGAAGCACATATGTGTTTTGCACACTTGGTCATGTGCCGATGAGCTGCTCTTGCTACTTCTTCCACTGTTCAGTGAAAAACCGAGGGAAGCAGGAAGAGAAGCTAGTTGTCACATGACCGTAAGTATGAAAATGAGGGAAGAGGTCATGTGATGACTGATGCAACCTGCAAGCAGAGCTGAATCCTGACAGTGAGTACATTATACCCTGTTAGGATTGGCTACAGGGCTTCATTTTATAATTAAAGGGATTGTCCAGGTTGGAGATGAAAATCTGCAGTCACTCCATGTGACTGCAGGCTTCTGAATTCTCACAACGTATATACTACACACTTTTAGAATTCTCCCTTGCCGGAGGCAAGAGTGGACAGTCATGTCAGCACAAGTATGTGATTTGTATACTTCTGGCCACATTCTGACCAGACGTGTCCAGCTTCGCTCAATTAATTTTCATTGAGTGAGGCCACAAATGTGTAAGGGTCGGCCAGGACCGTAGTCATGGTCAAGGACACCTGGGCTTCTGTGTCCTGGCCTCCCCTCGCAGAAACATATTCACCATTAGTCAGCATAACTGTGTCTTCAGGTCCAGCTCCTTCTGGTACTTCTTTATGCTGTGGGAGATTCTCTACAGGTAGATTAGCACAAACTGAGACATAGTCCATTTCAACTTCAACAAGAACATCTTTACTAGATTCATTACACAGCACATCCAAAAGCTTCACATCTTTGACAATGGGCTTCACAAAACAATGTTCATTTTCTTTCCCTGCTTACTCTCATGATCACAAAGCACGGGCCCGGGTTGGACCGTCCCTGACGGTTCCTCAGAATTCTCTATGTACAGCTCTGCTACGGATATACATCCCTCGGTCTGTTTCACCCCAGACACAAGATCATTAACTCCTGGAGCAAGAAGCCACTGAATGAGAGTACTGCCCTTCTCTTCTGCCTTCTGCGTTTGCACCATGTCTTTACTGTCCATACTCACTGTATCTGTGTGGTCCCTTGGCGGTTTCGCCCCGGTTCTAAGTATTTCTGCCCAAACAATGAGTTGACACATTCTTGCCTTCACAACTGCACTGGCCTGTTGCTGAACTATTCTGGTGCTGTGGATGGCTGAGATTCACTTCACTTCAAGTTAAGTGGCTGCTGAGGCGTCCTGGGCCTATAGCCCTTGTGGTCCCTTCGGGCTCCCCTCGCCCTCTGACTAAATCTAACACCTACACAAGCTTACCACACAGCAGCCCCTCCTACTATTAACCATATACTAACACTATACACTATCTTAGAACTGTGAGCACTAAAATGCCCCCCATCTAGTGGCCAATCCTACAAACTGCACTTTCCCTAACTTTATACATAACAGCACATGAATATACATTACATTTTTATCTCTTAAGGTAATACACAGAATAGTGTAGCAGTACCTCTAGTGACACACATAATGGTAATACACATGAACATGTAGCAGTACCAGTAAAATACGAGAAAGAGGTAAAAGATAAAACTAAAACATTTTCCATTCCCTTACACATGTCTAGTCGGCACATAACTGTATGTATGCAAATCTCCGGCACCAGAGAATCCTGACAGCGTGCAGTGCGCACTGTGAGAATTCAGAAGTCTGCAGTCATATAGAATGAGCCGGATCGCTGCACCTTCTCTGAGCCTGCTGGCAGCTTGACAGCCATCTCAGAGAATGGCCAAATCCAAGTCTGGGGGACAGCAGAATGCAGTTGCCAGGACAGACACTTCGGGCCGCTGCATAAGGTGGCCTGCTGGCACCCACTACTGACTGCCCCCACCCACCCACCAGATACACCTCTGGCTTCTGGAACGTTTTCTTGTAGCTGATGGCGGAATTTTCCATTGTGAGAGGAATCCCCAATGTCTGATTGAACTTTCATGGGGTGAAAAATGAGTATAGAAGGGGCATGGTATGTTAAACAGGGTTATGATTATGATGTGCCATAATCAGAAACTCACAGACCACCAGATTATAAATTGGCAAGTATGATAATGCATTTTATATACCAAATGTATGTTAGGAAAAAGTAGGAGACATGTTCATAGGATCAGACTACATTGGGTTTTTAGTAGTATGTTGCCATGGAGACATATAAGTAGTAATAACAGCTGTAGGCACACTACTTGACATTTTAATAAAGGATCTGGAAACTTTTTCTTTTAATTTTAGATGCATTGGAGCAATATTGAGCAAAATCAGTGCTAATTTAATCAGTGGGCTATGTCTGGTATTGTAGTTTGCTGCGATGGTTGGGAGAGAAGCACACAATAGGGCAATACCGCAAGAGACATAACAGAGGGTGAGCATGATGGTCAGGGCCGGCGTCAGCACCCGGCATACCTGGGCAAGAGCCGGGACCCTGAGCAGGCGGGGGGCCCACTCGCCGTCGGGCACCCCGGCTCCCGTCAGCAGAGGAGAGTGGTGCCAGCACTGCCACTGGGCCCCCCCGTTTGCTCAGGGTCCCGGCAGCCGGCCCGTCACAATACTTACCTCTCCCCGTGCCACCGCAATCCGCAGCTCCAGGCTCCCTCTGCAGGGACGCCGGACAGGTGAGATGTGAGGTGCGTGTATGTGTCTGTGTGTGTGTGAGTCTGCCTGCGTCTGTGTATGTAGTGTGGTGCTTTGTGTGTGTGTATGTGAGAGAGTGCTGCGGTGCTGTCTGTGTGTGGTGCTGTATGTGTGATGGTGGTGGGGGGAGGCAGTGATGGTGGTGAGGAGCTGGAGGCAATGATGATGATGATGGGGAGGTGATGATGATGGGGAGGCGATGATGATGGGGAGGCAATGATGATGATGATGGGGAGGCAATGATGATGGGGAGGCGATGATGATGATGATGGGGAGGAGATGATGATGATGATAATGGGGAGGCGATGATGATGATGGAGCAATATGATGGGGAGGACAATGATGATGATGATGGGGAGGCAATGATAATGATGATGGGGAGTCTTTCCACAGCGCCCTTTCCTGAGCCATAACCGCGCAGAATGCAGCACAGTGCAGAGGAGAGCTCCATATTTTGTATGGAGCATTATATGGGGACCAGTAACCTGTATGGAGCATTATTTGGGGTCCAATATTCTTTATGGAGCATTATATTTGGCCCATAATACTGTATGGAGGACTATGTGGTGCTCATAATATTGTATGGAGGACTGTACTGTCCAGTCTGTACTGTGCGCTGTGAGGATTTGGCGGTTTTTGAGCTATTGTACAATTTACAATAGATATCAGTCATGTAATGGAAGAAGAGAAGTATTTGGCATTGTACTATACCCATATTTCTCTGCAGTATCTGTGCATCATGAATCATGGTCTGTGTTAAAGGGGCCCACTGAGACTCTTTTGCCCGGGGCCCATAAAAACCTGTAGCCGGCCCTGGTGATGGTAGTGCTGTATATGGACACAAAACCTAGAAGAACCTTAAAATCTGCAGCTACAGCCTCATGGCTGGAGGAGAAAACATTTCAGATAGTAATTCACTTTAATGGAGATATTATGGTACTTGGGTTGCACTGATTGCGGGATTGATATAAAATTAAATGTTTCGACACCAGACCGGCATTTTTTTTCAAAACAGGTGCCAGTCTGGTTCCAAAATGCGTTGGTTGAATAAAAACCTTAATTTTATACCATGAGGATTCATCATTCCTGTAGGAGCAGCCCAGGTAGTGTGATACCTCCACTGACGTGATATCGGTCACCTCTCTTCAGTTGATTCGGGCTCAGCTTTACCTTGACTCTTTATACACATTATATTTTTGTGACGGACACACAGGTTGTGTCCAGGGAATGAACACTAGGGGAAGTGAGTGGGAAGACAGCAGTAACTAAAAGAAGTGTATGGCTGCTGCTGAGAGCACGCTGCACTAAACAGGACCTGAAACACGTGATCACCGGGGGAGTGGCTGGAGAAGGAGCTAAGCTCCGTGCATGGGAAATAGAGAGTGGTCAGACAAGCCGGGTTCCATAGCCAGAGGGCAACACAGTATCCAAGGGCGCAGGCTAAAGAATGGCCAAATGCAAGCCGAAGTCAGAAACCAGACAGGATGCAGTAACCAAGGGCACAGACAAGGAGGGTAGTCAGAGGGCAAACCAGAGATCAGAACCAGAGAAATAGCAGAGGTACAGAATCAGAGTGCAGACACAAAACGAGGGACAAGCCGGATCATACACAGGACAAGCACACGGGAACAAACGGTATACACAGGTATAGCAAGGTCAGCTGCTCAGCCGAGGACAGAACTATCACTGATAAAACCCCAACAGGAGAGCGCATTAATATAGCCCTCCCCAGACCAAAAGGAGGCCAGCAAAGTTAACTCCATAGAGCCCAGGATGGAGAAAGGAATTCACATCCAGAGCCATGACAATTTTATAGAGGAGTTTCCATCTTAGACGGATCCACACATTTGCCATGAATGTCTGGTAGATGCAACCTTCACTTCTCACTTCTGTAGGAGCGCTAAAATCATCTGATCCTACTGAGCTTGTCAGTTTTCTGTTTTCACAGGACCCCCCCTCTCTATTCACAAAACGGGGTCAGGGAAATCTGTTCGGGAGATAGGTGTAGTTCCCAGAGCACAGATCTATCAGACATTTATGACATATAATTGGTGCCAAGATGAGTTTACTCATTTAAGGCTAGGGCTCATTTTAGCTTGAAAAAAATATTAATTTCATAAGAAAAAGGAAAACAAATTTTAATAACAAAAGGTATGTTTAAAGACTGGTGGCATGCCCCTAGACTATTCTTTTCAGGGCCCTTTTAACTGAAATCTCTTTACTTTCTATGCCTAGAGTTCAGTGGGTGGTCCTAGTCAGTGATTGGCAGACAGAATGCCACTCTTTAGATGAACCCGCCCACTGGACACCTTAGCATAGAAAAAACAGGGATTTCAATCAATAAGCTACAAGTTAGGTTGGACATCTTTTTCCGGTAAACAAGAATCATCTTAAAACTATAGGGAAAAAAATACTATAATAACACATACATAACCACCTCACACCCCGTTTTGGTATATGTGTCTACTCTGCTTGGATTTGGAAGACTTGAAGGTACTCATGTGCAATCCATAAGAACAGCATGATATAAGTATAACATGAAGAACTAATTTTTGCCTAATTAGCCTTAAAATCTTTGTTGTGGTTCTCAAAGAGCAAATAATAAAAAAAAGGTTTATACAAAATACAAAAAAAAAATGATAACTGTGTCATAATCTCCCGAAATTAGAGTCAAGATTAGTAATAATGACTATAGGAATGTGGAGATATTGATGTATAGAAGTAATTGTTTGCCGGAGATATTACAGAGCTGCCCGCATGATCTACCTTTCCCAGAGCGGACTGTGCAGTAATTAAGTCACTTGTTTGGACAGGTTGTGGAGGTAATTACAGGAGGAGATGCCAATAGTTACATGGTTTTTAAAATGCCAAACCTTATCCAGAGAACAAATGCTCTTATAATTGAGTCTTAAATAAGCCGGAATCTTAATTACTTTCAATAAATGCAGCAAAATATATGCAATACTGTGAATCAAGACTCCGTGTATGTTTCCTCCATTTAGGATTCACAAGTTATTGCATATTATAATACATAAAAAATAGCATCATTACAAAAAATTGTTTTATTTTATTAAACTGTATTGCTTTTGTAACAGTCTATTTGTTATACATTGTTTGTAATTAATTAACACCTTCATACACTGGCGTGTAAAAGTTTGGGCACCCCTGGTCAAAATTACTGTTATTGTGAACAGTTAAGCAAAGTTGAAGATGAAATGATCTCTAGAAGGCCTAAAGTTAAAGACGACACATTTCCTTTGTATTTCAGGCCAAACAAATTAAAAATATAAAAAAAAAACTTGGCGATTTGTCCAAGACTTTGGGACTTTGACCAAGGTTTCAGACCTTAATTAGCCTTAATTTATTTTTTACTGGGAAGTTAGAAGGGTTAAAAGTTGACCAGCCATCTCTCATTTTTCCTACAAAATTTACAAGACCATTTTTTTAGGGACCAAATCACATTTGAAGTGACTCAGGAGACAAAATTACAGTCAATACTCCAAATTGACACCATTCTAAAAATTAACACCCTTAAGGTGCTCAAAACCACATTCAAGAAGTTTATTAACCCTTCAGGGGCTTCACAGGAATTTTTGCAATGTGAAAGGAAAAAATGAACATTTAACTTTTTCACAAAAATTTTACTTTCGCCCAATTTTTTTTTATTTTCACAAGGATAACAGGAGAAAATGTACCCCAAAAATTGTTGTCCAATTTTTCCTGAGTACGCCGATACCACATATGTGGGGGAATATTACTGTTTGGGCACACGACAGGGCTCAGAAGGGAAGAAGCATCGTTTGACTTTTTGTACGCAAAATTGGCTTTGATCATTAGCGGATGTCATGTCCTGTTTGGAGAGCCCCCTGATGTGCCTAAACAGTGGAAACCCCCACAAGTGTCCCCATTTTACACTGTGAAAATAAAAAAATCTATTTTTTTCCACAAGAATGTTATTTTAGAACCATTTTTTTTATTTTCACAAGGGAACAGGCAAAATTGCACCATACAATTTGTTGTGCAATTTCTCCTGAGTGTGCCGATACCCCATATGTGGGGGAAAACTACTGTTTGGGCGCAAGGCAGGACTCGAAAGAGAAGGATCACCATTTGACTTTTTGTACACAAAATTGGCTGGGTTCACTAGCTGATTCCATGTTCCATTTGGAAAGCCCCTGATGTGCCTAAACAGTGAAACCCCCCCAAAAGTGACCTCATTTTGCAAACTACACCCCTCATGAAATGTGTCTAGATGTGTGGTGAGCACCTTGAACCCCCATGTGCTTCACAGAAATTTATAACGTTGAGCTGTGAAAATAAAAAATCACATTATTCCCACCAAAATGTAAATTTTTTATTTTCACAAGTGTAACAGAAGAAATTGCCTCATATAATTTGTTGTGAAATTTCTTTTGAGTATGCAGATACCCCATATATGGGGTAAAACTGTTGATTAGGCGATCAACAGAGTTCAGAAGAGAATGAGTGACATTTTGGAACTCAGACTTTAATGGAATGGTCTGCAGGTGTCATGTCACATTTGGAAAGCCCCGGATAAGCCTAAACAGTGGAACCCCCCACAAAAGACCTCATGTTGGAAACTAGACCCCTCAAAGAATTTATCTAGACATGTGGTGAGCACGTTGAACCCCCAGGTGCTACAAAGAATTTTACTACTTTGATCTGTGAAAATATAAAAAAAAAGTCAGACAAAACTGTTTTTTAACCAAAATTCTTTTCATTTTCAAATCTCAGAAGGGAAGAGGCGCCATATTAAAGTTCAGATTTGGCTGGAATGGTTTCAGGATGCCATGTCACATTGATAGAGCCCCTGAGGTGCCAGAACAGCAGAAACCCCCATATGTCACATCATTTTACAAACTAAACTCCCCAATGAATTCATCTAGGGGTGCGGTGATCATATTGACACCACATGTGCCTCACAGAAATTTATACCATTGGACGATGAAGAAAGAATAATTACTTTTTTACCACTCAAATGTTGTTTTAGCCCCAAGTTTTTAATTTTTCTAGGGGCTAATAGGAAAAGCTGTTGTAAAAATGTCTCCTGAGTGATCCAATACCCAACATGTAATCGGGAAATATTTTTCAGGCACAGTGTAAAGCTCAAAAAGGAAAGAGCATCATATTATGGTGCAGATTTTACTATTATGGTTTGCAGGTGCCATGAACCACTGGAAAAGCCACTGAGGTGCCAGAACAGCAGAACCCCTCCAATCTATTCTAAACTCTGCTGCCCGACTAATCCACCTGTCCCCCCGCTATTCCCAGCCTCTCCCCTCTGTCAATCCCTGCACTGGCTCCCCATTACACAAAGACAGCAGTTCAAAACCCTAACCATGGCACACAAAGCCATCCACAACCTGTGTCCTCCATACATCTGTGACCTCGTCTCCCGGTACTTACCTGCACGCAACCTCCGATCCTCACAGGATCTCCTCCTCTCCTCCCCTCTTATCTCCTCTTCCCACAATCGCATACAAGATTTCTCCCGCGCATCCCCCTACTCTGGAACACTCTACCACAACATATCAGACTCTCGTCTACCATGGAAACCTTCAAAAAGAACCTAAAGACCCACCTCTTCCGACAAGCCTACAACCTGCAGTAACTACCGATCCACCAAACTGCTGCATGACCAGCTCTGCCCTCACCTACTGTATCCTCACCAATCCCGTGTAGATTGTGAGCCCTCGCGGGCAGGGTCCTCTCCTCCTGTACAAGTCGTGACTTGTATTGTGTAAGATTATTGTACTTGTATTTATTATGTATACCCCTCCTCACTTGTAAAGCGCCATGGAATAAATGGCGCTATAATAATAAATAATAATAATATGTAATCCCATTTTACACCACAAGTGTGTCACAGAATTTTATACCATTGGGCAGTGAATTTAAAATAATTACATTTTTTACGAGATTTTACATTTTCATACAGGGAATTTCTGCTGCATGTGGAAATACCCCATATGTGGCTTTACAGTACTGGTTAGCCATACGGAGAGACTCGAGAGGGATAGAGCGCTATTTGCCTCCTGGAGCGCAGATTTTCCTAGAATAGTTTACGAACTCCATATACAGAGCCCTAAGTGCTAGAAGAGCAGAATCCCCACTCAATTGACGACATTTTGGAAATTATACCTCTTTGGGAATTAATCTACAGGTGTAGTGATGATTTTGACTCCATGGACGTTTTCCAGAAACAGGCAGCAGTGGATGTTGCTGAGTGAAAATTTCAAGCTGCCGTTATAGTGATCAGTGCGTTGTAGTGACCAGTACATTATGCCCAGCCCGTGCTTCTGGAGACCCGCACCCGTAAATTAGGCGGGCTCTCATCACTACAGAAATGCCAAACATGTGGGCACTATATGTGGTTTAGGCACACTGGGTCTCAGAAGGGAGGGGGGCATTTGGATTTGGGAGAGCAGAATTTGCTCAATTTCTTTTAGGGGTGAGGAGCCATTTTGCTTTTCCAGAGCCTTTGTACTACCAGTAACATGGAAGCTCGCCTTATTTCCATTGACAGATGACAGACCCGAGTGGGTTTTTTTTGTGGATTGATTTGAAACTTTTCTTAGGAACATTTTACATAACGTTTTTTGCATTTACCAAATGTCTGCAATGAAACAAAGAGTGAAAAATTTAAAGGGGCAAGAATACTTTCCGTACCCACTGTATATATATATTTAGAATTTTTTAAAAATATATTTTTAGTACTTTTTTTTACTTAATTACTTAGTCCCACTTTGGGAGTCTGACTTTCAGCACTCTGATCGCAGTTATAGGGCATAGCAATGCAGGATCATTTCTATGGTTTGCAACTGTCAGTGTTGCATTGACACAAGTTAGTTAGATCATACACTGCGGATGATCTAACTAACTTGCTAGAGCCTGGTGACCTTTATGTTCTCTGACATCGTGTCACCACCGCGATGACGTCACATCACATATCAGAGGATAGAGGGGGCTCATTCCCTCTACCTGCCTTTGAAATGCGATTGATCCTGCCAGTGAGTAGCAGGTGTCAACTTTTGTGTGTGCAAAATCGCCTGGACATATCCATACATCCAAGGTCGGTAAGTACTTATCTTTATTCTCAGAATAATAAAATAAGTTTTTGCATTTTATTTCTTGACAGAAAAGGTTTTACTTTATTTTAACCAAAACTGCATTTTTTAAAAAAAATATTATTATTATAATTACTACGACATTGGTCTTTTATTGCATTAAAAAATAATAATGTGATTATTTTTTTTTACTGAAAATTGTTTAAATTAAAATAAAATGAATTAAATATCTTGTAAAATCTCTAAGCTCCCCTGATTCTGCTGCTCTTTCCCGTTTTGTGCTACACTGCTCCACTGTGGAGATATTCATATCTGTTATTTTTGGAGCGACTTATGTGAAATTTCTGTTTGCAGTTCAATTGGGATGTTTCTTCAGAGTCTTTTCTAAGGAGTGCACTTTTAAACTTCCCCCAGATGCTGCCAGTCACAGCTCAGCAGCTGACCTGATAGTGTAGCAGTTTAAGACACTGCCGAGCTGTGTTTGATAGCGTCTGGTACTAAGGAGATGTGAAAGTGCACGCCCCAGGAAATCCTCTGAAGAAACGTTCAGTTGGTCTGTAAGCAGAGATTTCACATAGTGTGCTCATGAAGAAACAAACGTGAATATCTTCGCAATCGAGTGACGTAAAGCAAAACGGAAAGAGCATCAGAATCAGAGGAGCTCAGGGATCTTTACAAGATATTTAACTAATTTTTTTAGCAAGTGACAGGTCCTCATTAAACATCCATATTTTAACAAATTATTTTTAAGTATGTATAGTATATGTCCCCTATAACAACTTTAATAAGTGGCAAGCATGGCATTACATGATAAGACACCCGGTGATCACATACTGCGGCATACATTTATCTAATTGGTCTTGTTACTGACAGAAACCAATCAAAGCACAGCTTTTAAACTGTCATGGAATAATGCAACATTCTAATTGGTTGCTACGGGTGACACATTGTTTTCTCTTATGCAGTTTTAATAAATACGGATCAAACTACTCAATTTGTAGTGTTTTCATTATTTTCTCCCTCCATGTGGATCCTAGGATTGTTTTTCACACAAGGAAATTTACATTAACGCACGCACAATTACAATACTGAATCATAGCAATTTATATCCTACCCTAGTCTCCCTTAAAAAATGTCACCCCATCCAATGTGATCATCTCATGACTACTGCATGTCAAGTACAATGATTTTTCTTTTGTTGCAGGGTTAAATTGTTATAGCTTTATATTATTATTTTTTTTTTTCGCTTTTTTTTTCTTTTTTTTTTCCTTCTTTCTCTCCAGGGATAAACAAATGGACATCTTTTTGTCTCCAGCGTCCGTCCTTCCATTACCATCACAGCAGAATACATCTGAGAGTATAATAATTCAGTGATGAAATACAAAATGTCGCAATGCCATCTCCTTTAAAGTGAACTGAGATTTTGTTATGCCATTTTAGGTGCATTAATGGTTCCTAAAGTCCCACGGAGTATCCTAATGTGAATTTAATGAGCTGATAGCGTTTAAATGACAAGACCGACGGGGTGAAGGTGACATAACCTTTTTCCTTCTATTTGATGTCTGCCTTTGAAAAACTACTGATCTATTCACAATTCACTATATTACTGAGTGCTGCATTATTCACAAATCAGTCTCCAACCTGTTTTATAATGTAATAATCAATATAACAAATAGCGGAGACATTCTTTTTTATATATATATATATATATTTCTCGATAATAAGTGAATGAATCAAAGAAAAATGATTGCCAAGATTTTCTTTTTCTTTTTTTCTTTGCTCCTTACTTAAGAACAAAGATTTCAGCAGATAAATGGAACCTAAAGACAATGTATCATCCATAAACATACAGCGGAATATGAAATAATTGAAGGGATTTTGCCTCATTATTCTATAACAAGATACAAAATTCACATTATTGGGGCGGCACACTGCCACAGTTGGTAGCATTGCCGTCTTGTAGCACCGGGGCCTTGGGATGGAGTCTGATACTTGTAGGTTAATTGGCTTCCTATGAAGCTGGCCTTGGTGTAGTTTTGTGGTAGAGAAATTAGATTGTAAGCTCTACTGGGGCAGGGGCTAATATGAATAGAAGCGTTCCCTACATATCCTGTCTGCGGAAAATAAACAATTGGTAATAATTATGACTTCGGCAGAGTTTGTGTAGATAGACGGAAGGATCGTTAGCCACCAGCTGGTAAAAAAATAATATTTATTAATAAGAATTTACCTGCCCAAAAGCTCTGCAAATATGTTCAAAAACCATTCCGGACAAAAGAGCTATTGCAAAGCTTGACACCGAGGGCAAGGCTCCCTGCATTTCATATCATATCAAGGAGTGGGTTGCCATTAAAGAGGAACTGTAACTTGCATAAATGTCATTTTTAAACAATCTGGTGTAAATGCCGCTGTTCCCCTAAATCCGGCATTGTTTATCTCTTGTTCCTGCGTCTCTCCGTTCCTGAGATATGGACCCCTCTCATCTGTATATAAATGTATAAATGTACTCCTGTTATCCAAGAATACATTCACAGAAGAATTGAGGACCACGCCCACTTGGCTATAATAACACATTTTGTGTGTAGGGAAGGGAAAGTCATGTCTCAGGAATTGAGAAGAAAAATAATGCTGCATTCAGGAGAACAGAGCCTCTCAACTAATTGCCCTGTACAGATGTGTGTAACACTCTGAGGTCTCCTGGGGCTGAATTGAAAATTTTCAAGCTTTTTTTTTATGGCAAGCAAGCATTCATATTAAAGTGATTTTAGCATATCTGGCTATGGGTAAATGCAAACACACTATCTGTAATGTTTATTCAGTATTTTATGGTTTTCTCTTCCTATCTCTATGTCTAAAATGAAAGCTGCGACGTTCTCTCACTATCCAGATTCACCACAAAATGACTGTTGCATTCCCTACCTTGGCTTTTATACAGGCTCTGCTAGTTCCTCCTAATTCGTTGTGCTCTATCATGTGATATGATAGCTGCAAAGCATTATGAAGACTCTGCAGCTGCACCTGAGGTCATGTGAACCTTCTCTGACTCGCGCAATTTTCTGCTTTGTATAAAATGTTAGCTCACATTTATTTTATGGTATTTTGCAAAAATCGGTGGTTCGTTGATTAGTACTGCAGCCTTGCAGCGCTGCGGTCCTGGGTTGAAATCCTACCAAGAACAACATCTGCAAGGAGTTTGTATGTTTCTCCCCGTGTTTGCTTGGCTTTCCTCCGGGTTCTACGGTTTCCTCCCACATTCCAAAGATATAGTGATAGGGAATCTAGATTGTGAGCCCCGATGGGACAGTGATGATGATGTCTGTAAAGCTCTGCAAAATTTGATTGTGCTATATAAGTAAGCATAATAAATGAATAAATACGGTCTACCAAATTTCCTAAAATTCTACACAAATTTAAATAGCATCTAATTGATTCGCTCATCTCTGGAAGTCAGCAGAGATCTGCCTTTGTGAATAGTCTCTTATTCACCAGCCCTGTTTTCAGCTCTAGTTTTCTCTAGAACACCACTGAGTTTCAGACTGAAACATACGGTACATGGTTTTGGAAAAGGAGGTGCTCTCTTATTCATGTTGCCTCCGATTTGACCAGGATGAATCAGGTGACAGGTTCCTTTTAAATTCAAGAAAAAAAGGTAGCACACTGTAGCGCTATAGCTTGCGGACACAAAATATGAGAAATGAATTGCATCGCTGCCTTAGAAATATGAAAAATTGAGAAGTCTTAGCGCATAAAAAGGCAAATTTATGTGTATCTGGAAGCCACGTTAAGGCTCTTCTCATATTCCAGGTCCTAACTAATGCCAATCCTCACTTAGAAAAGTCTGTCTGCATGGGAACATATGAATCCTCTCTTCAGACTAAAATCTACATCTCTGTGGAGGGGTAATGAACCTGGTATAATTAAAACGCCTGTGACCAACAGGTGGAGTGCTCAGGTAGAAGGTAAATGAATACATATCAAAAAACTGACCGGCACATCCAAACATAGATCCAGTGTGAACAGGTGCTAAAACCTAGAGTCACCAACCAAGTGATGCAATTCATTTTTCATATTTTGTGTCCGCAAGCTATGGCGCTACAGTGTGCTACCTTTTTTTCTTGAATGTGTATGAGTTGGTGACTCTAGGTTTTAGCACCTGTTCACACTGGAACTATGTTTGGATGTGCCAGTCAGTTTTTTGATATAGGTTCATTTTAAATATTAGCCATTTTTAGAACTCAAGTTTCTGAACTTATCCGACTTTCAAAAAATCTGCTCAACTGTAAGTAAAGTCAAACCGTTCCAATCCGAGTGAGGGATTTGTATGCATTCCTTCGCCGTTGTTTGTTTTGGAACCACTCATATCAGAAACATAAGTCATTCTAAAGTCATCCTAAATCAACTCGAGTAAAAGGCTACAAGTGCAAAACTTCTTTAATCACGTTTATTAGCCATTTCTAGTTGGAATTTAATAAAATAATCCTTACGTAAACATCACTTTCCTAAAATACCTTGTTGTGTTATATTGATGTGAAATAAACCAGGAGACAAAACAAAACTCCGTTCACATGCAGCAGATCAAACAGCTTTCTTGCCTCAAAAAGTTGGAATTTTGGCAACCGGTAAACTTGTTTACAAAAGTCTTGCGGTTGCCAAGTAACAAAGCAAACACATTACATTGCTTGACTACAAGTTTGTACATATTGTTTTCTTCAGTGGTTTGCAGAGCAGGTTGAACATATGAAGGCATTAATTTAATGGATAAATATTTATTTTAAAAAAATTGTAATGATTATTTGATGAAACATTTTGTTAGTTTTCATTTCCCACATTTTATTATTATATTATTTCTAAACAAAATGACTAATGATATAAAACTACATGTCTGAGCCTTACAAGCTAGAAGATATGATTGGTAGGTCAGTTTATGAAGGATAAATATGTGATGTATACATATGAGATCATCACTCATATTTCCTTACTGCTGAGTTACTCTCCCATGTGAAAATATTTCAGTAATTTCTAGACTCTTGAGCCTTAAGGCTTTCCAGAAAACCTCAAGGTTTGAAAGGCTGTCACTAATTAAAATAACCCTACAGAATTTATAAAAAAAATCTACTTCTGTCACTTGCTTATTATCTCTGTAGGACAAAATGATGATGTTCTGTAAAAGAGCATCCAAATCATCTCTATGGACTTCATACCAGTTCTACAAAGCAAACATCCATAGATATCCACACAACCTTATGGTGGTGTAGTTTGGATCAGCAGAACCATGGTTGGACTTGCTCACACCAATAAGCCCCAAAGGTCCAGGAGAAGACAACTCCATTTGAAGGTGACTTTTGAATCAATCATTTGATACTACGGTTTATTTCCTATGAGATTATTCCCAAATAACCTATTAGACCTTATGGATGATGTCTTGTGTGTTTAATGTTAACAATATAGATATTTCAGTGTAATTATAATTGATTGTGCACATGTTTGTATTGTTAGAGGGTGGTCCTCAAAATATTTTTCTCCGCAAAGATCAAAGAGACCCTATCCAACACTCAACAGAATTTTGCAAAGGACAATCCCTAGTCTAGACTAGACTTTTCTGGTATGGATTTTCAAATAGGTTATATCTTTTAGTTTTCTTATATCCTATTTGCAATGACCCTCCACTTTTAGATGGCCAGTTGACCACCCTACAGGACGACCATTTCACTCTTACATTTTTGGTGGTTATCTCAATAACATTTCACTTTACAAAACGGTAGCATTGATAATTAAATTTTCCTGATTTCTGTTATTCTCATCTATTTTTACTAGTTTCATGCAGCACAGGCGCTTTCACAGATATGACGGATCAATCATAAATTCTTTGTAACAGAATCATAGCTGGTCATCCACTCTTTTACTTTCTGTATTTTTCCCAACAAACTAGATCGTTCACATCATTTGAAAATAAAACAAAGTTTTATTCTCAATTGTGATTTGAAAGAGTTGTCTTATGATGACAACCCCAATCCATATGACCTATTAAAACATCAGGGGCCCCTGAGCCCATTCCCCTGTGAGGCATTGTAAGGTCCATTAGTGGAGGGTTTGTCAGCACCATCATACTGAAAAGGGGACTGTGGGGAGTCCCATACTAAGTGGAGGGCTCAGTGAGGGACTGTAGGGACCCTCATTTTGTGTAGAATGTGACTGTGGGTTCGCTCATTCGGTGTGGAGGTTTTTGAGGCCCTCATTCTGTGTGAGGAGCTGTGGGGACCCTATTACTTATTAGTGGGCTGTGGGAGCTCTCATACTGAGTGGGGTCATCATACTGTCAGTTACCATGACTACACAGTATATGTGGGGTGAAACTGTGGGGCGGTGACTCCTTGTGGGCATACTATACTCAGTGCATGTGTAGATGGTGGCATTTTTGGAAGCATCATACTCTGAAATGGCCATAAAAGAGGTATGGATTCTGTATGGATATATATATTTTTTTAGGGGGGAGTGGGTGATCAATTAGACCTTTTGCTATGAGGCCCTGTGATTTCTATCCTACTACTGCTGTAGGAGAACTGCTTGTTTGCCTGTGGATAAATCAGAACAGCGCTAATCACTGAGCCACTAGGATGTCCATTAGTCATGTTTGACCATTATAATCAATATTGGTAGCTAGAAAAGCAGCCAATTCTGAGGTTTGTGACCGAACTATTATAAGTGCAAACTTCTTTGTTCCCAGGGTCTTCCAATGAGTTAATATAATTGAAAATTTACTTTCTGCTTTGAACTAGCTCCACTTCGTAGAATGGTCCAATGATAATAAGCTCAACACAAATTTTTTGGGTGCTGAGACTCCAAGAAATTAGGCATATAAAAAAGAAAATCCTGCAGCGCCACCAGAGGAGGAACAAAGCATTACACGGTGCCCATTCAAATCAATGGATTGTCTGTATTAATGCACAACAGAACAGATCCTCCAGAGCGAGAGAAGCTCTTTGTAATTTCTCTCAAATAGACATGAGGATCTTCCACCCCTTCTATAGATTTAGGGTATAATGCATTTTATTGTCATAGCTCGGTTTTGAGATTTGATATGGGGACCTTTTGCTGCCTGGTCAGTTTCCCTCTCTGCTGAGCTGCAGTCCTTTTCATCTCTGTCCAAATGCGGATGGTTTCTTTTGTCTTGGTTCTACTTTCTTGGTTGGCTTTTCACCAGGTGTTTTCTGCTTTCCTTTTTAGCTCTGCCCTATCACATTTTGTAATGGGCTTTATATGTTCACCTTTCACTTACCTCACTTGCTGGCTATATTTCCATTTAGATAGGTGTTTGGAGGTTGAGCTCATCAGCTAGGGGTTTACCTTGTCCGGAATGCCCCAGTTGTTTTTCCTGCTTCAAATCTGTAAATTTTCCTCCCAATCGCTTTTTCCTTCTCCATGTTTGGAGGTCTGGGATGTGCTACTTATTCTGTTTTTTGTTTGGTTCTCCTTATGTATCCCTGTTAATCCTTTGTGAACATGTTTTACTTTCTCACCATGGTTCTCATGTCTCCCTTTCCTCTACCTTTGTTGGATTTGTGTTGTGGCCCCCCTCTGGTTCCTCAGAAGGAACGAGAAATCCCCTGGTGGCCTTTTAGGGAGCTGGGTCCCAGGATGTGTATTTAGTTGTGTGGCTAGGGCTTTTTCTAGTCTGTAAAGAGTTAAGTACATGTGCAGCTTCTCTATTTGGTACTTTTTTCTCTCCTCTGTTACCCGTGAGAGTGTGTGAGCATAATCATAGCATTTATTTAATTGGTAGAAACCTTTAATATTAAATAATATCCATCTACACCTAAAACTAAAAAATAGGTCCTTTACCTATACTTTCTACTAAAATCATCAAAAGGGCAGGCTTGTAAAGCCAGTCATCATGCTATATACTTTTCACCATTAACGTTTCATCATATCTTCTTTTTCCTAGATTACGTCAACATTAATCCATGCATACTCATTAAATATCTTTTAACTTTAACAAACGAGTTAATTAATCTAAAATTATGGATAAATATTATTTAAAAAATATCTTTAAAAAGTTTAATAAAGTAAAAGCAATATCAATCAATGGTTGTCCTTTCTGCCACCAGGCATTCATTGATTTTTATATGAGTTTGAACTTTGCTAAATTTTGTAGTTAATCATTAACTCCAGGAAATATGACATTGGGTCTCTTACATGGAGTTTACTTGTAAATTGTTCATCAATCTCATTTGTAGAAATCCTTTTTTCTTTGTGACATTATCCCTGTGTCCGGGAATATAAGCACTGTACGTTCTGTCCGCATGAAGGAAATACATCGCCCGGTCTGACTCATTCCATTACGCCTCATTAGCATGATGGCGCTCGACTTTGACATAAATATTAGCAACATCACAATATTTGCAAATAGCAGTTTATGGTGAAAAGTCATCCGAGGTGAAATGTTGACACGGTAAAGGCTCATTTGTATATTATTCAAAAACTTCAAATGATATTTAAGTACCCGCGGCTTCTTTAATCTGACATACACATGTCATTATGGAAATCACAGGGGAAATCTCGATATTTAAAGCAAGGCAGGGAGCTGACATTTGGCCTCCCTTGTTTCTTCTTTATTGTTTATTTATCCAAATTATTATTTATGTGACATGTCTTTCTGTAATGACAGCTATAGTGTAGAGTTTCATAGGAAATTTATTATCGCAGAAATGGGAAAGTTTAAATTTTTGCATTGAAAGTTTTTAAAAAATTCTTAACAATTTTCTAATGCAATTTGTGAGAAAGGGAAGAAGGGGCGCAATAATTGCAATCACAGAGTGTGCAAGTGTGATCGGCCCGCCAACACCAATTTCACCTGGATGTGCATCCAGGTGAACTGTATTGTGGCACAGAAATCCGCCTTCTTTCTGCATTGCAATACACCCTGCCGGCCAATCAGAGTCCAGAAGCAAACACCGGCAAGCGATATGCAGCGCGTGCCAGAGATGTCAAGTGTTGCCCATTCTGGCATGTATTACAGCCAATTAATAGGCCCCATGAGATTGCACACGGTGTGCCCCTCTAAAATAACATACATTGTGCCCCATATAGCAATGTGGGTGCAGTGAATGGAAGTCTAGGCTGTTAGGAAAATTGAAGACAGAAGAGCCCAACAGAAGACTGTTAGTGGTGGGACAGGTCCGGGGAGTGTAAGATCTTTTTTCTAACTCTTTACTGGCCTATTAATTTGGCATTACATTTATTCAATGCATTGTTTCCACTTGAATTGACAAAATCTTAATAAATCAATCTTTGGGAGATCATCTCAACTCCAGATATATTTTATTCTATTCTATTTGCAAGACGATATGCACAGCCATTATGCCCGTTGGACCCATAAAATAATAAAGCTTATACTCACCTCCCGTGCTGGCGCCGTTCCCGCGGTTCCTGTGCTGTTGTGATGCCGGCACCCAATCAGCATTGGCGTCAATATCGCCACTTCCTGTTGAATAGAGAAAGTCAGAGATCAGCTGCAGCCCAGACTTCCTCTTCATTTGTCCAAAGGTGAAGACAGTGACTCCAGCAATGATTGGGCGCCGGTGTCAAGTGTCCCAACAACCACACGAGAACCCCAGGACCGCAATAACTGCATCGGCATGGGAGGTTAGTATAGCCTTTTTTATTTTATGGGGGCCAAATATTTTGATTAAGAAGGGGTTGTCCTAGTAGTGGACAACCCCTTTAATGTGAACTTACCGAGAGTGAGGAAGCTGAGCGCTATCCCTATCAAATCCTGTAAGCCTATTTGAATCTCCCACATTTAGGCTTTACCTTTTATTGTATTTCTGCCCTTTTATGAGATGGAAATTACTTTTAAAACCCTCCTCCACCATCCAAGGGTACACAGCACAAACCAAAAAGTAATAGGAAATGTTAGATACATAGATAGATAGATGATAGATAGATAGTAGATAGAATAGATATATAGATAGATATGTTTCGATTACATGACAGATAATATCATGGATTTTTCTCTTGCATTTCAGAATGTGTGAGACACCTACGGTACTTGACGTAAACTTGACAGCACTCATAATTTGGTTTTTCCTTTGGCTTTGTGTTTACTCTCTCCCCAGCAGGCTCGTCTGATGCTAATGGACTCACAGCAGTTCATCCCACATCAGTGATTCCAGGTCTAATTCAGTCATTAACATTTCATTAATGGACTGGCCTCCTAGCTGCCTGCATGGCTGTGCGGATATTGATGAGGCCCCTTAGCACAATAAGTTGAACCTGCTTTTTAAAGGAAGACTTTTTAAACAATTGTTCTATGAAGTAATGACATCTCAAAGGATGTATTACACACTTAAAATGAAAGTGATCTGGTCTTTTGTAGAGATTGAATTTCTTAAGGACATGGGTCTGTGTTTTCTTCAGACAAAAGAGTATTATTTATATATATTTTTCTTAAAAAGTATATTATGCAGGGAAGATTTTTTTTCTCGCATTTTTACGCTTGTTATTTTAAATACACGATTACAGTTAAAGGGGGCACCGAAACCAATCACCAAAATGGAGAATCCTACTGTCCCACCTGGTGTGTCTTTTTGTGGAAATAGATGCCGGTTCTAGATTTAGGACATGCTAAATATATCTAAGATGAAAATACCCTTTTAAAATGTGCACAGTAATATAGAGCTTGTTCACACAACTGACCCTACTTTGCAGAAAAAAAATCCCTTGCATAAAATGTACACGAGATGTACAGTCATGGCCAAAAGTTTTGAGAATGACACAAATATTATATTTTCACATGATCTGCTGCCCTCTGGTTTTTATGTGTGTTTGACAGATGTTTTTATCACAGACAGAAATATAATAATTGCAAACATATGAGTAACAAAAGCTTATATTGACAGTTAGAATGAGTTAATGCAGCAAGTCAATATTTGCAGTGTTGACCCTTCTTCTTCAGGACCTCTGCAATTCTCCCTGGCATGCTCTCAATCAACTTCTGGACCAAATCCTGACTGATAGCAGTCCATTCTTGCACAATCAATGCTTTCTATTTTGTCAGAATTTTTAGGTTTTTGTTTGTCCACCCGTCTCTTGATGATTGACCGTAAGTTCTCAATGGGATTAAGATCTGAGGAGTTTCCAGGCCATGGACCCAAAATCTCTATGTTTTGTTCCCTGAGCCATTTAGTTATCACCTTTGCTTTATGGCAAGGTGCTCCATCATGCTGGAAAAGGCATTGTTGATCACCAAACTGCTCTTAGAGGGTTGGGAGAAGTTGCTCTTGGAGGACATTCTGGTACCATTCTTTATTCATGGCTGTGTTTTTAGGCAAGACTGTGAGAGAGCCGATTCCCTTGGCTGAGAAGCAACCCCACACATGAATGGTTTCAGGATGCTTAACAGTTGGCATGAGACAAGACTGGTGGTAGCGCTCACCTTGTCTTCTCCGAATGAGGCGTTTTCCTGATGTCCCAAACAATCGAAAAGGGGATTCATAAGAGAAAATAACTTTACCCCAGTCCTCAGCTGTCCACTGCCTATACCTTTTGCAGAATATCAGTCTGTCCATGATGTTTTTTCTGGAGAGAAGTGGCTTCTTTGCTGCCCTCCTTGAGACCAGGCCTTGTTCCAAGAGTATCCGCCTCACAGTGCGTGCAGATGCACTCACACCTGCCTGCTGCCATTCCTGAGCAAGCTCTGCACTGCTGGTAGCCCGATCCCGCAGCTTAAACACTTTTAAGAGATGGTCCTGGCGCTTGCTGGTCTTTCTTGGGCGCCCTGAAGCCTTTTTGGCAACAATGGAACCTCTCTCCTTGAAGTTCTTGATGATGCGATAGATTGTTAACTGAGGTGCAATCTTTCTAGCTGCGATACTCTTCCCTGTTAGGCCATTTTTGTGCATTGCAATGATGACTGCACGTGTTTCTTTAGAGATAACCATGGTTAACAGAAGAGAAACAATGATGCCAAGCACCAGCCTCCTTTTAAAGTGTCCAGTGGTGTCATTCTTACTTAATCATGACAGATTGATCTCCAGCCATGTCCTCATCAACACCCACACCTGTGTTAATGGAGCAATCACTGAAAAGATGTTAGCTGGCCCTTTTAAGGCAGGGCTGCAATGATGTTGAAATGTGTTTTGGGGGATAAAGTTCATTTTCTAGCCAAATATTGACTTTGCAAGTAATTGCTGTTAAGCTGATCACTCTTTATAACATTCTGGAGTATATGCAAATTGCCATTAGAAAAAGTGAAGCAGTAGACTTTGTAAAAATTAATATTTGTGTCATTCTCAAAACTATTGGCCATGACTGTAGTCTCAAAATTAGGAAAAAATGCAATTGATTTGTTTTTGTTGTGAAATCTCTGGATACTCAGTTACCGTAACTCATTCTGTAGCCAGTAATAACCAAAGCAACACAGAGGCTACAGAGGGAAAACAATGCAAACCTGAATGAAAACTAATTGCAAAATTTTTTTAGCAAAAATATATGCATTTAAGTAAAAAAAAAGTTTCCCTAAGTTGTCCCTATCTTTTAAGGCTTTAGCAATATAATGTAGTTAGCTAACAAAAATCTTTATAAAACATATAATAGATGTAGTATATAAAATTGGTCTGAGAAGTCCCAAAGTCACTCTTAATTTAGGAAGGTGAGGGCTAGTGTATTAGTGGAAAAACGAAAATGCATAGTGTAGCCTTTCCGGGGGGTTTAGCTCTAGGATCGCTGTCTGGGTAGACAGAATGGCACGGAAACAGTTCATTCAGACAGCAGTTTGGTGAAAACTGGCCGCAACCAGTTTTATTAAAGTCCACAGCAAACAGATAAAAACAAATCATAAACAGAAAACCTGGGCTTGTCTAGCCACTAAATTACACTTAGATAGATGGCCCTCTCTATCCGGGACCCAGACTCTACCAGTCTGTGCCCAAAACAACACATATCACATATGTTACCAGTATGGAGTTTCACAGACACTCCTCTTTATGTCCGAAGGCAACTCCAATGTCCAGACTTGAGAGAGGTCACCTCCTATTCAGTCGCTATTCGCACGGATTCTCACTGCGACTACTCCTGTGTCCGGGGTACTTCCTGCACCCAGACTGAGATAGCTCACACTCTTAGAGACTGCTTCCTTGTGCCAGGACACCTCCCTGTGTCCGGGCTAAAGACAGCTCCCACACTCTTGGAGACACCTTCTGTGTCTGGACCCCTTGTCCAGACTGAATGAGCTCCCTGACTGTGCTCACAAGCACCTACTTCTGGCTTCCTAATCAACACCTGAGTGGATTCAGGTCTGAGCTGCAAGCGTGTACTGAATGGCAGGTGTAGTGACCTTTCTTTACCACCAGGTTTACAAAGCCACACATTTCGCTCATACCAGTCAGCAAGGTACTTAGGTGAAATATACACCTCATTCACCACATATTCCTTCACTGTCTCACATATCCCCTCCCTCTTCTCCAGACCGGAGGGCTGGTCATCCAGACCGGAGGGCTGGTCAACAATCCAACAGAGACAGTGAACTCTGGACCAGTCATGGCCCTCATCAGCTTCATCCTCACCACTGTCATAGCCAACATCAGTTTTCTCTTCATCTGAAGCATCCGCACTACCCTGTACCCTCCCAGGCCTATACTCTCTGCGGGCCTCGGGTATCCTGCACTGTTTCATCTTGACTTTAGTGCCAGCCTCAGTCTCGGTATAGTGGCTCACCAGATAAGTACGACCAGGCACGTCAGAACAGCTCTGCTGATTCTTCCTCAGAAACTTTCGTACCTCCTGTTTTTGGGGCACTGACCCTGTGTCACCAACTGTCACAGGAGGTATAGGGGTTTTCTCTAATTCCCCCTGAACTTTCTTTAGCACATCTACTTTCTTAAATATCAGTTGATTCATAAATTCTACCTCACAGAACCCAAGCGCCTCTGTCATGGTCTCTGACCATTCCGAGCCACACTGTTCAAACGATTGGCACTGTAGAGGGAGCTGATCGTTTTTCTTGGTCGGTACACATAATTTATCCTCTTCTGGTACAGGCTCACTTTGCATAAGACTCAGAGCTCTTACTTCTTTCTCCAGGAGATCCTCATGGCTACGCATCTTCTCCTGTAGTTGTTGGACGTCCTTTACGTCTTCGGCCCTTTCTTCAGGCTCTTCTGGTAGGACATGCTCAGAAGCCCTACCATCAGTCTTCTTTTCCACCACGTTCTGCATCCCATCTGAGCTCCCGTGTATCTGCAGCGGCAACGGAGCGACACATCGCCCCTCCCACTCACTGGGACGTGGTTCAAGTGTAGACTCCATGAAAATGCGCCTGAGCTCACCAAGGCCAACCCGAGGTCTCAAAATCTCATCTTGGGATTTATCCAGATCCTTTGGGTCGCTCGAGAACTCCGATGGCGCACCGGGCGCCGAACTTCCGGCCCGAGCTTCGCGAGTCGCAGCCACGGATCCGGACAGTACACCGTCCACGCCGCTGTCTCCAACAGAAACATATTCCGGGGCAGAGTCATTCCTCACATCTTCAGTCTTGTTCCTCACAGCTTCACTTGAGACATCAGCCTCTGGTGAGGCACCTGGCCTGGTGTCCACCACTTCCATGGCTTTCTCCACCTCTGCAGCATCACCTTCCGAGTCCTTGGCCTGATGCAGATCCACACCATACATTGATAACTTCTCATTTTCAACAGCATCCACTTGTGCTGTGTTCAGTTTCAGAGTCCTGTCTTTCACCTTAGTCTTCGCCAGGGAACCGGCCAACGGTACAACATCTTCAGATGCCATCCTCCGTCCGACTGCAAGGTCAGCCTCAGCCTTCCTCTCAGGACTCTCAATCTCCTCTGCTACCATGCCTTCCTCACTTGCACTGGTTGCTTTTTTGTCATCAGATGACTCACTATCACCACCACTATCCCTGTCTGACCCCCTTTTCTCAGCCACATCTGGCTCACTTCCAGGGTTAGACACTTCATTTTCATTCACATCCGGCTCACTGTCAGGGTTATACAATTCATTCTCATTCACATCTTGATCTGGAACCTTAGTTAACATGTCATCCACAACATTAACTTCACCATCTGGTCCCTGGTTTCCCTCAGGTGGTCCCTCAAGTATGTGACTATGTGATAACCCCAGCACTATACTTCCATATAGCTCAGATACCAGGAGCTGACTTACGACCTCTCCCTGGACTTCAGTGTCCCTATACAATAGGTTATTGTTCATGGCAGCATGAGGAAACCTCTCCTCAGAGCCAGGCTCTTGGGGAACCTCATTCAGAACAATTACATTTTCCTGTGCCGTTTTAAGAGTGGGGTCTCGCACCGGCTCACTCCCAAAATTGTCACAGGAGCCAAGCAGGTCAGGGACACTCGGTTCCCGAGAACCACCATCCTCGTCTCCCAACATCACCTGCAAAGAAATGTCATCTTTATCACGGTCATCATCAGTATCATCACTATTATGATTAGCATTATCATCATTATCAATATCAGCATCCTCATCATGGTCATCATCATTATCATGATCATCATTATCATTATCAATATTATCATGGTCATCATCATTATCACATAAGTTTAACGGCCCACTAGCATTGTGTTCCGCCCCTCGGGACTGCGCACCCTCAGTAGGAGCTTCATCACACTGTCCATCAGAAACATTTTTCCCCCAGAGATCCTTAGACCGGGGAAAGTCATTACCCAATATAACGGGGTGCACCAGGGTCTTCACTACCCCTACTTCATATGAAACCTCCCCGAGTTTGGGGACCAAGTCCACGGCAGTCTCTGGGTAGACTTTGGTGTCTTCATGGATGTACACCACACTCAGGTGCTTATCAGGGATGAAGTCCCTATCACTCAGGCTGTCACATACGGAAGTCACTGGACTCTCTGAGTCCAAGAGGGCCTGTGCTGGGCAGTCACTTACAACCACCGGGGACCCCTGTGGTCCAGTCTCTTCGGCTGAGGTGGACACACACACAGGTTCTGCGCAGAGAGAGAGGGATCTGCCATCATCACAACACATAGGCTCCCCCTCTATTGGACAGTTGGCTGCAATTTCACGCCAGCTCCAACACTGTCCATCACACTCTCCCACCCACATGTCCCCTCGGGCCTGAACCCGCTTATCAGCATACCCCATGTCCCCAACAGCTGGAACGCTCTTACCGCGAGAGTTCAGCGTCCGGGAACTCCGAAGTGACGACCTCTCAGACGGCTGTACCTCAGGAGGACGTGCTTGGGTGTAGCGGTCCACTATCACCTTTTCAACTCCATAATCAGGCCTGCTGACTGCAGACTCCCAACTGTATCTCCAGTCACGAACTCCCCTGGCACGGGCTGTCACCGTAACACCCAGCCGGGTAAGAATCGCCGCTTTCAACTTGGCATAGTCTTCGCTGTCCTGCTTGCTCAGGTCAGCCCAGACTTTTTGGGGTTCCCCAATCAGATAGGGTACGACCGCCATGGCCCATTCAGATAGTGGCAGATTCTCCTTCTCTGCCAGTCTCTCAAACCTAGTAAGATATACCTCCACATCATCACGAGGTGTCATTTTTCTCAAGGACCGTCTTACCGCCTTCTTTATAGCGGACAACGCCGGTGCCTTCACAACATTACTTCGGGACGCGGCACCGAAATCCTTTTTTGGTGCTGTCATCTGCTCAACAAATAACCGGTTATTCTCCTGCTGCTGCAGGAATTGCTGCTGGGCCTGCTGCATGTGCTGCTGGTGCTGCAGGCGCTGCTGCTCCATGCTTCGCTGGGCCTGCACCAGGTACTCAACGAGTTCCTCCATACTGCCGGACTTATCTGTCTCAACCACGGCAGTTTTATGTTGCACATTAACTTGTGCCATTTGTTCAAACAGCGCCTCCATGCTGTCATCCATGCTGTCAGACTTCTCTGTCTTAACAACGGCAGTCTTCACTCAAGACATACACACTACACAGCTTTTTTTCCACAGAAAATTCAGCCTTGCTGTGCAACCACTTTTTTTTTTTTCCTTTGCAAAGTCTATTAGGGCTACTGTCTCTTTAAGACTGCTCCACAAATTTTTCTTTTGCTGCTGCACATTCCACAGTCATTTTCACAACAAGTTCAGCTTTGCTGTGCATACATTTTCTCTCTGCAGACCCTATCAGGGCCACTGTCTCTCCAAGACTGCTCCAAACAGACGTTTCTGCTGACACACTTTTTTTTTTTTTTTCTGCTGCTATTTCAATAGACTTCACCTTTAATGCTGTCTCTCGCCACTGTGCTGCATACACACTCCAGCACTAACTGTACCAGGCCCTGCGCTGCCCCAGCATTCTCCGCCAATTGTAGCCTTTCCGGGGGGTTTAGCTCTAGGATCGCTGTCTGGGTAGACAGAATGGCACGGAAACAGTTCATTCAGACAGCAGTTTGGTGAAAACTGGCCGCAACCAGTTTTATTAAAGTCCACAGCAAACAGATAAAAACAAATCATAAACAGAAAACCTGGGCTTGTCTAGCCACTAAATTACACTTAGATAGATGGCCCTCTCTATCCGGGACCCAGACTCTACCAGTCTGTGCCCAAAACAACACATATCACATATGTTACCAGTATGGAGTTTCACAGACACTCCTCTTTATGTCCGAAGGCAACTCCAATGTCCAGACTTGAGAGAGGTCACCTCCTATTCAGTCGCTATTCGCACGGATTCTCACTGCGACTACTCCTGTGTCCGGGGTACTTCCTGCACCCAGACTGAGATAGCTCACACTCTTAGAGACTGCTTCCTTGTGCCAGGACACCTCCCTGTGTCCGGGCTAAAGACAGCTCCCACACTCTTGGAGACACCTTCTGTGTCTGGACCCCTTGTCCAGACTGAATGAGCTCCCTGACTGTGCTCACAAGCACCTACTTCTGGCTTCCTAATCAACACCTGAGTGGATTCAGGTCTGAGCTGCAAGCGTGTACTGAATGGCAGGTGTAGTGACCTTTCTTTACCACCAGGTTTACAAAGCCACACATTTCGCTCATACCAGTCAGCAAGGTACTTAGGTGAAATATACACCTCATTCACCACATATTCCTTCACTGTCTCACAATAGAGATGGCATTGCAAAAGTGAGACACTGTGAGTGCCAAGCATAAAGACAAAGTGTGAAGGTGTTACACACCAATCCTGGTTTTGCATCAGCACCCCCTGCTACCTCCCACTATGGCCACTTTCCTTTCTTCGTGTGGTCCTCATAGGCAGCCTGGCGAACTCCAGTGACATTATCACACCAGATCTTTTAAAACCGACTCTCTCACTCATGTGTGTCTGAGTGTTCAGTTACTCTATGTTTCGGGAGCTGCCTCCTCAGTGTTCCCAGCTGGCTTACTTTCCCTGCAAACTCCTGTGGGTTTTACAACCTGCATCTATTTCCTGGCTAGGACCTGCTGATTAACCCTTCGTCTGCTGTAAGCATAACAAACTGTTATCTGGACTACATTACACTTCAAACGCTGGTGCGTATCGTGATCAATGAGTGGAACAGGCTGCCACGAGAGGTGGTGAGTTCTCCATCAATAGAAGTCTTCAAACAGAGGCTGGACAGACATCTGTCTGGGATGATTTAGTGAATCCTGCATTGAGCAGGGGGTTGGACCAGATGACCCAGGAGGTCCCTTCCAACTTTACCATTCTATGATTCTTTGATCTTGTCTGTAAAAAGTTCATCTATGCTTCCAACAGCTATCCATTTGTGCACTCTCCAGTGGACTTGTTCACACTTCAAATGCTGCTTTAATTCCAGGACTTACTGTGCATCTTCAGTTTCTATGTTTATCCGCACCCCAAGCTCTGTGTATTCTAGTGTATCCTGCTTTGCTTGACTGCCTATCGTCCAGATAAACCTGTTGTCTGAGTCCATACTGTTCATTGATGAATGGTAAAAGACGATGCCACTGGGAAAAAAACATTATTATATTTTTAAAAAAGTATTTTTTTACACAATTGTTTGATTCTTCAAATTACAAATCTTTGTGATTTATTGCAAATCTCTGGCTTGTTTAATTAATTCTACCAGCTCTACTAATTATTTTATACTGTAAACTTAAAGGGGTTTTCCAGGCTAATGATAAAATTACTTATTCTTGTGATAGGTCATCAATATCAAATCGGTGGGGGGGTCTAGCAACTGGCACCTCAACTGATCAGCTGGTATCCGCTCCAGATGTAAACAGTGATCTGAATGGAACACCACAATGTCATACAATGTGCAGTGGCCACTTTTGAAAATTGCAAATCAGCTCCAATTCTCCTCACATTAACACATACCGGAAGAAAGGGTTCCAAAATGTTAGCATATTTTTGCTATGATGGTCCGACTGTATAATATTCAACAGTTGGATAGGGAAAGCATTTTTTGTGTGGCTTTCATAAAGAAGAAATTAAGGAAGGAATATTTATTCTATATCGCTATGGTAATCTTCATATTTATGGTATAGCAATGCCAAATCTCAGCTTTCTATGACTGGCTGAAGTTAATCGATACTTGTTCTTGGAAAGTGGTCATTTTGGAAAACAAAATGTTTTTCTTGCCCATAACTGAAATCTCTGTACGAAAGAAATGCCACTGTCTTCTGTGAAACTGAAATCGACAGCCAATTCATTCAACCTTAATTTGTTTCTTTGATTTGTGCACGAGACTTAATTATTTAGACATTATAAATTTTTAAACCTTCATGGATATTTATTTAATACACTGGAATTTGGAACCCCAGCGACATACAGCAGAAAAGACATGGCAGCACATGGCGACACGCACGCACTTATCTATTCGCAGTCCCGTTACCTGATTTTAAAGAGCCTGTCAGGTTTAGAAAACTCATTTAGATGCTGAGAGAATTTCCAGTTGATGAAGGAAAGTTCTACATTTGGGCTATTAATCTAATTGTCAGAGTAGAGAGTGGGTATTAAAAGTATCTTTCATTCTGGACTATCCAACACATCCCTACATAACTTGTCCATCCATTGATTGCAATTGAAGCTGTGTAATTCTTCATTTCACCTGTGGGAGTGCTGTAGGGAAATGGAACACCTGCAGCAGTATTACTCTACAGCTGGTTACTCATCTAACCAATGAGGCACCCTGTGATCAACTTAGTATTGGGGAAACTTGCAACAAAATGTGGCTTGTCAACTCAGAACAAGCCTTTTATCTAATACATTTTGTAACTTTTAAACTAATTGCAATTTTACATTATTATTATTATTGCTAAATAATCTATACGAACATTGGGCTTCCTAGTTCTGGATTTCCTGAATCAAATTGCGTGGTCTCATTTAGTGTCTTTTAATGTCCTTCAACCCAAGTTTTTACTTGTAGGCATCCTTAAAGGTCATGTTGTACATAGGAAGGATAGCATATGGGGGACAATGTGCTACATCGTCTTCAGGCTCCTGGATTGGTTCCATGGTCCCATTGAGCTAAATGATTGATTATGGCAATTGATTTAAAGGCCATGGTGCGCGAGTAATAGATATAAAATAGGAATGTAATAGAATTTATTTGAGGAGTTTACACAATTTATCCCTGATGTATCCATGAATGGAAAATAAGTCATAAAGTTCTGAAATGACTGGGAACAACATAAAGCATGTTTAGGCAAAAAAAGTGACAATTCTCCCATATTTGGAGACTGTAAATAGCTTCTGATAGACCTATCCATTTCAGATCTTGAGGGCTCTTCTTAAAGGGAACCAATCAGCAAGCATGTATTTACATGTGGGGATAATGGTATGGCCATATAGCCACTTGTCCTCCAATAAAAAGGACACGTCTTTTGTACAGATTTGATATTCTAGTATTGAGAAATGTATCATAGAAACCATATTCAAACTAGACGTATAGTGCATTGGGGGTGTCAGTGCACTTTAGTTGCTTCTTCCAAGTGCATTGACCCAACTCCAATGAACATCCGACCTGATTTGCATATAACTTCTATGCTAGATTTCTCATGATGGGTAAATCATATCTGTACAAAAAAGGTATTGTTTTTATTGGGGGACAAATGCCTACTCAGCCATACTGCTACATCCATATTTAAAAGAGTGATGACATGTTCCTTTTAGGGCTCACTCACACAAGCATATAACTCTGACGAGTGCTATTCAATGTTTTATCGGATAGTGCTTGGCCAAATGCTATACTAGGGGGCAGAGAAGATCAGCTATTTTTTTCGGCATGAAAAAAAAATTAGCAGCATGTCGCAAATCAGATCATTCTAACTCATTGAAGTCTATGGGTGTATGTTAATACATGGACAGTAATCAGATGTCATCCAAGTACAGTCTGATTTACGTGGATACAAGCAATAGAGAAGATGGAGAAGTTAAGTTCTCCATCTTCTCCGCATCTGTGATACGATTCTTTCACGCGAGAGAATCGGATTCACAGTAACAGGACACTCAGCTCAAACTCTGGTCACTCTCTCGTGTGACCCAGGCCTTAAAACAATTGATCACAGGTGTATCCTTATCCTGAAAAGAGCAGTTTTGAAAAACAAAGATAATTTTGCGATACTCTGTCAGGAGTTGTTTATACTATGTGTCCATATGTAGCCACTCAGTCGTTGTGATATGAATTGTCCATGCCCAATTTAATCTATTGCTTACGAAAATATCCCTGTTACTTCCGATTTATCACTTTTGCCATATTCTGAATTTACTTTGTTTTTATTCTTTTGCTTCCAAGGTTTCTAAATAAATAATTTTGTAATAACGATGTTTTTCTAATGAAGTCCATGTCATTGTGGGATATTCAATGCTTATGGTCAGGAACACATTACACATGCTAAAGTGAGTAAGGCCTACCCAGAAGCTAAGTGTCGGTGGAACTGTTGTCAGCTGGCCTCCAGCAGTTCATCGAGCCGGGGATTCACGAAGTCCAGCAATGGTAGAGGCTGTCATGAAATAACCAACTTCTGTTGCGAATTGTTCTTCTGTAATCAGGCTCAGTTGCCTGGAGACAGTATATTTTTAATGAAATGTTGTACTTTCTAATTGCCTTTTACATATTGATGAACCTTGGCTCCACATTGCTAATTTAGAACTTGTGTTGCTCTGAATTTGCAGCTCAATTTCCGATTAAGTAAATACTACATGATGAATGCAGGCATCTTTGTTGCATTTTTTGACGTATGGATGGTGAAGGCAACTATTTGGGAGGCTGAAGAACCTCATCAGAGCCTCATGGTTTTAGAACCTATAGTGGCAATTGAAAGGAAATGTAACATTGCAATCTGACCATTCAAATGGTGGCCATTCATGATGGACTGGATCCTTCAGAGAGAAAACTGAAGTTACACAGCATCTCTCTACTATGGCATATGGAAGGGTGCATCTCATAGGTCATCTCTATGACGTCTACATGCGCAAATAAGACATGTGGATAGGGAATGTCTTTATGAAGCAACACCTATAAACTATCACCACCTATAGTATAGATCAGGGTTCCCCAACTCCAGTCCTCAAGGCCCACCAACAGGTCATGTTTTCAGGATTTCCTTAGTATTGCGCAGGTGATAATTGCATCACCTGGGCAATACAAAGGAAATCCTGAAAACATGACCTGTTGGTGGGCCTTGAGGACTGGAGTTGGGGAACCCTGGTATAGATGTCTGTTATGTTACGGTAGCTGAGGAGTGCAGGTAAAAAAGGAAATACACCAGAGCAGTTGGAATCTATGAGATTGCAGTACCCTGACTAACCACCGCAACTAGAGGCAGCCGTGGAGCGTTCCTACGATGGTCCTAGACGCCTCGTCACAGCCTGAGAAACTAACTACACCTAAAGATAGAAATAGGAAAGCTATCTGCCCCGGAGCAGAACCCCAAAGATAATAGAAAGCCCCCAAACATGTAATGGCGGTTAGACAAGAGGAAATACTGACACAGAAAGAAAATAGTATGAGCAAACGCTGGGGCCCAAACTAACTAAATAGAAAAGGAAAGGAAGGGTACTTACTGCAATCCCAGAAAACCCTGAAAAGCGCCAACTCTACTAATTTCAAAATCACCTGAGATCACACGACCTCTACCACCTAAATTAGTTCTCTGGTGTAACAAAAACAGCAGCCACTGAAAAAACTGCAAAAAGCAAAAGTACAAAACACAGTGGCTGGACTAAACTGAGAGGGCAAAAGCCCCGGAGGGGACCCAGAAGGCCCCCACAGAAGTGCAGGACAAAATGCAAAAATATAGCAAAAACACAAAATAAGAAATTGTCTTATCTGATAGCAGGAGATGCAGACACGACACAGCAGGCTACAAGGGAAACTGGAAAGAAGGATTCAGACCAGAACAATTGATCACCGGCAACCCTGATGGGAAAATGATTCCCTTAAATAAGACCAATCAGTAACACCTGATTCCCAATCCTCACTAGTACCGCTTGTAACCACCAGAGGGAGCCTCTGCTCAGAACTCATCTCAAACCCATTCACAACAGTACCCCCCCCTTGAGGAGGGGTCACCGAACCCTCATTTGAGCAACCAGGTCGGTCAGGATGAGTTCTATGATACGCACGGATAAGTCTCCTAGCATGGATGTCCGAAGCAAACACCCAAGAATTATCTTCCTGACCATAACCTCTCCATTTAACCAAATACTGGAGTCTTCGTCTAGAAAAACGAGAATCCAATATTTTCTCAACCACATACTCCAGATTGCCCTCAACCAAAACAGGGTCAGGAGGCACAGCAGCAGGAACCACTGGCTCAACAAACCTCTTCAACAAGGACTTGTGGAACACGTTATGGATCTTAAATGTCCCTGGAAGAAGCAAACGAAAAGAAACAGGATTAATAATCTCCATGATCTTATAAGGTCCAATGAACCTAGGCTTAAATTTAGGAGATGCTACTCTCATAGGAATATTCTTTGAGGACAACCAGACCAAGTCCCCCACTTTAAACCGAGGACCATCAGTCCTATGCCGGTTAGCAAACCGCTGGGCCTTCTCCTGAGAGAGGGACAACCTCTCCACTACCTGGTCCCAAATCTGCTGCATACGCTCAACAACAGAGTCAACACCTGGACAGACAGAAGCCTCCGTCTGTCCTGAAGAAAATCGAGGGTGAAACCCAGAATTACAGAAAAACGGAGACATCAAAGTGGCAGAGCTAGCCCTATTATTAAGAGCAAACTCAGCCAAAGGCAAAAAAGAGACCCAGTCATCCTGATCAGCAGACACAAAGCATCTTAGATAAGTCTCCAATGTCTGGTTTGTTCTCTCAGTTTGACCATTGGTCTGAGGATGAAATGCCGAGGAGAAAGACAATTGAACACCCAGTTTAGAACAAAAAGTCCTCCAAAATCTGGAAACAAACTGGACTCCTCTGTCAGACACAATGTTCTCAGGAATGCCGTGTAAACGAACCACGTGCTGAAGGAACAACGGCACCAATTCAGAGGAGGAAGGCAACTTAGGTAATGGCACAAGATGTATCATTTTGGAAAACCTATCACAAATTACCCAGATGGTGGTCATTCTCTGAGAAACAGGAAGATCGGAAATGAAATCCATAGAGATATGGGTCCATGGTCTCTTGGGCACAGGCAATGGCATCAACAAACCACTAGGGCGAGAGCAAGGCTTGGAGCGAGAGCAAGTCCCGCAGGACTGCACAAATTCCCTGACATCGCGAGACAAGGTAGGCCACCAAAAGGACCGACTAACCAAGTCTCTGGTACCAAAAATTCCGGGATGCCCAGCCAATGCGGAACAATGAATCTCAGACATCACACTCTTTTTCCATTGGTCCGGGACAAACAATTTTCCAACAGGGCAGCGCTCGGGCCTATCCTCCTGACACCCCTCCAGAGCAAGTCTCAAATTAGGCGAGATGGCGGAAAGAACTACACCCTCCTTCAAAATAACAGAGGGATCAGATAGCTCAGGAGAGTCCGCAAGGAAACTCCTCGAGAGGGCATCCGCCTTAACATTCTTAGTGCCAGGAAGAAAGGAAACCACAAAATTAAAACGTGTGAAAAACAAGGCCCACCTGGCCTGTCTAGGATTGAGTCGCTTGGCAGATTCCAGATAGACCAGATTCTTATGGTCCGTAAGGACCACCACCTGATGTTTGGCTCCCTCCAGCCAATGTCTCCACTCTTCAAAAGCCCACTTCATGGCCAATAACTCCCGATTACCCACGTCATAATTACGTTCAGTAGGAGAAAATTTTCGAGAGAAAAAGGCACAAGGGTTACTTTTAGAGGTCTCTGGATCTTTTTGGGACAAAACGGCACCTGCCCCAATTTCAGAGGCATCAACCTCCACCTGAAATGGCAGAGAAACATCAGGCTGCCGTAGAACAGGAGCAGAAGTGAATCTCTGCTTAAGTTCCTGAAACGCAGAGACTGCCTCAGGAGGCCAATTCACCACATCAGAACCCTTTCTGGTCAAATCAGTTAATGGTTTAACAATAACAGAGAAATTACCAATAAATTTACGATAAAAATTGGCAAAACCCAAAAATCTCTGAAGAGCCTTTAATGAAGTAGGTTGGACCCAATCACAGATGGCCTGAACCTTGACCGGGTCCATTTCAATAACAGATGGGGACAAAATGAATCCCAGAAATGAGATCTTCTGTACGCCAAAAAGACACTTTGATCCCTTCACATACAGAGCATTCTCTCTCAAAATCTGGAATACAGTTCGAACATGTTTCACATGAGAGTCCCAGTCATTAGAAAAAATCAAGATATCATCCAAATAAACAATCAGAAACTTGTCCACAAAATCCCTGAAAATGTCATTCATGAAGGACTGGAAGACGGAAGGAGCATTAGTGAGCCCAAAGGGCATCACAAGGTACTCAAAATGCCCTTCAGGGGTGTTAAATGCCGTCTTCCATTCATCCCCGTGCTTAATGCGAATAAGGTTATACGCCCCCCTGAGGTCAAGCTTGGTAAACCAAGTAGCGTTTTTCACCCTGGAAAACAGGTCAGAAATCAAGGGTAACGGGTATTGATATTTCACAGTAATATTGTTCAAGAGACGATAATCAATACACGGCCTTAATGAACCATCTTTTTTGGCCACAAAGAAAAAACCGGCACCTAAGGGTGAAGAGGATGGTCTGATATGACCCTTCTCCAATGATTCCTTGATATAAGACCGCATAGCGTCATGTTCAGGTACAGACAAGTTAAAAAGGCGACCTTTAGGGAATTTACTACCTGGCACTAATTCAATAGCGCAGTCATAACTCCTATGGGGAGGTAAGGATGCAGATTTACTTTCGCTAAACACATCAGAAAAATCAAACAAAAAGTCAGGAACATCCTCAGCCTGGGGGGAGGCAGAAAAAACAGGAGTGTTGGTATTAACACATTGGCAGCCCCAACTGGATACAGACACAGATTTCCAATCCAAAACAGGATTATGAGACTGTAACCAAGGGAAACCCAGCACTATAATGTCATGCAGATTATATAGAACCAAAAATTTGCAGCACTCCTGGTGATCAGGTTCAACCCTCATTATCACCTGAGTAGAAAACTGGGGTTTATTCTCAGCCAAAGGGGTAGAATCGATCCCCAGTAGGGAATAGACTTCTGTAGGGGTATCAAGGGAAATCCACAACGTTTAGCAAAATCATAATCCATCAGGTTAATAGCTGCTCCAGAATCAACGAAAGCCTGAGCAGAAAATGAGGACAGAGAGCATATCAGAGTGACAGTTAATAAAAACTTAGTCTGAACACTACCCAAGACAACTGAGCGTGCAAAACGTCTTCCCCGCTTAGGGCAGACTGAAATAGCATGAGAGGCATCACCACAGTAGAAACATAACCCATTGCGCTTTCGAAACTCATGACGCTGTGCCCCAGACACCACTCCATCACACTGCATGGGCTCAGCAGCTGGCTCACAAGGCAACACCACTCCAAGCATACTTCTCCGCTCACGCAAACGTCTGTCAATTTGAATCGCTAATGACATAGAATCATTGAGACCAGAGGGGACAGGGAATCCCACCATAACATCCTTTACATTATCCGACAGACCCTTCCGGAAAAGGGCCGCCAAAGCGTCGTCATTCCATTTGGTCAGGACTGCCCACCTACGGAATCTCTGACAGTATAACTCAGCGTCATCAAGCCCTGATTTAATGCCAACAAGGCTTTTTCAGCTTGATCAGTGACATTAGGCTCATCGTACAATAACCCCAAAGCCTGAAAAAATGCATCAACATCACTCAAAACAGGATCCCCAGGTATCAGGGAAAAAGCCCAATCCTGAGGATCGCCGCGCAGGAGAGAGATGATAATTTGAACCTGCTGCGCTGCGTTTCCTGAGGACTTAGATTTTAAGGCAAAAAAACAATTTACAATTATTTTTGAAATTCTGAAACTTAGCTCGATCCCCTGAAAACAAATCTGGCATGGGGATCCTAGGTTCCACAACAGGCAACCTAGCAAGATATGCAGCAATACTCCGAACCTCAGTGGCAAGCTGATCCACACGGCCAGACAACTGTGCAAACTCCATTGGGAGAAAAGATCCTCCACAGCACCCAGAGATACAGAGGGAAAAAAAAAAAAAAAAATGCAACAAACAGAAAAATATCTCTGACAACTTTTCTTCCTTCAAAATATTTTTTCCCTTCTGTGAGTACCATACAATTTTTATGGCCGGTGATACTGTTATGTTACGGTAGCTGAGGAGTGCAGGTAAAAAAGGAAATACACCAGAGCAGTTGGAATCTATGAGATTGCAGTACCCTGACTAACCACCGCAACTAGAGGCAGCCGTGGAGCGTTCCTACGATGGTCCTAGACGCCTCGTCACAGCCTGAGAAACTAACTACACCTAAAGATAGAAATAGGAAAGCTATCTGCCCCGGAGCAGAACCCCAAAGATAATAGAAAGCCCCCAAACATGTAATGGCGGTTAGACAAGAGGAAATACTGACACAGAAAGAAAATAGTATGAGCAAACGCTGGGGCCCAAACTAACTAAATAGAAAAGGAAAGGAAGGGTACTTACTGCAATCCAGAAAACCCTGAAAAGCGCCAACTCTACTAATTTCAAAATCACCTGAGATCACACGACCTCTACCACCTAAATTAGTTCTCTGGTGTAACAAAAACAGCAGCCACTGAAAAAACTGCAAAAAGCAAAAGTACAAAACACAGTGGCTGGACTAAACTGAGAGGGCAAAAGCCCCCGGAGGGGACCCAGAAGGCCCCCACAGAAGTGCAGGACAAAATGCAAAAATATAGCAAAAACACAAAATAAGAAATTGTCTTATCTGATAGCAGGAGATGCAGACACGACACAGCAGGCTACAAGGGAAACTGGAAAGAAGGATTCAGACCAGAACAATTGATCACCGGCAACCCTGATGGGAAAATGATTCCCTTAAATAAGACCAATCAGTAACACCTGATTCCCAATCCTCACTAGTACCGCTTGTAACCACCAGAGGGAGCCTCTGCTCAGAACTCATCTCAAACGCATTCACAACAGATGTCATCTCGTAAAGGTTTAAGTGCTGTTGGCAGTGACGTTACTTGTAGCTTGTGGGCACCAATGTAAAATCCCTAGGACCCCCAACTACTATGGGAATTTTATAGAATTGATCTTCTCATCTGGTCTAAAAGGAACTTTTGGGTTCCCATTGGGTCGTGGGTGCAGGTGTGATTGCAACTTCTGCACCCTTCATAGTTACCCCCCTGACTGTATGGTCTCAATAAGCACAAAGGCTCTGGTACAACTCTAACGTCTACACTCCCTATTATTTCTTAAAGTGGTTCAAAAGATTCTGCAACTTTTGGCATCTTTTTGCTTTTCCTAACATGTCATGGTTCCCTTGCTTTAGTGAGAAGTGGAGGTCTCATTGACCTGGAACAATGCAGGATTCAAGCCTTTAATTCATGTCTTAATCAAAGGGGTAACAAAGTTCCAGGGCCTAAAAACTTTGTAAAGTTTTTAATTGATGACTCCACCTTATATGGAAGGGGGTCTCTTTGTTAATAGGTCCCTGGTTTGGGCTCTATGCTTACAACTCAATGTTTTCCCCTTGTCTATATAACCAATTGTCCACATTTAATAAGGCTTTCATTTCACTTGCTGGTCTTGAACAAAACAGTGTCTCATAAACTTTGGTAAATGAAGATTCAAACAATTCTTAATAAATTTGACATTTATTCAGGTGTCCAAGGAGAGGTTTTCTCATGTTCTGTGTTGAAGAGCACACTGCTCCCCTGCCTTCTGGCTCTGTGCTTGCTGGGAGGCAGTATTCTGCTAATGATTGACAGTTTGGACCACTGGCATGGTTGCATCGCTGTCCTGAACTGTGCACTTTCTGATGCTACAGCATCGGAGGAGTGCAAAGTTATTGAACCTGGGCACATCTGGTCAGCTGCAGAGCAGTGATTGCAAGCTCTAAAGCAAAGAGCTTGCAAGAATTGCGCTTCCTACCTAGGAATCACTGCAGAGGTGGCCGGTAGCCCAGCCAACAAGCAGTAAACTATAGAATCTTTGTTTTTGAGAGTGGAGGAGAGTATTTTTAATAAGAGGTAAATAACAATTTTGCTTAATTTTATAATCACTTTGCAACTTTATCAATGTAAGAAGATGAAACAAACCTCGTAAGTCAGAAAATTAAATCTGTGTAAGCTACTATCACATTTGTTAGAAATACGTAGCCCAGAATAGTCACATTTACTTACTTTAATTTTGTCAAGAAAAAACATTATAACATAAACATTTTTGCACAATTTTGTTCACGCATTGCATTTGCACCAATTTTTGCTACAAAAGTTGAAGCAAATAAATTACTATCTTTCCTCATCTGAATTTAACGAGAAGATATGGCTAAAATCTTATGACTAGAGATGAACCGATCTCTTGAAATTCGAATTTGCTGAATTTTCAGAATTTTCCCCCCAAATTCATACACTACAGAATAGAAAGAGAGAGGACCTCACAGACCAAGAGATCTTACACTCTACAGTAGAGAGGACTCCACTGATCATAAGAGCTTACACTCTACAGTAGAGTGAGAGGACCCCACTGACCATAAGAGCTTACACTCTACAAGAGAGAGAGAGGACCCCACTGACCATAAGAGTTTACACTCTACAGGAGAGAGAGAGGACCCTGCTGATCATAAGAGCTTACACTCTACAGGAGAGAGAGGACCCTACTGACCAAAAGAGCTTACATTCTACAAGAGAGCGAGGACCCCGCTGACCATAAGAGCTTACACTCTACAGTAGAGAGAGAGGACTCAGCTGACCATAAGAGCTTACACTCTACAGTAGAGAGAGAGGACACCGCTGACCATAAGAGCTTACACTCTACAGTAGAGAGAGGACCCCGCTGACCATAAGAGCTTATACTCTACAGGAGAGAGGACTCCACTGATCATAAGAGCTTACACTCTACAGTAGAGTGAGAGGACCCCACTGACCATAAGAGCTTACACTCTACAGGAGAGAGAGAGAGAGAGGACCCCACTGACCATAAGAGTTTACACTCTACAGGAGAGAGGACCCCGCCGATCATAAGAGCTTACACCCTACAGGAGAGAGAGGACCCTACTGACCATAAGAGCTTACATTCTACAAGAGAGCGAGGACCCCGCTGACCATAAGAGTTTACACTCTACAGGAGAGAGAGAGGACTTCGCTGATCATAAGAGCTTACACCCTACAGGAGAGAGAGGACCCTACTGACCATAAGAGCTTACATTCTACAAGAGAGCGAGGACTCCGCTGACCATAAGAGCTTACACTCTACAGTAGAGAGAGAGGACTCCGCGGACCATAAGAGCTTACACTCTACAGTAGAGAGAGAGGACTCCGCTGACCATAAGAGCTTACACTCTACAGTAGAGAGAGAGGACTCCGCTGACCATAAGAGCTTACACTCTACAGTAGAGAGAGAGGACTCCGCTGACCATAAGAGCTTACATTCTACAGGAGACACAGGACCCCGACCATAAGAGCATGCAGAAATGCAAAATGTCACTTTGATGCTTTAGCAGTGTGGGAAATGGTACTGGGCAAGTTGCCGAGCAAGTGTTCGAATTCACATGAAATTGTGAATTTAGAATTTTGACTCAAACTCAATCCTCCATGGATTGATCCGATAGTCTCTACTTTATGACGAATGATAGATAACACCAATTTCAAGAATAGAAAAATATACATAATGCAGAGAAAATAAAAATATTAACAATTGTACAGAAAAGTATGAATCAGTGCTAATGTATAATCATAAAAATTAAACATTTATTATTAATGTACACAGAATTTTTTGGGACTTTTTACATATAATTTAATCTCGATTATAAATTTCCTTTAAACCTTATCAGCAGAACGCTATGGATCCAGTTACATGAATTTACAGTACATGAAAATTGATATTGTCTGATAATTCAGTTATTTGCAGCCATTTCCTAGCATTTCCATATCTAATATAAACTAATTGAAGCATGAAAATGTGTATGAACGTTCAAAAGGTTTCTTTCTCATTTTAAGGAAATTATGAATAACGGCCTTAAAAAAAATATATGGAGACACATAAAATCAGCCGCATCCATAAATTTTTTTATTTGCTGTTAATATGAATCTTTAATTCTCATATAAGGATTTTTGTTACAGTGAAATTCTTTTTATCTCGCATGCAATATTTTGAAAAGTCTATTTTCTTCCTGAAAGTTCTGTTCTTTAAAAAGTGAGCACTTCTCTAATCCCATTGATGCCAATGGAGGGCTTGGGATCACAAAGATCTTTTTTATTAACATAGAAGCCAACCCAGCAATCAACTGAGTGCTGTAGGTCCAGGTCCAGAAAACCATCCGATTAGGTGTTAGCAACAGGCAATGTTTGTCGAAACATAGTATTTCATAGCCTCAGGTCTAAGAGAGGGGGCTTTGTCAACACAAGAACTCCTTCTTACCATACAATGAGTTGGGTGTTGTGAATGGACTTGAAATGAGTTCTGAGCAGAGGCTCCCTCTGGTGGTTACAAGCGGTACTGGACTGTCCAGTGAAGATTGTGAGGATTGGGAATCAGGTGTTACTGACTGGTCTTATATAAGGGAGTCACCTTCCCATCAGGGTTGCCGGTGATCAATTGTTCTGGTCTCAATCCTTGATTCCTGTTTCCTTTGTAGCCTGCTGTGTCGTGTCTGCATCTCCTGCTAACAGATAAGACATTTTTCTCATTTTGCTTTTGTGCTTGATTTTTGCATTTTGTCCTGCACTGCTGTGGGGGCCTTCAGGGTCCCCTCCGGGGGCTTTTGCCCTCTTAGTTTTGTTCAGCCACTGATGTTTGTACATTTGCTTTTTCCAGTATTTTCAGTGGCTGCTGTTTTGATTTTGTTACACCAGAGAACTAATTTAGGTGGTAGAGGTCGTGTGATTCAGGTGTTTTTGAAATTAGTAAAGTTGGTGCTTTTCAGGGTTTTTTGGGATTGCAGTAAGTGCCCTTCCTATCCTTTTCTATTTAGATAGTTTGGGCCCCAACGTTTGCTTATACTATTTTCTGTCTGTGTCAGTATTTCTTCTTGTCTAACCGCCATTACATGTTTGGGGGCTTTCTATGTTCTTTGGGGATCTGCTCCGGGGCAGATAGCTTTCCTCTTTCTATCTTTAGGTATAGTTAGTTTCTCAGGCTGTGACGAGGCATCTAGGACCAACGTAGGAACGCTCCACGGCTGCCTCTAGTTGTGGTGGTTAGTCAGGGTACTGCAATCTCATAGATTCCAACTGCTCTGGTGTATTTCCTTTTTTTACCTGCACTCCTCAGCTACCAAATCATAACAGTATCACCGGCCTAAACTGAAAATTATATGGTACTCACAGAAGGGAAAAAATATTGTGAAAGAAAAAAAAAAGGTTGTCAGAGTTGTCAGAGATATTTTCTGTTTGTTGCATTTTTTTTTTTTCCCTCTGTATCTCTGGGTGCTGGGGAGGATTTTTTCTCTCAATGGAGTTTGCACAGTTGTCTGGCTGTGTGGATCAGCTTGCCACTGAGGTTCAGAGTATTGCTACCTATCTTGCTAGGTTGCCTGTTGTGGAACCTAGGATTCCCATGCCAGATTTTTTTTTGGGGGATCGAGCCAAGTTTCTGAATTTCAAAATAATTGTAAATTGTTTTTTGCCTTAAAATCTAAGTCCTCAGGGAACGCAGCGCAGCAGGTTCAAATTGTCATCTCTCTCCTGCTCGGCGATCCTCAGGATTGGGCTTTTTCCCTGACACCTGGGGATCCTGTTTTGAGTGATGTTGATGCATTTTTTCAGGCCTTGGGGTTATTGTACGATGAGCCTAATGTCACTGATCAAGCTGAAAAAGCCTTGTTGGCATTAAATCAGGGGCTTGATGCGCTGAGTTATACTGTCAGAGATTCCGTAGGTGGGCAGTCCTGCCCAAAATGGAATGACGACGCTTTGGCAGCCCTTTTTCGGAAGGGTCTGTCAGATAATGTAAAGGATGTTATGGTGGATTCCCTGTCCCCTCTTGTCTCAATGATTCTATGTCATTAGCGATTCAAATTGACAGACGTTTGCGTGAGCGGAGAAGTATGCGTGGAATAGTGTTGCCTTGTGAACCTGCTTCTGAACCCATGCAGTGTGATAGAGTGGTTTCTGGGGCACAGCGTCATGAGTTTCGAAAGCGCAATGGGTTATGTTTCTACTGTGGTGATGCCTCTCATGCTATTTCAGTCTGCCCTAAGCGGGGAAGACGTTTTGCACGCTCAGTTGTCTTGGGGGTAGTGTTCAGACTAGTTTTTATTAACTGTTACTCTGATATGCTCTCTGTCCTCATTTTCTGCTCAGGCTTTCGTTGATTCGGGAGAGCTATTAACCTGATGGATTTTGATTTCGCTAAACGTTGTGGGTTTCCCTTGATACCCTACAGAAGTCTATTCCCTACTGGGGATCGATTCTACCCTTTGGCTGAGAATAAACCCCCAGTTCTCTACTCAGGTGATAATGAGGGTTGAACCTGATCATCAGGAGAGCTGCAAATTTTTGGTGCTGTATTATCAGCATGACATTATCGTGTGGGTTTCCCTTGGTTACAGTCTCATAATCCTGTTTTGGATTGGAAATCTGTGTCTGTAACCAGTTGGGCTGCAATGTTTTAAATACCAACACTCCTGTTTTTTCTGCCTCCCCCAGGCTCAGGATGTTCCTGACTTTTTGATTGATTTTTCTGATGTGTTTAGCGAAGTAAATCTGCATCCTTGCCTCCCCATAGGAGCTATGACTGCGCTATTGAATTAGTGCCTGGTAGTAAATTCCCTAAAGGTCGCTTTTTTAACTTGTCTGTACCTGAACATGACGCTATGCGGGCTTATATCAAGGAGTTTTGGAGAAAGGTCATATCAGACCATCCTCTTCACCCTTAGGTGCCGGTTTTTTCTTTGTGGCCAAAAAGGATGGTTCATTAAGGCCCTGTATTGATTATCGTCTTTTGAACAATATTATGTGAAATATCAATACCCGTTACCCTTGATTTGACCTGTTTTCAAGGGTGAAAAACGTATTGGTTTACCAAGCTTGACCTCAGGGGGGCATATAACCTTATTCGCATTAAGCACGGGGATGAATGGAAGACGGCTTTAACACCCTGAGGGGCATTTTGAGTACCTTGTGATGCCCTTTGGGCTCACTAATGCTCCTTCTGTCTTCCAGTCCTTCATGAATGACATTTCAGGGATTTTGTGGTAAATTTCTGATTGTTTATTTGGATGATATCTTGATTTTTTCCAATGACTGGGACTTCATGTGAAAACGTGTTCGAACTGTATTCCAGATTTTTGAGAGAGAATTGTCTGTATGTGAAGGGATCAAAGTGTCTTTTTGGGTAAGAGGATCTCATTTTTGGGATTTATTTTGTCCCATCTGTTATTGAAATGGACCCCGGGCAAGGTTCAGGCATCTGTGATTGGGTCCAACCTACTTCATTAAAGGCTCTTCAAAGATTTTTGGGTTTGCCAATTTTTATCGTAATTTATTGGTAATTTCTCGGTTATTTTTTAAACCATTAACCCGATTTGACCAAAAAGGGTTCTGATGTGGTGAATTGGCCTCTTGAGGCAGTCTTGCATTTCAGGAACTTAAGCAGAGATTCACTTTCTGCTCCTGTTTCTACGGCGCTGATGTTTCTCTGCCATTTCAGGTGGAGGTTGATGCCTCTGAAATTGGGGCAGATGCCGTTTTGTCCCAAGAGATCCAGAGACCTCTAAAAGTAACCCTTGTGCCTTTTTCTTCTCGAAAAATTTTTTCTACTGAACGTAATTATGACGTGGGTAATCGGGAGTTATTGGCCATGAAGTGGACTTTTGAAGAGTGGAGACATTGGCTGGAAGGAGCCAAACATCAGGTGGTGGTCCTTACTGACTATAAGAATTGGTTTATCTGGAATCTGCCCAAGCGACTTAATCTAGACAGGCCAGGTGGGCCTTGTTTTTCACCGTTTTAATTTTTGTGGTTTCCTTTCTTCCTGGCATAAGAATGTTAAGGGGATTTCCCTTTCAAGGAGTTTCCTTGCGGACTCCCTGGTTTTTGATCCTTTGTTTTTTGAAAGAAAGGTGTTCTTTCCGCCATCTCGCCCAATTTGAGCGGCTCTGGAGGGGTGTCAGGAGGTAGGCCCGAGCGTGCCCTGTTGGGAAATTATTTGTCCCGGACACTGGAAAAAAGATTTGTTGGATTCATTGTTCCGCGTTGGCCGGCATCCCGGAATTTTTGGGTACAGGATTGGTTTGTCGGTCCTTTGGTGGCCTACCTTGTCCGTGATGCAGGGAATTTGTGCAGTCTGTGGGCTTTCCTCTCGTCCAAGCCTTGTTGTCTGTGGTTTGTGATGCCATTGCCTGTGCCCGAGACCGGCCCCATATCTTTGGTTTCTTTCCGGCCCTCCCTGTTTTCAGAGAATGACGTCCTCTGGGTGATTTGGATGGGTTTTTTTCCAAGATGAACTCTTGTGCCTTACTAAGTTGCCTTCCTCCTCTGAGTTGGTACCTTCAGCCGTGGTTCTTTACACGGCATTCCTGAGAAAATTGTGTCTGACAGAGGAGTCCGTTTGTTTCGATTTTGGGGACCTTTTGTTCTAAATTGGTGTTCAATTGTCTTTTCCTCGGCGTTTTCCCTCGGCCAATGGTCAAATGAGAGAACAAATAGACTTGGGATTATTAAAGCTTTGTGTCGTGTCAGGTGGATGGGTCTTTTTTTGCTTTGGCTGGTTTGTCTTAATAATAGGGCTAGCTCTGCCACTTTGATGTCTCCTTTTTTCTGTAATTTGGGTTTCCACCCTCGATTTTCTTCAGGAAGAGGAGGCTTTGTCTGTCCAGGTGTTGACTTGTTGTGGAGGTATGAACAGATTTGGGACAGGTATGCAGAGGTTGCCTCTTCAGGAGGGGCCCAGTGGTTTGCTAACCGGATAGGATGTGGTCCCCGGTTTAAGTGGGGGACTTGGTTGGTTGTCCTCAAAAAATTTCCTATGGGGGATCCTAAATTTAAGCCTAGGTTCATTGGACTTTAAGATATGGAGATTCTTAATCCTGTTTCTTTTCGTTTGTTCTTCAGGAAAATTTAAGATCCATAAGTGTTCCACAATCCTTGTTGAAGGGTTTGTTGAGACGGGTTTTACTGCTTTGTCCTGACCCTGTTCTGGTTGGGGCAATATGGAGTTTGTGGTTGAGAAATTGAATTTCTCGTTTTTTGACGGAAACTCCGTATTTGGTAAGGGAGAGGTTATGGTAGGAAGACAATTTTGGGGGTTTGCTTCGGACATCCATGTAGGGATCATCCGTGGTAATGAATCATCCTGACGATGGTTGTCAAGTGAGGGTTCGGTACCCCTTTAAGGGGGGTATGTTGGAATGAAATTGAAAGGTTTGAGAGAGGCTCCTCTGGTGGTTAAAACGGATGGACTGTCCAGTGAAGATTGTGAGGATTGGGAATCAGGTGTTATGATGGTCTTATTATAAAGGGTCACCTTCCCTGGGTTCCCGGGGTGGATCAATTGGTTCTGGGCTCAATCCTTGATTCTGTTTCTTTGTAGCCTGCTGTGTCGTGTTGCATCTCCTGTAACCGAAAGACATTTTTTATTTTGCTTTTGTGTTGTTTTTGATTTTGTCCTGCAGTGGGGGGGCCCCTTAGGGTCCCTGGGGGCTTTTGCCCTTTAGTTTTGTTCAGCCATGATGTTTGTACATTTGCTTTTCCAGTTTTTTCAGTGGGTGTTTTGATTTTGTTACCCAGAGAACTAATTTGGTGGTAGAGGTCGTGTGATCTCGGTGTTTTTGAAATTAGTAAATTGGTGCTTTTCAGGGTTTTTTGGGATTGCGTAGTGCCCTTTGTCCGGGTGTGTCGCTGCGAAGATGTGCGATTGCCCCTACTTCGAAGTGAGTTTCTGGTGCTGGGTGTTTTTGGCGAGGGAGTTAATTCTTTCTTCTTGTGTGGATCACCGATCGTCAGCTGAATTATGTGTTGTTAATTGGTTTTTTTAAAACCCTGTTGTGGGAGGGTGTGGTGAAAGCATTATTCAGAAGCAGAGGGATCGTTTTGAGAAGATTAAGAAGAGTGCCTGTTGTGGTTTATCTTCCCGCTTATTGTTTTCTCCTTAACCTTTTGTGTCCCTCTGAAGTTGAAGTTTGTATGCAAGGCAGTATTATTTACCCCCTTTTCTGTTCGTTTGCTTATACTGTTTTTTAAGTGGACTGCCCTCCCTGTGGTGGTACCAGGTCCTTCTAGGACTAGATTACAGTGGTCAGGATCACAGGGGAAGGGTTACGCTGGCGGCCGGGGCCTCTGTACCATTAACGTACCTCCAGGTAGAGGGACTGTAGGACCCCCAGTTTAGGGTCGCATGACCCCGTCCCTCTATTGAGCAGGTGACCTTCCCCATCCTTTTCTATTTAGTGTTTGGGCCCCACGTTTGTCTACTATTTTCTGTTGTGTCAGTATTTCTTCTGTTAACCCCTTACTGTTTGGGGGTTTCTATGTTCTTTGGGGATGCTCGGGGCAGTACTTCCTCTTTCTATTTTAGGTATAGTTGTTTTCGGTGTGCGAGGGTCTGGACCAACGTAGGGGAAAGCCCCGGCTTTTCTTTAGTTGTGGTGGTTGTCAGGGTACTGCAATTCATAGATTCAAGCTCTGGTGTATTTCTTTTTTTACCTGCACTCCTCAGCTACCAAATATAACTTTGGACATGGACCCTATTTAAAATGGAATGGGCGTGATGGACAAAACGCCAATCCCTTTTGTCTTAGGGCGCTTCAGAACCTACAAATAGGTCGTGATCGGACGCAATTCATGGCTGGTGCGGCTCTTAACCTGAGTTGAGCCTCATGAAATATTGAAGCTGTCAGCTTGGGTTGGGAGTTCAATGCCAGTCCGTGCATTGCAGTCCGATCTCGGACCTTTTGTCGGACGTCTGAATGCACCATTAGCCTTCGTCTCTTAAGTTTAACCTAGTAATTTATTCTAGACATCCTAGGGACCCCATAAATTTCTAGTTTTGTGCCTGTGTGAACACCAAGCACATAACACCCATGGGAAGGGAAAATTTTTTTGCCTAATTTAAATTTTGCTGAAAACGACATTGACTTTCATTGGGGTGAATTTTTTCCCCTTTGTGTTTTGATTTTTTCAAATGTAAAAACCCCCTTTGGTAAATAGAGCCACTCATTGTATTTAATGGAGAACGAGCATCAAAAGGCAAAAAACCGGCCAAATTTTCAAGATCGAGCACCAAGTCCATTTGCATTATATATACTGTAATCTCACCGTTTTGTTTCATGTGGTTTGATGATTGAAGCATGTATCTTGTAATTTGGACAGAAATTATCGGGTTTTTTGCTAGCAACATGCATTTGAGAAAAGTCTTATAATTTAGTCCTAAAAATGCCCACCTCCATTTTACATTAAAGGAAGAGTGCATGAAGTAGAAAAGGTCACTTGATTCAAAGCGAAACGGGTTCCTTATACCTTGAGCTTTTATACAAGGTATCACTGTCAATCTCGAGGACTATCACAGTCTGTGAAATGTAAGAAGGGTCAAGATTTTAACCTTTAAAATGTTCCATATGCAGTGTGTAAGTTGTTTATTGCTGATGATTAGCTTTGCAAAGCTCACTTCGGGATCCGTTAGGAGTTATTAAATGGTCGTGTAGTGAGTGGTAGGACATAAAGGTGCGGACTGAGCACAGCGGTTGTGAAGGACTTGTCAGGAACAGGGGGTTTAAGTGGTGAAGCGTGGGGGTAAATTGGAGGGACTTTCCAGTAGGGGAATCGGGGGGGACTTGCTAGAGTGGGGTCCAGATCGGGCGGGCGCGCGACACAAAAGGTGTGGAAGGTCAGCAATTATGCAAGCCGGTGAAGGAATCACCGGGGAAGTTAGCCAAGTTGTGGATGACAAATCAGTGTGCCGTGGGGAACCATGTGGGAAGTCAGAGAAGTGTGTGTGCTTGAGGAGAAGAGCGAGTGGGCCACCAGCGGTTTGGGGCAGGAAACCAAAAGTGGGGGGACGACTAGTAATGTGTATTTCCGTGATGGATTGAAGTGTTCCCAGGAAAGGTCGAAGTGCCGTTTTTCCGGGCCCTCGTTCTGATTTTACTTTGTGGTCCATTCTGGTGTGTAAAGGAAGAAGTGGGTTGTGGAAGATGTATTGCTGGTATGTGTAAGACTGCTAATGGTGTCTTGGATGTGCTGTGTCCGGGGAAAATAAGCAGAACAGTTGATGTTGTATGGACTCTGCTTTTATTCCTTATACTTGAAACGGGGGGGGGATCACCCGGAATATAGCAGTTACCACGTGAAGAAAAGTGTCGCTGGTAAGTTCCCCCTCGGCCAACCCATACATAAAAGCCAAGGCAGGGAATGCGCAGCCCTTTGTGTGAATTGGATGTGGAGGTGTAATAGTCACAGTTGCAATAGAGAAAGGAGAGAAAGTTTTAAAGCACGAATAAGCATTTTATGGTGGTGAAGGACTCAGTAAAAAAAAACTATTAAGTTATCCATAATGACACTTTATTATTATGGCTTTGTTTGGTTAAAGATTTGAAAAGTATTAATAAACCGTCTTAGGCCCGGATGTCCCACACGTGTTTAAGGGCAACAGGAGGTTGCAGTATTGCAATTCCGGAAATCAAATTTTTAGAAAAATTCTAAAAGCTTTGAACC
>JARQOD010000007.1:80691206-80923159 GCA_033576555.1 Oophaga sylvatica | reverse complement strand
CCAGGTAAAAATTGCATCCCTTGGGCAAAAAAAGGAAATCCTGAAAACATACCGTTGGGGGGCCTTGAGGAGGGGTTTTTGGGGAACCCTGGTATGAGTCGTTTTTTTACGGTATGAGGAGTGAGGAAAAAAGGAAATCCCCCCAAGCATTGGGGAATCTATGAGATTGCAGTCCCCTGACAACCACCGCAACTAGGGAACCGTGGATTTTCCTACGGGGGTCCTAGACCCTCGTCACACCCTGAAACTAACTCAAAAAAGATAAAATTTTGGAAAGCTATCTCCCCGGGGCGAACCCAAAGTATAGAAACCCCCCAAAAATTTTTAAAGGGGCGGTTAAAAAAGGGAAAAATATGCCCAAAAAAAAAAATATATGAGAAACCGGGGCCCAAACTAATAAAAAAAAAAGGAAAGGGGAAGGGTATTTACTGCAATCCAGAAACCCAAAAAAAGGCCCAAAACTCTATAATTCAAAATACCTGAGATAAAACGCCTCACCACCTAAATTATTCCTGGTGAACAAAAAGGGGCCCACTAAAAAACTGCAAAAAGAAAAATTTTCAAAACACAGTGGCTGGACTAAACGGGGGGGCAAAACCCCCGGGGGCCCAAAGGGCCCCCCCAAAAAAGTGGGGGACAAAATCAAAATATAGCAAAAACAAAAAAAAAATTTTGTTTACTATAGCAGAGACAGACACGACACAGGGGGTAAAAGGGGAAACTGGAAAAAGGTTTTCGACCAAACAATTGATCACCCCAACCCTGGGGGGAAAATGTTTCCCCTTTAAAATAAACCATCAGTAACACCTATTCCCAACCTCACTAGACCGCGTACCACCGGGGGGCCTCTGTCAGAACTCCCCAAACCCTTCACAACAGTACCCCCCCCTTGAGGGGTCACCGAACCCTCATTTAGCAACCAGGTCGGTCAGGTGATTTTATGATACGCACGGATAACTCCTAGCATGAGTCCAAGAAAACCCCCCAAGAATTTTTTCCCCGCCAAACCTCTCCATTTAACCAAAACTGGGGTCTTCGCTAGAAAAAGAGAACCCCCAAATTTTTTTAAAAACCCATACTCCAATTGCCCTAACCAAAACGGGTCAGGAGGCACAGCAAAAACCCAATGGCTCAAAAACCCCCCTTTTTAACAAGGACTTGTGGAAAACGTTATGGATCAAAAAGTCCCGGGAAAAAAAAAAAAGAAAAGAAAAGGTTAAAATCTCCGACTTAAAGTCCAATGAACCTAGGTTTAAAAAATTTGGAGATGCTACCCATGGGAATTTTTTTTAGGACAACAACCAAGTCCCCCTTTAAAAAACCGGGGGCCCCCAGTCCTATCCGTTAGCAAACCCTGGGCCTTTCCTGAAGAGGACAAACCTCTCCACTACCGGTCCCAAATCGGGATACCCAACAACAGATCAACACCGACAGACAGAACCTCCGTCTTCCTGAAGAAATCGAGGTGAAACCCGAATTCAGAAAAAGGGACATCAAATGGCAGAGCTAGCCTTTTAAGGCAAACTCAGCCAAACAAAAAAGAGACCCAGTCTCCTGATCACAGACAAAAAGCCTTAGATAAGTCCCAATGCTGGTTTTTTTCTCTCATTTACCATTGGTCGGTAAAAACCCGGGGGAAAAGACAATTGAACCCCCTTTAAACAAAAAGTCCCCAAAATCGGAAACAAAGGGGACTTTGTCAACACAATGTTCTCAGGAATGCCGGTAAACGAACCACGTGCTAAGGAACACGGCACCAATTCAGAGGAGGAAAAGGCACTTAGGTAATGGCACAAGATGTATCTTTTGGGAAAAAACCTTTTCCAATTACCCAGTGGGGGTCTTTTCTGAGAAACAGGGAAAATGGGAAATAAAAACCTAGAGATAGGGGGCCTGGTCTTTGGCACAGCAAGGCTAACAAACCACTGGGGGGAGAAAAGGGGGGAGCGAGGAAGCCCCAGGACTGCAAAAAATTTTCCCCGCATCGCGAGAAAGGGGGACCAAAAGGACCGACTAACCAAGTCCTGGTACCAAAAAAATTCCGGGATGCCCAGCCCAAAGCGGAACAATAACCAACTCAACCTTTTTCCATTTGGGCCGGGAAAAACAATTTCCAACGGGGGAGCGGGGGCCATCCTCCAAAAACCCCCCCCAAAAGTCTCAAATTAGGCGAGATGGCGGAAAGAACCACCCCCTTTAAAAAACAAGGACAAAGCTCAAGAGCCCCCAAGGAAACTCCTGAGAGGGCATCCGCCTTAACTTTTTTAAAATCCCCCGGAAGGGGAAAGGGAAAACCCCAAAATTAAAACCTGTGAAAAAAAGGGGCCCCCTGCCTGTCTAGGTTTTAGTCGCTTGGCAAATTCCAGATGACCAGTTTTTTAGGCCGTAAGGACCACCACCTGTTTTGGGCCCCTCCCCAATGTCCCCCCCTCTTCAAACCCCCCCTTCATGGCCAAAAATCCCCGTTTCCCAGTCATAATTACTTTTATAAAAAAATTTTTTAGAGAAAAAGGAAAGGGGTTCTTTTAGAGGTCTCTGGTCTTTTTTGGGCAAAAGGGGACCTGCCCCAATTTCAGAGCATCAACCTCCACCTAAATGGCAAGAAACATCGGCGCCGTAAACAGGAGCAAAGTGAATCCTGCTTATTTCCTGAAAGAGGACTGCCTAAAAGGCCAAAATTTACCACTCAAACCCCTTTTTGGTCAAATCTTTTTTGGTTTAACAATAACAGGAAATTCCAAAATTTTTCGATAAAAATTGAAAAAACCCCAAAAAATTTTAAAGGGGCCTTTAATGAAGAGTTTGGCCCAATCACAAGGGGCCCGAACTTGACCGGGGCCTTTTCTAAAAGAGGGGACAAAATGAACCCCAAAAAGAATCTTCTGACGCCAAAAAAACACTTTGTCCCTTCACAACAGAGCATTCCTCTCTAAATCTGGAATACAGTTGAACATGTTTCACATAGAGTCCCCCGTCATTAGAAAAAACAAGATTCACCCCCAAAAAAAAAATCAGAAACTTGTCCACAAAAACCCTGAAAAAATCATTCATGAAGGACTGGAAGACGGAAGGAGCATTAGTGAGCCCAAAGGGCATCACAAGGTACTCAAAATGCCCTTCAGGGGTGTTAAATGCCGTCTTCCATTCATCCCCGTGCTTAATGCGAATAAGGTTATTACGCCCCCCTGAGGTCAAGCTTGGTAAACCAAGTAGCGTTTTTCACCCTGGAAAACAGGTCAGAAATCAAGGGTAACGGGTATTGATATTTCACAGTAATATTGTTCAAGAGACGATAATCAATACACGGCCTTAATGAACCATCTTTTTTGGCCACAAAGAAAAAACCGGCACCTAAGGGTGAAGAGGATGGTCTGATATGACCCTTCTCCAATGATTCCTTGATATAAGACCGCATAGCGTCATGTTCAGGTACAGACAAGTTAAAAAGGCGACCTTTAGGGAATTTACTACCTGGCACTAATTCAATAGCGCAGTCATAACTCCTATGGGGAGGTAAGGATGCAGATTTACTTTCGCTAAACACATCAGAAAAATCAAACAAAAAGTCAGGAACATCCTCAGCCTGGGGGGAGGCAGAAAAAACAGGAGTGTTGGTATTAACACATTGGCAGCCCCAACTGGATACAGACACAGATTTCCAATCCAAAACAGGATTATGAGACTGTAACCAAGGGAAACCCAGCACTATAATGTCATGCAGATTATATAGAACCAAAATTTGCAGCACTCCTGGTGATCGGGTTCAACCCTCATTATCACCTGAGTAGAAAACTGGGGTTTATTCTCAGCCAAAGGGGTAGAATCGATCCCCAGTAAGGGAATAGACTTCTGTAGGGGTATCAAGGAAATCCACAACGTTTAGCAAAATCATAATCCATCAGGTTAATAGCTGCTCCAGAATCAACGAAAGCCTGAGCAGAAAATGAGGACAGAGAGCATATCAGAGTGACAGTTAATAAAAACTTAGTCTGAACACTACCCAAGACAACTGAGCGTGCAAAACGTCTTCCCCGCTTAGGCAGACTGAAATAGCATGAGAGGCATCACCACAGTAGAAACATAACCCATTGCGCTTTCGAAACTCATGACGCTGTGCCCCAGACACCACTCCATCACACTGCATGGGCTCAGCAGCTGGCTCACAAGGCAACACCACTCCAAGCATACTTCTCCGCTCACGCAAACGTCTGTCAATTTGAATCGCTAATGACATAGAATCATTGAGACCAGAGGGACAGGGAATCCCACCATAACATCCTTTACATTATCCGACAGACCCTTCCGGAAAAGGGCCGCCAAAGCGTCGTCATTCCATTTGGTCAGGACTGCCCACCTACGGAATCTCTGACAGTATAACTCAGCGTCATCAAGCCCCTGATTTAATGCCAACAAGGCTTTTTCAGCTTGATCAGTGACATTAGGCTCATCGTACAATAACCCCAAAGCCTGAAAAAATGCATCAACATCACTCAAAACAGGATCCCCAGGTATCAGGGAAAAAGCCCAATCCTGAGGATCGCCGCGCAGGAGAGAGATGATAATTTGAACCTGCTGCGCTGCGTTTCCTGAGGACTTAGATTTTAAGGCAAAAAACAATTTACAATTATTTTTGAAATTCTGAAACTTAGCTCGATCCCCTGAAAACAAATCTGGCATGGGGATCCTAGGTTCCACAACAGGCAACCTAGCAAGATATGCAGCAATACTCCGAACCTCAGTGGCAAGCTGATCCACACGGCCAGACAACTGTGCAAACTCCATTGGGAGAAAAGATCCTCCACAGCACCCAGAGATACAGAGGGAAAAAAAAAAAAAAAAATGCAACAAACAGAAAAATATCTCTGACAACTTTTCTTCCTTCAAAATATTTTTTCCCTTCTGTGAGTACCATACAATTTTTATGGCCGGTGATACTGTTATGTTACGGTAGCTGAGGAGTGCAGTAAAAAAGGAAATACACCAGAGCAGTTGGAATCTATGAGATTGCAGTACCCTGACTAACCACCGCAACTAGAGGCAGCCGTGGAGCGTTCCTACGATGGTCCTAGACGCCTCGTCACAGCCTGAGAAACTAACTACACCTAAAGATAGAAATAGGAAAGCTATCTGCCCCGGAGCAGAACCCCAAAGATAATAGAAAGCCCCCAAACATGTAATGGCGGTTAGACAAGAGGAAATACTGACACAGAAAGAAAATAGTATGAGCAAACGCTGGGGCCCAAACTAACTAAATAGAAAAGGAAAGGAAGGGTACTTACTGCAATCCCAGAAAAAACCCCGAAAAGCGCCAACTCTACTAATTTCAAAATCACCTGAGATCACACGACCTCTACCACCTAAATTAGTTCTCTGGTGTAACAAAAACAGCAGCCACTGAAAAAACTGCAAAAAGCAAAAGTACAAAACACAGTGGCTGGACTAAACTGAGAGGGCAAAAGCCCCCGGAGGGGACCCAGAAGGCCCCCACAGAAGTGCAGGACAAAATGCAAAAATATAGCAAAAACACAAAATAAGAAATTGTCTTATCTGATAGCAGGAGATGCAGACACGACACAGCAGGCTACAAGGGAAACTGGAAAGAAGGATTCAGACCAGAACAATTGATCACCGGCAACCCTGATGGGAAAATGATTCCCTTAAATAAGACCAATCAGTAACACCTGATTCCCAATCCTCACTAGTACCGCTTGTAACCACCAGAGGGAGCCTCTGCTCAGAACTCATCTCAAACGCATTCACAACAGATGTCATCTCGTAAAGGTTTAAGTGCTGTTGGCAGTGACGTTACTTGTAGCTTGTGGGCACCAATGTAAAATCCCTAGGACCCCCAACTACTATGGGAATTTTATAGAATTGATCTTCTCATCTGGTCTAAAAGGAACTTTTGGGTTCCCATTGGGTCGTGGGTGCAGGTGTGATTGCAACTTCTGCACCCTTCATAGTTACCCCCCTGACTGTATGGTCTCAATAAGCACAAAGGCTCTGGTACAACTCTAACGTCTACACTCCCTATTATTTCTTAAAGTGGTTCAAAAGATTCTGCAACTTTTGGCATCTTTTTGCTTTTCCTAACATGTCATGGTTCCCTTGCTTTAGTGAGAAGTGGAGGTCTCATTGACCTGGAACAATGCAGGATTCAAGCCTTTAATTCATGTCTTAATCAAAGGGTAACAAAGTTCCAGGGCCTAAAAACTTTGTAAAGTTTTTAATTGATGACTCCACCTTATATGGAAGGGGGTCTCTTTGTTAATAGGTCCCTGGTTTGGGCTCTATGCTTACAACTCAATGTTTTCCCCTTGTCTATATAACCAATTGTCCACATTTAATAAGGCTTTCATTTCACTTGCTGGTCTTGAACAAAACAGTGTCTCATAAACTTTGGTAAATGAAGATTCAAACAATTCTTAATAAATTTGACATTTATTCAGGTGTCCAAGGAGAGGTTTTCTCATGTTCTGTGTTGAAGAGCACACTGCTCCCCTGCCTTCTGGCTCTGTGCTTGCTGGGAGGCAGTATTCTGCTAATGATTGACAGTTTGGACCACTGGCATGGTTGCATCGCTGTCCTGAACTGTGCACTTTCTGATGCTACAGCATCGGAGGAGTGCAAAGTTATTGAACCTGGGCACATCTGGTCAGCTGCAGAGCAGTGATTGCAAGCTCTAAAGCAAAGAGCTTGCAAGAATTGCGCTTCCTACCTAGGAATCACTGCAGAGGTGGCCGGTAGCCCAGCCAACAAGCAGTAAACTATAGAATCTTTGTTTTTGAGAGTGGAGGAGAGTATTTTTAATAAGAGGTAAATAACAATTTTGCTTAATTTTATAATCACTTTGCAACTTTATCAATGTAAGAAGATGAAACAAACCTCGTAAGTCAGAAAATTAAATCTGTGTAAGCTACTATCACATTTGTTAGAAATACGTAGCCCAGAATAGTCACATTTACTTACTTTAATTTTGTCAAGAAAAAACATTATAACATAAACATTTTTGCACAATTTTGTTCACGCATTGCATTTGCACCAATTTTTGCTACAAAAGTTGAAGCAAATAAATTACTATCTTTCCTCATCTGAATTTAACGAGAAGATATGGCTAAAATCTTATGACTAGAGATGAACCGATCTCTTGAAATTCGAATTTGCTGAATTTTCAGAATTTTCCCCCCAAATTCATACACTACAGAATAGAAAGAGAGAGGACCTCACAGACCAAGAGATCTTACACTCTACAGTAGAGAGGACTCCACTGATCATAAGAGCTTACACTCTACAGTAGAGTGAGAGGACCCCACTGACCATAAGAGCTTACACTCTACAAGAGAGAGAGAGGACCCCACTGACCATAAGAGTTTACACTCTACAGGAGAGAGAGAGGACCCTGCTGATCATAAGAGCTTACACTCTACAGGAGAGAGAGGACCCTACTGACCAAAAGAGCTTACATTCTACAAGAGAGCGAGGACCCCGCTGACCATAAGAGCTTACACTCTACAGTAGAGAGAGAGGACTCAGCTGACCATAAGAGCTTACACTCTACAGTAGAGAGAGAGGACACCGCTGACCATAAGAGCTTACACTCTACAGTAGAGAGAGGACCCCGCTGACCATAAGAGCTTATACTCTACAGGAGGAGAGGACTCCACTGATCATAAGAGCTTACACTCTACAGTAGAGTGAGAGGACCCCACTGACCATAAGAGCTTACACTCTACAGGAGAGAGAGAGAGAGAGGACCCCACTGACCATAAGAGTTTACACTCTACAGGAGAGAGGACCCCGCCGATCATAAGAGCTTACACCCTACAGGAGAGAGAGGACCCTACTGACCATAAGAGCTTACATTCTACAAGAGAGCGAGGACCCCGCTGACCATAAGAGTTTACACTCTACAGGAGAGAGAGAGGACTTCGCTGATCATAAGAGCTTACACCCTACAGGAGAGAGAGGACCCTACTGACCATAAGAGCTTACATTCTACAAGAGAGCGAGGACTCCGCTGACCATAAGAGCTTACACTCTACAGTAGAGAGAGAGGACTCCGCGGACCATAAGAGCTTACACTCTACAGTAGAGAGAGAGGACTCCGCTGACCATAAGAGCTTACACTCTACAGTAGAGAGAGAGGACTCCGCTGACCATAAGAGCTTACACTCTACAGTAGAGAGAGAGGACTCCGCTGACCATAAGAGCTTACATTCTACAGGAGACACAGGACCCCGACCATAAGAGCATGCAGAAATGCAAAATGTCACTTTGATGCTTTAGCAGTGTGGGAAATGGTACTGGGCAAGTTGCCGAGCAAGTGTTCGAATTCACATGAAATTGTGAATTTAGAATTTTGACTCAAACTCAATCCTCCATGGATTGATCCGATAGTCTCTACTTTATGACGAATGATAGATAACACCAATTTCAAGAATAGAAAAATATACATAATGCAGAGAAAATAAAAATATTAACAATTGTACAGAAAAGTATGAATCAGTGCTAATGTATAATCATAAAAATTAAACATTTATTATTAATGTACACAGAATTTTTTGGGACTTTTTACATATAATTTAATCTCGATTATAAATTTCCTTTAAACCTTATCAGCAGAACGCTATGGATCCAGTTACATGAATTTACAGTACATGAAAATTGATATTGTCTGATAATTCAGTTATTTGCAGCCATTTCCTAGCATTTCCATATCTAATATAAACTAATTGAAGCATGAAAATGTGTATGAACGTTCAAAAGGTTTCTTTCTCATTTTAAGGAAATTATGAATAACGGCCTTAAAAAAAATATATGGAGACACATAAAATCAGCCGCATCCATAAATTTTTTTATTTGCTGTTAATATGAATCTTTAATTCTCATATAAGGATTTTTGTTACAGTGAAATTCTTTTTATCTCGCATGCAATATTTTGAAAAGTCTATTTTCTTCCTGAAAGTTCTGTTCTTTAAAAAGTGAGCACTTCTCTAATCCCATTGATGCCAATGGAGGGCTTGGGATCACAAAGATCTTTTTTATTAACATAGAAGCCAACCCAGCAATCAACTGAGTGCTGTAGGTCCAGGTCCAGAAAACCATCCGATTAGGTGTTAGCAACAGGCAATGTTTGTCGAAACATAGTATTTCATAGCCTCAGGTCTAAGAGAGGGGGCTTTGTCAACACAAGAACTCCTTCTTACCATACAATGAGTTGGGTGTTGTGAATGGACTTGAAATGAGTTCTGAGCAGAGGCTCCCTCTGGTGGTTACAAGCGGTACTGGACTGTCCAGTGAAGATTGTGAGGATTGGGAATCAGGTGTTACTGACTGGTCTTATATAAGGGAGTCACCTTCCCATCAGGGTTGCCGGTGATCAATTGTTCTGGTCTCAATCCTTGATTCCTGTTTCCTTTGTAGCCTGCTGTGTCGTGTCTGCATCTCCTGCTAACAGATAAGACATTTTTCTCATTTTGCTTTTGTGCTTGATTTTTGCATTTTGTCCTGCACTGCTGTGGGGGCCTTCAGGGTCCCCTCCGGGGGCTTTTGCCCTCTTAGTTTTGTTCAGCCACTGATGTTTGTACATTTGCTTTTTCCAGTATTTTCAGTGGCTGCTGTTTTGATTTTGTTACACCAGAGAACTAATTTAGGTGGTAGAGGTCGTGTGATCTCAGGTGTTTTTGAAATTAGTAAAGTTGGTGCTTTTCAGGGTTTTTTGGGATTGCAGTAAGTGCCCTTCCTATCCTTTTCTATTTAGATAGTTTGGGCCCCAACGTTTGCTTATACTATTTTCTGTCTGTGTCAGTATTTCTTCTTGTCTAACCGCCATTACATGTTTGGGGCTTTCTATGTTCTTTGGGGATCTGCTCCGGGGCAGATAGCTTTCCTCTTTCTATCTTTAGGTATAGTTAGTTTCTCAGGCTGTGACGAGGCATCTAGGACCAACGTAGGAACGCTCCACGGCTGCCTCTAGTTGTGGTGGTTAGTCAGGGTACTGCAATCTCATAGATTCCAACTGCTCTGGTGTATTTCCTTTTTTTACCTGCACTCCTCAGCTACCAAATCATAACAGTATCACCGGCCTAAACTGAAAATTATATGGTACTCACAGAAGGGAAAAATATTGTGAAAGAAAAAAAAAGGTTGTCAGAGTTGTCAGAGATAATTTTCTGTTTGTTGCATTTTTTTTTTTTCCCCTCTGTATCTCTGGGTGCTGGGGAGGATTTTTTCTCTCAATGGAGTTTGCACAGTTGTCTGGCTGTGTGGATCAGCTTGCCACTGAGGTTCAGAGTATTGCTACCTATCTTGCTAGGTTGCCTGTTGTGGAACCTAGGATTCCCATGCCAGATTTTTTTTTGGGGGATCGAGCCAAGTTTCTGAATTTCAAAAATAATTGTAAATTGTTTTTTGCCTTAAAATCTAAGTCCTCAGGGAACGCAGCGCAGCAGGTTCAAATTGTCATCTCTCTCCTGCTCGGCGATCCTCAGGATTGGGCTTTTTCCCTGACACCTGGGGATCCTGTTTTGAGTGATGTTGATGCATTTTTTCAGGCCTTGGGGTTATTGTACGATGAGCCTAATGTCACTGATCAAGCTGAAAAAGCCTTGTTGGCATTAAATCAGGGGCTTGATGACGCTGAGTTATACTGTCAGAGATTCCGTAGGTGGGCAGTCCTGACCAAATGGAATGACGACGCTTTGGCAGCCCTTTTTCGGAAGGGTCTGTCAGATAATGTAAAGGATGTTATGGTGGGATTCCCTGTCCCCTCTTGTCTCAATGATTCTATGTCATTAGCGATTCAAATTGACAGACGTTTGCGTGAGCGGAGAAGTATGCGTGGAATAGTGTTGCCTTGTGAACCTGCTTCTGAACCCATGCAGTGTGATAGAGTGGTTTCTGGGGCACAGCGTCATGAGTTTCGAAAGCGCAATGGGTTATGTTTCTACTGTGGTGATGCCTCTCATGCTATTTCAGTCTGCCCTAAGCGGGGAAGACGTTTTGCACGCTCAGTTGTCTTGGGTAGTGTTCAGACTAAGTTTTTATTAACTGTTACTCTGATATGCTCTCTGTCCTCATTTTCTGCTCAGGCTTTCGTTGATTCGGGAGCAGCTATTAACCTGATGGATTTTGATTTCGCTAAACGTTGTGGGTTTCCCTTGATACCCCTACAGAAGTCTATTCCCCTACTGGGGATCGATTCTACCCCTTTGGCTGAGAATAAACCCCAGTTCTCTACTCAGGTGATAATGAGGGTTGAACCTGATCATCAGGAGAGCTGCAAATTTTTGGTGCTGTATTATCAGCATGACATTATCGTGCTGGGTTTCCCTTGGTTACAGTCTCATAATCCTGTTTTGGATTGGAAATCTGTGTCTGTAACCAGTTGGGGCTGCCAATGTGTTAATACCAACACTCCTGTTTTTTCTGCCTCCCCCCAGGCTCAGGATGTTCCTGACTTTTTGATTGATTTTTCTGATGTGTTTAGCGAAAGTAAATCTGCATCCTTGCCTCCCCATAGGAGCTATGACTGCGCTATTGAATTAGTGCCTGGTAGTAAATTCCCTAAAGGTCGCTTTTTTAACTTGTCTGTACCTGAACATGACGCTATGCGGGCTTATATCAAGGAGTCTTTGGAGAAAGGTCATATCAGACCATCCTCTTCACCCTTAGGTGCCGGTTTTTTCTTTGTGGCCAAAAAGGATGGTTCATTAAGGCCGTGTATTGATTATCGTCTTTTGAACAATATTACTGTGAAATATCAATACCCGTTACCCTTGATTTCTGACCTGTTTTCAAGGGTGAAAAACGCTACTTGGTTTACCAAGCTTGACCTCAGGGGGGCATATAACCTTATTCGCATTAAGCACGGGGATGAATGGAAGACGGCATTTAACACCCCTGAGGGGCATTTTGAGTACCTTGTGATGCCCTTTGGGCTCACTAATGCTCCTTCTGTCTTCCAGTCCTTCATGAATGACATTTTCAGGGATTTTGTGGATAAATTTCTGATTGTTTATTTGGATGATATCTTGATTTTTTCCAATGACTGGGACTCTCATGTGAAACGTGTTCGAACTGTATTCCAGATTTTTGAGAGAGAATGCTCTGTATGTGAAGGGATCAAAGTGTCTTTTTGGCGTACAGAGGATCTCATTTTTGGGATTTATTTTGTCCCCATCTGTTATTGAAATGGACCCGGTCAAGGTTCAGGCCATCTGTGATTGGGTCCAACCTACTTCATTAAAGGCTCTTCAAAGATTTTTGGGTTTTGCCAATTTTTATCGTAAATTTATTGGTAATTTCTCGGTTATTGTTAAACCATTAACTGATTTGACCAAAAAGGGTTCTGATGTGGTGAATTGGCCTCTTGAGGCAGTCTCTGCATTTCAGGAACTTAAGCAGAGATTCACTTCTGCTCCTGTTCTACGGCAGCCTGATGTTTCTCTGCCATTTCAGGTGGAGGTTGATGCCTCTGAAATTGGGGCAGATGCCGTTTTGTCCCAAAGAGATCCAGAGACCTCTAAAAGTAACCCTTGTGCCTTTTTCTCTCGAAAATTTTCTCCTACTGAACGTAATTATGACGTGGGTAATCGGGAGTTATTGGCCATGAAGTGGACTTTTGAAGAGTGGAGACATTGGCTGGAAGGAGCCAAACATCAGGTGGTGGTCCTTACTGACTATAAGAATCTGGTTTATCTGGAATCTGCCAAGCGACTTAATCCTAGACAGGCCAGGTGGGCCTTGTTTTTCACACGTTTTAATTTTGTGGTTTCCTTTCTTCCTGGCACTAAGAATGTTAAGGCGGATGCCCTTTCAAGGAGTTTCCTTGCGGACTCTCCTGAGTTATCTGATCCTTCTGTTATTTTGAAAGAAGGTGTAGTTCTTTCCGCCATCTCGCCCAATTTGAGACTGGCTCTGGAGGGGTGTCAGGAGGATAGGCCCGAGCGCTGCCCTGTTGGGAAATTATTTGTCCCGGACCACTGGAAAAAGAGTGTGATGTCTGAGATTCATTGTTCCGCGTTGGCCGGTCATCCCGGAATTTTTGGTACCAGAGACTTGGTTAGTCGGTCCTTTTGGTGGCCTACCTTGTCTCGTGATGTCAGGGAATTTGTGCAGTCCTGTGGGACTTGCTCTCGCTCCAAGCCTTGCTCTCGCTCTAGTGGTTTGTTGATGCCATTGCCTGTGCCCAAGAGACCATGGACCCATATCTCTATGGATTTCATTTCCGACCTCCCTGTTTCTCAGAGAATGACCGTCATCTGGGTGATTTGTGATAGGTTTTCCAAGATGATACATCTTGTGCCATTACCTAAGTTGCCTTCCTCCTCTGAGTTGGTACCTTCAGCACGTGGTTCGTTTACACGGCATTCCTGAGAACATTGTGTCTGACAGAGGAGTCCAGTTTGTTTCCAGATTTTGGAGGACCTTTTGTTCTAAACTTGGTGTTCAATTGTCTTTCTCCTCGGCGTTTCATCCTCAGGCCAATGGTCAAACTGAGAGAACAAATCAGACATTGGAGACTTATCTAAGATGCTTTGTGTCTGCTGATCAGGATGACTGGGTCTCTTTTTTGCCTTTGGCTGAGTTTGCTCTTAATAATAGGGCTAGCTCTGCCACTTTGATGTCTCCATTTTTCTGTAATTCTGGGTTTCACCCTCGATTTTCTTCAGGACAGACGGAGGCTTCTGTCTGTCCAGGTGTTGACTCTGTTGTGGAGCGTATGCAACAGATTTGGGACCAGGTAGTGCAGAGGTTGTCCCTCTCTCAGGAGAGGGCCCAGTGGTTTGCTAACCGGCATAGGACTGATGGTCCCCGGTTTAAAGTGGGGGACTTGGTCTGGTTGTCCTCAAAAAATATTCCTATGAGAGTGGCATCTCCTAAATTTAAGCCTAGGTTCATTGGACCTTATAAGATCATGGAGATTCTTAATCCTGTTTCTTTTCGTTTGCTTCTTCCAGGAACATTTAAGATCCATAATGTGTTCCACAAGTCCTTGTTGAAGAGGTTTGTTGAGACAGTGGTTCCTACTGCTTTGCCTCCTGACCCTGTTCTGGTTGAGGGCAATATGGAGTTTGTGGTTGAGAAAATTTTGAATTCTCGTTTTTCTAGACGGAAACTCCAGTATTTGGCTAAGTGGAGAGGTTATGGTCAGGAAGACAATTCTTGGGTGTTTGCTTCGGACATCCATGCTAGGAGACTCATCCGTGCGTATCATAGAACTCATCCTGACCGACCTGGTTGCTCAAGTGAGGGTTCGGTGACCCCTTCTCAAGGGGGGGTACTGTTGTGAATGAACTTGAAATGAGTTCTGAGCAGAGGCTCCCTCTGGTGGTTACAAACGGTACTGGACTGTCCAGTGAAGATTGTGAGGATTGGGAATCAGGTGTTACTGACTGGTCTTATATAAAGGAGTCACCTTCCCATCAGGGTTGCCGGTGATCAATTGTTCTGGTCTCAATCCTTGATTCCTGTTTCCTTTGTAGCCTGCTGTGTCGTGTCTGCATCTCCTGCTAACAGATAAGACATTTTTCTCATTTTGCTTTTGTGCTTGATTTTTGCATTTTGTCCTGCACTGCTGTGGGGGCCTTCAGGGTCCCCTCCGGGGGCTTTTGCCCTCTTAGTTTTGTTCAGCCACTGATGTTTGTACATTTGCTTTTTCCAGTTTTTTCAGTGGCTGCTGTTTTGATTTTGTTACACCAGAGAACTAATTTAGGTGGTAGAGGTCGTGTGATCTCAGGTGTTTTTGAAATTAGTAAAGTTGGTGCTTTTCAGGGTTTTTTGGGATTGCAGTAAGTGCCCTTCTGTCACGGGTGTGTCGCTGCGAAGATCGTCGCGATTGCACACCCTGACTTCGCACAGCTGAGTTTCTGGTGCTGGGTGTTTTTCGGCACTGAGGGAGTTAATTCTTTCTCTCTCTGTGCTGGACTCACCAGACTCGCTCAGCTGCAATTGATGTGTTGTTAATTGGTTTCTTTTAAATACCTGCCTGTCTGCTGGGAGAGTGTCGGTGAAAGCATTCATTCAGACCAGCAGAGCGGATCGTTTCTGAGAAGACTTAAGCTAAGAGTGCCTGTTGTGGTTTATCCTCTCCTCGCTTATTGTTTATCTCCTTAACCTTTTGTGTCCCCTCTGAAGTTGAAGTTTTGTATGCAAGGCAGTATTTACTTTACCCCTTGTCTGTCTCGTTTGTCTTATACTGTTTGTAAGCTGTGACCTGCCCATTCCCTGTGGTGGTAATCAGGGTCCTTCTCAGGACTAGATTACAGTGGTCAGGGATCTACAGGAGACAGGGTTACGCTGGCGGCCTGGACCTCTGTACCATTAACAGTACCTCCAGGTAGAGGGACTAGTCAGGACCCCAGTTTAGGGTCAGCATAGACCCCGGTCCACCTCTATCCTGAGACAGCGTGACACCTTCCTATCCTTTTCTATTTAGATAGTTTGGGCCCCAACGTTTGCTCATACTATTTTCTGTCTGTGTCAGTATTTCTTCTTGTCTAACCGCCATTACATGTTTGGGGGCTTTCTATGTTCTTTGGGGATCTGCTCCGGGGCAGATAGCTTTCCTCTTTCTATCTTTAGGTATAGTTAGTTTCTCAGGCTGTGACGAGGCGTCTAGGACCAACGTAGGAACGCTCCACGGCTGCCTCTAGTTGTGGTGGTTAGTCAGGGTACTGCAATCTCATAGATTCCAACTGCTCTGGTGTATTTCCTTTTTTTACCTGCACTCCTCAGCTACCAAATCATAACAGTTGGGACATGGACCCATATTTAATGGAATGGGCGTGAATGGACAAACATTCGCCAATCCATTTTGTCTTAGGGCGCATTCAGACATCCATACAAATAGGTCCGTGATCGGACTGCAATTCATGGACTGGCTGCGGCTCTCTCAACCTGAGCTTGAGCCTCATAGAAATATATGAAGCTGTCACGCTTGGGTTGGGAGATCAATAGCCAGTCCGTGCATTGCAGTCCGATCTCGGACCTATTTGTACGGACGTCTGAATGCACCATTAGCCCTATCTGTCTCTTATGTTTAACACTAGTAATTTATTCTAGACATCCTATGGGACCCCATAAATTCTAGTTTTGTGCCTGTGTGAACACCAAGCACATAACACCCATGGGAGATGAGGAAATTTTTGCCTAATTTACATTTTGCTGAATAACAGCACATTGACTTTCATTGGTGAATTTATTTGCCCCATTTGTGTTTTGATTTTTTCAAATGTATAAAACAAAATTGGTAAATAGAGCCACTCATTGTATTTAATGGAGAAGCGATGCATCAAAATGGCAAAACCGGCCAAATCTTTCAAGATCTGAGCACCAAGCTCCATTTGCCATATATATATACTGTAATCTCACCAGATTTTGTGTTCATGCTGGTTTGATGATTGAAGCACTAGTATCATTGTAATTTGGACAGAAATTATCTGGTTTGCTAGCAACATGCATTTGAGAAAAGTCTTATAATTTAGTCCTAAAAAATGCCCACCTCCATTTTACATAAAGCAGAAGAGTGCATGAAGTAGACAAGGCTCACATGATCTCAAAAGCAGACACACGGGCTTCCCTTTAATACCTTGCAGCTTTCTAATCACAAGGTATAACACTGTCAATCTCGAGAGACTATCACAGTCTGTGTAAATGTAAGAAGGGTCAAGATTTTAACCCTTTAAAATGTTCCATACTGCAGTGTGTACATGTATGTATATATGCTGACTAGATATAGCTTTGCAAAGCATCACTAGTCAGGGATCCAGTTAGAGAGTTATTAAATGGTCAGTGTAGTGCAGTGGTAGGACATAAGGTGCGGACATTGAGCACAGCGAGTTCAGTGAAGACTTGTCAGGACACCAGGGGTTTAAGTGGTGAAGCGTCGGTCGGGATAAATTGTGAGGGACTTTCCAGATAGGGGAAGTCGGGGGTGGACCTTGCTAGAGTGAGGACGTCCATGATCCCGGGCCGTGGCGCAGCCGACACAAAAAGTTGTGGAAGGTACCAGCAACCTTACTGCAGCCGGTGAAGGAATCACCGTGGGAATGTTAGCCAAAGTCTGTGGACTGACAAATCAGTAGTGCCAGTGGAGGAACCACTGTGGGAACGCTCAGCAGAAGTGTGTGTGCTTGAGAGAAGCAGCGAGTGGGCCACCAGCGAGTTTGCGGGCAGGATAACCAAAAGTGGGTGGACGACCTAGTAGATGTGTATTTCCGTGACTGGATTGAAGTGTCTCCAGGGAAAGAGATCGAAGTGCCGTTTTCACCGGGCTCCTCGTTCTGATTTTACTTTGTGGTCCATTCTGGTGTAGTAGAAGAGAAGAAGTGGAGTTGTGGAAGATGTATTGCTGGTATCGTGTAAGACATGCTAATGGTGTCTTGGATGTGCTGTGTCCGGAGGAAAATAAAGCAGAACAGTTTGATGTTGTACTGGACTCTGACTCTCATTATTCCTTATACTCTGAAACGGGGGGGGATCACCCCAGGAATATAGCAGTTACCAGCGTGAAGAATACAGCTGTCGCTGGTAAGTTCACCCCTCGGCCAACCCATTACATAAAAGCCAAGGCAGGGAATGCAGCAGCCACTTTGTAGTGAATCTGGATAGTGAGAGGATGTAATAGCTCACAGCTTAGCAATAGAGAAAAGGAGAGAAAGTTATAAAGCACTGAATAAGCATTATATATGGTGTGTGACAGGACATCAGTAAAAAAACAACTATTATACGCTTATCCATACATGACACTTTCATATTATTATGGCTTTGTTTGAGTTAAAGATCTTGAAAAGTATTCAATACCGTCCTTAGAGACCTCAGGATGTCACACACGTGTTTTAAGGGCAACAGGAGGCTTAGCAGTAGTTGCAATTCACGGCAAATCAAATTTTTGAGAAAAATTCTACAAAGCTTTGAACCCTAGTGGCCACACATTTTTTTGCTAGTGATATGAATAGTTTAAAATTTTTCCTATGTTATCACTAGTGATGTTTGTTGCAGCAATTTATGCCAAAGACTGTCATAAACTGCTTAATATATATGAGCCGCTGTGTCCGTCCATGTACATGTTATGAACACAAACCCCTCTGGTCTGGATACAGTAATTTGGCAGCTTGTTACATTGATCACATACACAGCATTAGATAGTGAGTCGTGTTACATGACATCTATTACAGGCAGTCTTGTCACTTTGTTACCACATTTATCTGGAATATAGTGGCTGCTTATGATAGGGATTATCAGAAGAATTTATACAGAACTTTTTACATCACTGTATGTGAATGCAAAGTGAAATGCTGCAGAAATGACTGTAAGTCCTGACTTACTGCTCAACAGGAATCAGCTTTACTAGGAGCAAGTAGCACAGAGCTTTGATTTTTCACATCAGGAAAAATATTTACTTAACATAACAAACATGGTTTGAAGTTTAGGGGTTTAATTGAAGGGGCAGGTTGGCATGGGCGGCAGAGTGCAATCCCCCCGGGCTGGTGAGATTTTAATGATTTACAAAGAAGTTGCAGAAAAATGTTTTATATGATAGATAGACATACAGCAGAGAGATAGATAGGTAGATAGATAGATGTGCAAAAGTCATGTATATAAAGGAATACCAATTAGACACATACAGTAGTTAGACATCATTGATACAAAGAGATCATTTTGTGCAATCAGTGTAACATGGATATACATAATCAGACATTGTAATTAGTGATGGGCGAACCCCTGGATATTCGGGTCCGGAGGGTTCGGCTGAACATCTAAAAATGTTGAGTTCGAGTACCTGAACGATGCCCGAATCCAAACCCAGCCCGGGACTTGAACATCCGTTGTTTGCCATGGTGTCATCTTCATGACATCGTGGCAAACACGGGTTCTGATTGGCGGCAAGATCAATACTGACGGTCAGAGAGCTGCGGTTCCCACGCAGATGACAGCGCAAGCCCACAGCTGTGACCGGTGGTAAAAAGGTTACCGCTGGTCACAGGCATTGGCTGATGCGAGAGTAATATTCGTATCAGGCTCCGTCTGCTGTCGCTGATAACAGAGCGAGCAGGGGCTGATGACGGGAATATTTATCAGCCGGCTTCTGTGCTATAAAAACATTTTTTTTTAAATTACATGGGGTCTCTTATATTTTTGACAAAAAAAAATAAATAAATACCGTCTTTGGAGACAAGGAGGTCTACAAGACAAGAGTGAGAGGGAAAAAGAAGGGGGGGCGCAGATCTAAGTGTAGAATTTTAGTAATATCAGATTAAAATAGAAATATTTCTCACCTTTTGGTGTCTTGTTACTCAGCGTGTAACCCTGTGTTTGGGTAATGGAGTAATTGTCTGGATCTGCTGGCCTGCTGCTCAAACCAGGTGGAGCGAACTACCTTGTAGGAGATTAGTCAGGGAGTGCAGAAAAAAAAAATGTCAGTTTGTCCAGGAGCGCTTCCGGCTGATTCATTAATTACTCCGAATATTTCAAGGAATATCCTATATATCTTTAAAAGACACATTTATATTAGAGGAAAAGGAAAAAAAAATGATCCAATCCTTCAATCAGTTATCATCAATTAGGAAAGAACACCTGCACACCTCTCCAAACTATTGGGAGGCTAGTTGTAAATGGAGTCTATATTACTTAAAACCTCATTTTCTATATGTTTTTTTTTCATTCCATATTCATTAAAAATGTGTTGTATTTTTAAAATAATTATTTTTTAATATAAAAAAAAAATTAATATAAAAATTTTTTATTAAAACTTTTTGTCTTTTAGCATCAATATTTAAGATTTTGCTTATTATCTTATTATCTTTTATCGCTCACTGCCTCCTTTGGCCTCACTCAATGGTCCTCTGCGGCCACTCACAAAGATGGTCACACGCTCGACCTTATCTTCACCCGCCTCTGTTCCCTTACTAATCTCACTAACTCACCCCTTCCCCTGTCTGACCACAACCTACTGACGTTCTCTTCTCTCTCCTCTTCTAGTGCACAACCCCCACTCCACAAACTCACTCACCCTCGCAGAAATCTCAAACACCTCAATTTACCATTGCTTTCTGAGTCCCTTCGCCCTCTTACAGACATATCTTCACTTCATGACACAGACTCTGCTGCCACCTTTTATAACACTACAATAACAGCAGCAGCAAAACTTGTACAATCAACAGGCAGCCCTGGCTGACCAGCCTCACCAAAGAACTGAGAGGGGCTTCCAGGGTTGCTGAGCGGAGATGGAAAAAATCCCGCTCTGCCGAGCACCTAACCGCATACAAGCAGTCCTTCACCAGCTTCAAGTCCACAGTCACTGCTGCAAAGCAACCTTACTTCTCATCTCTCATATCCTCCCTGTCTCACAACCCTAAACAGCTCTTCAACACTTTCAATTCTCTACTCTGTCCCCCAGCACCTCCTCCTTCTCCTCTCATTTCTGCTGAAGACTTTGCCTCTTTCTTTAAGCAGAAGATTGATACGATCAGAGAAAGCTTTGGCCCACAGCCCCCATTGCCCCTCTTAGCTGCTCAACCCTCTTCCTCCAAAACCAACTTCTCCACCTTGACAGAAGATCAGCTTTCCACCCTCCTATCAAGATCACACCTCACCACTTGCATGCTTGACCCGCTCCCATCCCAACTCATCCCTAGCCTCGCCACCGTCTTCACCCCTACTCTAACACACCTCTTCAACCTCTCACTTACAAATGGTGTCTTCCCCTCATCCTTCAAACATGCCTCGATTACACCCATTCTCAAAAGACCTCCCTTGACCCATCCTCTGTGTCTAGCTATCTCCCGATATCTCTTCTCCCTTATGCCTCAAAACAACTGAAATAGCATGTCCATCTTGAACTGTCCTCCCACCTCTCTTCCTGCTCCCTCTTTGACCGCTTACAATCAGGCTTCTGACTGCATCACTCAACTGAAACTGCCCTAACTAAAGTCACCAATGACCTACTAACCGCCAAGAGCAAGCGTCACTACTCTGTCCTCCTTCTCCTGGACCTGTCTTCTGCCTTCGACGCTGTGGACCATTCCCTCCTGTTACAGATTCTCTCATCTCTTGGCATCACAGGCTTGGCCCTATCCTGGATATCATCATATCTAACAAACCGAACACTCAGTGTCTCCCTCTCCCACACCACCTCCTCACCTCGCCCCCTGTCTGTCGGTGTTCCTCCAGGCTCAGTTCTTGGACCCCTACTCTTCTCCATCTACACCCTCGGCCTGGGACAGCTCATAGAATCCCATGGTCTTCAGTATCATCTCTACGCCGACGACACGCAGATCTACCTATCTGGACCTGACCTCACCTCCTTACTAACCAGAATCCCACAATGTCTGTCTGCTATTTCTGCTTTCTTCTCTGCTCGCTTTCTAAAACTGAACATGGACAAAACAGAATTCATCATCTTTCCCCCATCTCACTCTACCCCCCCACTAGACCTGTCCATTAACGTCAATGGCTGCTCACCTTCCCCAGTCCCGCACGCTCGGTGCCTCGGAGTGATCCTTGACTCTGCCTTCTCTTTCAAGCCACATGTCCAAACCCTAGCCTCCTCCTGCTGTCTCAAACTCAAAAATATTTCCCGGATCCGTGCATTCCTTGACCATGAAAGTACAAAAACACTAGTGCATGCTCTCATCATCTCCCGCCTCGACTACTGCAACCTCCTACTCTCTGGCCTTCCCTCTAGCACTCTGGCACCACTCCAATCCATCCTGCACTCTGCTGCACGACTAATACACTTGTCTCCCCGTTATTCCCCAGCCTCTCCTCTCTGCCAAGCCCTTCATTGGCTTCCTATCGTTCAGAGGCTCCAGTTCAAAACCCTAACCATGACCTACAAAGTCATCCACAATCTGTCTCCTCCATACATCTGTGACATGGTCTCCCGGTACATACCCACACGCAACCTTCGATCCTCTCAAGATCTCCTCCTCTACTCCCCTCTTATCTCTTCTTCCCACAACCGCATACAAAGCTTCTCCCGTGCCTCTCTCATACTCTGGAACTCTCTACCCCAACACATCAGACTCGCACCTACCATGGAAACCTTCAAAAAGAACCTGAAGACCCACCTCTTCCGACAAGCCTACAACCTGCAGTGATCATCAGTCTACTGAACCACCGCACGACCAGCTCTACCCTCTCCTAGTGTATCCTCACCCATCCCTGTAGACTGTGAGCCCTTGCGGGCAGGGTCCTCTCTCCTTCTGCACTTGTGTGTGCCTTGTATTGCTCATGTTTACTGTACTTGTCTATATTTGCCCCTCTTCACATGTAAAGCGCCATGGAATAAATGGCGCTATAAAAATCTATAATAATAATTATCTTATTTGATATATCTCTGATGAGACAAAACTATTTTTCCAATATGTGGGGAGAACCACACAAATGGTCCGAACCCGATTGAATGGCCACAGGCACAATGCTAAAGTCGGTCTTCTTACTCATAGTCTATCAAGACATCTCCTGTTAACACATGAAAAAGAATTCAGTGTGACCCTGACACCGGTTGAGCAGATTCCTGGAGATGTTTCTGATAGATTACAACAGTTAAATAAGAAGGAGGCCTTCTGGATATACAGATTGAGGACTCTGTATCCAGGTGGCCTCAACGATAAGTTAGAAAATATATAGTACTGTTGCTTTAAGTTTGAAAAGATCCTTTAATTTATTCACTACCGGTCCCTTGTTGGTTTGTTGGGAATTCTCCTTAAGAATGTGATCATATGTCATTTTTGATGAGATGTTTCTCTCTAATATATGATAATGAGTTGTGTGAAGCCAATTGCTAGAAATCCCATTGTAAGAAGCCAAACTTTCAGAGACCATACCTGTGGGTGGCTCTGTAGAGTAAATTTGTTAAGTACAACAAAGATATAGGGAAGATCCTTTAGTTCTAGTCCCGACAGGTATCAGTTAATCTAATGATTATTAAAATGAAGTTATTTACGGTTTGGAAAAATAGTTTTGTCTCATCAGAGATATATCAAATAAGATAATAAGCAAAATCTTAAATATTGTGCTAAAAGACAAATAGTTTTAATAAAAACATTTTATATTAAAAAATTCTTATTAAAAAAATAATAATTATTTTAAAAATATAACACATTTTTAATGAATATGGAATGAAAAAAAATATAGAAAATGAGGTTTTAAGTAATATAGACTCCATTTACAACTAGCCCCCCAATAGTTTGGAGAGGTGTGCAGGTGTTCTTTCTTAATTGATGATAACTGATTGAAGGGTTGGATCATTTTTTTTTCCTTTTCCTCTAATATAAATGTGTCTTTTAAAGATATATATGATTTTACCTGATGAAGGCTAATTTTATGTATAGCCAAAACGCGTTGTGCTTGCATGTTTATAATAAATTGGATATTCCTTGAAATATTCGGAGTAATTAATCAGCCGGAAGCGCTCCTGGACAAACTGGAATTTTTTTTTTTCTGCACTTATATTTTTGATAAGCAGCGTAGGCAAAGCTGAAAGCTGTGTGTTTCAACCCTCAGCTGTTAACTTTATCATGGCTGGTTATCAACAATAGAGGTATCCCCACACCATTTTTTAAAATTAATTAAATAAATAATTAAAAAAAGAATGAAGTGGGATCCCCTTCATTTTTGACAACCAGCCATGCTAAACCAGACATCTGGAGGTTGATATTCTTAGACTAGTAAGGGGCCATGGATATTACCTCTCCCGCCTGCAGCCACCCCCCCCCAGAAAAGGAGTATCTATTAGATGCACCAATTCTGGCGCTTTGCCCCGCTTTTCTCACTTGCCCTGGTGCGGTGGCAACTGATTGATGTCAGCTGTTTTATGATTCAAAAGTACAACTCGTCTTGCAAAAATCAAGTAATCAGATGGCTATGTGGATGGAAAAATAAAAAAAGCTATGGCTCTTGGAAAAAGGGGAGGAAAAAATTTAATTGAAAAACAAAATTGGGGTTAATGTAAGTTATTATACTTCTAAAGCTATCTTTACCCATAATGTAACACTGCTGATATGGAGAGCAGCCTACACTAAATCTTCTTTCCTGGTCTAGTATCAACTATCCAGATATCTATTTTTCCACTTGTTTCCAGCAAATTTCTTTTCAATTTGAGCAAAAGTCATCTTTAGAGACTTTCGGATTTCTCACCTGCCAGTTTTCGTTCTGTCGACGATTTTTTGTTTATTTTGATGGTCTCCAATAGATTCTTCATCTTTGTTCGATAAACAGAAACATTAAACAATTGTCTGTTTACTTCCAGCTGATGAATCAGTGCCAATTGGGAACGGGATACTGGTGTGACCGCAAAACAGAGCAAAAGTTCAATATCTGAAAGTCTAATTTACTTTTTTAGTTTATTGTGTTCAGTTACTGACAAACTTTTTTTTTATGGTCAGCTCCCTTAAAGGAATCAACCAGAATTGTCTTCAGATACTTCCTAGCCAAATTCCTTCAGCTCACTAGGGCCACCATTACCTCCATTTCCTTCTGCTCACTTGGGCCAATGTTACCTCCATTTCCTTCTGCTCACTTGGGCCAACGTTACCTCTATTTCCTTCTGCTCACTCGGGCTAACGTTTCTAGTGCTGAAAGACCACTATAAACTGGTTGGTCTTTCAGCAATGCCCACATGATCGCTTTACATTTTGTTTTTTCCTACAACCTTTCCTTATTGGGCTATACAAATTTAAATATTTATAATATTTTATCCATGGCATATAATAGAAAATTACTGGAAAATTATCTTGGGTAACCAGGTGGTATCTCAATCGCAACATATTATTGATACGGCTACACCAATCCTTCTAGAACTGAAGCAAATGCTTCGGTAAAAGCAAAATTGAGCATGTTCCCCTGACAGCAAAAGGGCTGTATAGTTGTCCAAGCAAAATAACTTGTCTTGGTAGGTTTGCAGTTATGCCAAACTCCTTTAATTTTTGGAGGATGGATTGATCAGTGCTCCATGAGATGTTCAGAAGTTTGGCTTTTTTTTTATAACCTAACCCTGTTTTACTCTTCTCTCAACTTTATCCCTGACATGTCTGGTGTGTTCCTTGGTTTTCTTGATACTGCTTGATCCCTAATTTTCTTGCACAAACCTTTACAAAACTGCTGTAGTGATACTGTGAAGAAATTACACACAGGGGACCTTAATGTAACTTCTGGAAACAATTGTTCACTCAGGATTTTATTTAGGGCTATCAGACTACAGAGGACTGGATACAAATGCACATCACAATTTTTAGATTTATATTTCAAATATTTAGAAAACCCTGTATCATTTCCTTTATACTTATACTTGCTGCTTTGTGTTGGTCTATCACATAAATAATCAATAGTCTATCAATAAAATACATTTAAGTTTGTGAGTGTAATGTGAAAAAAAATGTGGAAAACTTCATGGGGTATGAATACTTTTTCAAAGTACTGTATGACTCTGCTACTGATAATCCTTTTATTAGATGTATCCAAAGCTTCAAAACGGAGAGAACAGTTCTGCCCAAATCCAAAAAGAACAGTAGACCTTTAATCCCATTGATACCACTTAAACCCAGAGGAAAAATATTTGGTCATGATCTCCCTTTAGTATGAGATTACAAACATGGTCGAAGGAATATCTGTTTTACCTCAGTGACACTTTCTTGTTCTAAACTAATGATTATTTCCTTCCAGGTTCTACATATTACATAGTGTGAAAACGTAACAGAGTCACAGAGGTGGATTTTATTTGCCCCGTATGTAAACCCAATCCTGTTTTTGCTTTGAACACTTCTAGAAATATCTGTTTTTCTTCTAAAATGACTATACATTAGTGAAAACACTATCTGACATTTATCAATGCAATCATACAAGTTTTCTGGTATAAAACCATTTTTAAATATGGCAAACTCCATTATACTATACCTGTCCATGCCACACTTTTTCCAAAAAGTGACACTGACTTTACAAACTTTTTCTACTGTTTTTTTTTCATTATAAAAGCGGAAGTGGTAAATAACATAACATAACATATGAAGTTTGTTTTAGTATTGTTATAGACAAGAAACAAATAAATAAGGAATATTATTTGCTTTTATATATTTGTTTCTTGTCTGTAATAATGCTAAAATAAACTTCATATGTATATATACAATTTTTATATGTACATTTTTTGTCTGTAGCAATACTAAAACAAGTTTTGTATGTATATTTAATTTTTATTTGTATATTCCTTTAAGAAAATTTGGAAATTTTAGCCAACATAGGCATCAGTACTTATGTATTCTGAAGTCAGGTGAATTAATCAATGTGATTAGTGAGATCAACCAATTACTAAGGTTGTGATGTCACTATGGATCGTATAAATTGCGGCATGAATTATTCAGTTTGTACAGCCTGATGAAGGAGCTGGACTGGCTCCGTAACATGTAGATCAATAAATTTAACAAGTTTTTAAAATGAGAGAACTTCTCTTTTGTTCTATCCTTGGCAGCACTTATTTAAGCACACATTTTTGTTTCTCTGTCTTTGGCGCTCTCTATTTCTCTCATTCTTTCTCTCTTTCCCTCTCTCTTTTTCTCTTGATCTCTCTCCTCTCTTCTTTTCTCTCTTTCTCTCTCTTTCTCTTTCTCTCTCTTTCACTCTCACTTTCTCTCTATTTTTCTCTGTTTCTCTCTCTTTCCTACTCTCTTTCTTTGTCTTTCAAACTCAAATAGGCTTTATTGGCCAGAGCAAAATATATTTAATGTTGCCAAAGCAAGAAAAAATAAGTGTAACCTGGTAAGGGATCAGGGTTATGGTGTTGGGATGTTGGGGGGCATAATTTGGGCAGTAAAAGTTCATTCAGGGGTTTTATGCTCCTCTCAGCTTATGACATGTGGTAATATATTGGGCAGTGATCCCCATCGTTGATTCCTTTTTCCCCAGTAGGATGAAGGGTTTCCTCTCCTCATCCATGGATGGGAAGTATGGGATGTGAGTGGAGAGTCTCTGGAAGTGGGAGACCCTCACTGCTGAGTATTTGTTGCAGTGCAGCAGAAAGTGCGCCTCGTCCTCCAGCGCCCCCTGCTGGCAGTGTTGGCACAGTCTGTTCTCCCACGGCTTGTATGTCTGTCGGTGATGCCCTGTTTCCACCTCTAGGCTGTGGGCACTCAGTCTGTACAGACTCAGGATCTGCCTGTCTTTGGGGTGTTGATACCTCTCCACATATGGGGCCAAAGTGTATTCCCTCCCTAGTGACCGATAGATGGTGAGTTTCTGGACCCTCTCTAATTCACTTTTCTATCCCTTTATGTATCGTTTCTTTAAGCTTTCTGAGGTCCCCTTTATTTGGGCTTTTGTCAGGGTGTGTTGCTGACTTTGGCAGGACTGTGTTATGTTTCGGTAGCTGAGGAGTGCAGGTAAAAAAGGCAATACACCAGAGCAGTTGGAATCTATGAGATTGCAGTACCCTGACTAACCACCACAACTAGAGGCAGCCGTGGAGCGTTCCTACGTTGGTCCTAGACGCCTCGTCACAGCCTGAGAAACTAACTACACCTAAAGATAGAAATAGGAAAGCTATCTGCCCCGGAGCAGAACCCCAAAGATAACAGAAAGCCCCCAAACATGTAATGGCGGTTAGACAAGAGGAAATACTGACACAGAAAGAAAATAGTATGAGCAAACGCTGGGGCCCAAACTATCTAAATAGAAAAGGATAGGAAGGGTACTTACTGCAATCCCAGAAAACCCTGAAAAGCACCAACTCTACTAATTTCAAAATCACCTGAGATCACACGACCTCTACCACCTAAATTAGTTCTCTGGTGTAACAAAATAAAAACAGCAGCCACTGAAAAAACTGGAAAAAGCAAAAGAACAAAACTCAGTGGCTGAACTAAACTGAGAGGGCAGAAGCCCCCGGAGGGGACCCTGAAGGCCCCCAAAGAAGTGCAGGACAAAATGCAAAAATATAGCACAAACACAAAAGAAGCAAAAGTCTTATCTGTAAGCAGGAGATGCAGACACGACACAGCAGGCTACAAGGGAAACTGGAATGAAGGATTCAGACCAGAACAATTGATCACCGGCAACCCTGATGGGAAAATGACTCCCTTATATAAGACCAGTCAGTAACACCTGATTCCCAGTCCTCACAATCTTCACTAGCACCGCTTGTAACCACCAGAGGGAGCCTCTGCTCAGAACTCATCTCAAACCCATTCACAACAGTACCCCCCCCCTTGAGGAGGGGTCACCGAACCCTCATTTGAGCAACCAGGTCGGTCAGGATGAGTTCTATGATACGCACGGATAAGTCTCCTAGCATGGATGTCCGAAGCAAACACCCAAGAATTGTCTTCCTGACCATAACCTCTCCATTTAACCAAATACTGGAGTTTCCGTCTAGAAAAATGAGAATCCAATATTTTCTCAACCACATACTCCAGATTGCCCTCAACCAAAACAGGGTCAGGAGGCACAGCAGCAGGAACCACTGGCTCAACAAACCTCTTCAACAAGGACTTGTGGAACACGTTATGGATCTTAAATGTCCCTGGAAGAAGCAAACGAAAAGAAACAGGATTAATAATCTCCATGATCTTATAAGGTCCAATGAACCTAGGCTTAAATTTAGGAGATGCTACTCTCATAGAAATATTCTTTGAGGACAACCAGACCAAGTCCCCCACTTTAAACCGAGGACCATCAGTCCTATGCTGGTTAGCAAACCGCTGGGCCTTCTCCTGAGAGAGGGACAACCTCTCCACTACCTGGTCCCAAATCTGTTGCATACGCTCCACAACAGAGTCAACACCTGGACAGACAGAAGCCTCCGTCTGTCCTGAAGAAAATCGAGGGTGAAACCCAGAATTACAGAAAAACGGAGACATCAAAGTGGCAGAGCTAGCCCTATTATTAAGAGCAAACTCAGCCAAAGGCAAAAAAGAGACCCAGTCATCCTGATCAGCAGACACAAAGCATCTTAGATAAGTCTCCAATGTCTGGTTTGTTCTCTCAGTTTGACCATTGGTCTGAGGATGAAATGCCGAGGAGAAAGACAATTGAACACCCAGTTTAGAACAAAAAGTCCTCCAAAATCTGGAAACAAACTGGACTCCTCTGTCAGACACAATGTTCTCAGGAATGCCGTGTAAACGAACCACGTGCTGAAGGAACAACGGCACAAATTCAGAGGAGGAAGGCAACTTAGGTAATGGCACAAGATGTATCATTTTGGAAAACCTATCACAAATTACCCAGATGGTGGTCATTCTCTGAGAAACAGGAAGATCGGAAATGAAATCCATAGAGATATGGGTCCATGGTCTCTTGGGCACAGGCAATGGCATCAACAAACCACTAGAGCGAGAGCAAGGCTTGGAGCGAGAGCAAGTCCCGCAGGACTGCACAAATTCCCTGACATCACGAGACAAGATAGGCCACCAAAAGGACCGACTAACCAAGTCTCTGGTACCAAAAATTCCGGGATGCCCAGCCAATGCGGAACAATGAATCTCAGACATCACACTCTTTTTCCATTGGTCCGGGACAAACAATTTTCCAACAGGGCAGCGCTCGGGCCTATCCTCCTGACACCCCTCCAGAGCAAGTCTCAAATTGGGCGAGATGGCGGAAAGAACTACACCCTCTTTCAAAATAACAGAAGGATCAGATAACTCAGGAGAGTCCGCAAGGAAACTCCTTGAGAGGGCATCCGCCTTAACATTCTTAGTGCCAGGAAGAAAGGAAACCACAAAATTAAAACGTGTGAAAAACAAGGCCCACCTGGCCTGTCTAGGATTGAGTCGCTTGGCAGATTCCAGATAGACCAGATTCTTATGGTCCGTAAGGACCACCATCTGATGTTTGGCTCCCTCCAGCCAATGTCTCCACTCTTCAAAAGCCCACTTCATGGCCAATAACTCCCGATTACCTACGTCATAATTACGTTCAGTAGGAGAAAATTTTCGAGAGAAAAAGGCACAAGGGTTACTTTTAGAGGTCTCTGGATCTTTTTGGGACAAAACGGCACCTGCCCCAATTTCAGAGGCATCAACCTCCACCTGAAATGGCAGAGAAACATCAGGCTGCCGTAGAACAGGAGCAGAAGTGAATCTCTGCTTAAGTTCCTGAAATGCAGAGACTGCCTCAGGAGGCCAATTCACCACATCAGAACCCTTTCTGGTCAAATCAGTTAATGGTTTAACAATAACCGAGAAATTACCAATAAATTTACGATAAAAATTGGCAAAACCCAAAAATCTCTGAAGAGCCTTTAATGAAGTAGGTTGGACCCAATCACAGATGGCCTGAACCTTGACCGGGTCCATTTCAATAACAGATGGGGACAAAATGAATCCCAGAAATGAGATCCTCTGTACGCCAAAAAGACACTTTGATCCCTTCACATACAGAGCATTCTCTCTCAAAATCTGGAATACAGTTCGAACATGTTTCACATGAGAGTCCCAGTCATTAGAAAAAATCAAGATATCATCCAAATAAACAATCAGAAATTTGTCCACAAAATCCCTGAAAATGTCATTCATGAAGGACTGGAAGACGGAAGGAGCATTAGTGAGCCCAAAGGGCATCACTAGGTACTCAAAATGCCCTTCAGGGGTATTGAATGCCGTCTTCCATTCATCCCCGTGCTTAATGCGAATAAGGTTATACGCCCCCCTGAGGTCAAGCTTGGTAAACCAAGTAGCGTTTTTCACCCTGGAAAACAGGTCAGAAATCAAGGGTAACGGGTATTGATATTTCACAGTAATATTGTTCAAGAGACGATAATCAATACACGGCCTTAATGAACCATCTTTTTTGGCCACAAAGAAAAAACCGGCACCTAAGGGTGAAGAGGATGGTCTGATATGACCCTTCTCCAATGATTCCTTGATATAAGACCGCATAGCGTCATGTTCAGGTACAGACAAGTTAAAAAGGCGACCTTTAGGGAATTTACTACCCGGCACTAATTCAATAGCGCAGTCATAGCTGCAAGGATGCAGATTTACTTTCGCTAAACACATCAGAAAAATCAAACAAAAAGTCAGGAACATCCTGAGCCTGGGGGGAGGCAGAAAAAACAGGAGTGTTGGTATTAACACATTGGCAGCCCCAACTGGTTACAGACACAGATTTCCAATCCAAAACAGGATTATGAGACTGTAACCAAGGGAAACCCAGCACGATAATGTCATGCAGATTATATAGAACCAAAAATTTGCAGCACTCCTGGTGATCAGGTTCAACCCTCATTATCACCTGAGTAGAAAACTGGGGTTTATTCTCAGCCAAAGGGGTAGAATCGATCCCCAGTAGGGGAATAGACTTCTGTAGGGGTATCAAGGGCAACCCACAACGTTTAGCAAAATCATAATCCATCAGGTTAATAGCTGCTCCAGAATCAACGAAAGCCTGAGCAGAAAATGAGGACAGAGAGCATATCAGAGTGACAGTTAATAAAAACTTAGTCTGAACACTACCCAAGACAACTGAGCGTGCAAAACGTCTTCCCCGCTTAGGGCAGACTGAAATAGCATGAGAGGCATCACCACAGTAGAAACATAACCCATTGCGCATTCGAAACTCATGATGCTGTGCCCCAGACACCACTCTATCACACTGCATTGGTTCAGAAGCTGGTTCACAAGGCAACACCATTCCACGCATACTTCTCCGCTCACGCAAACGTCTGTCAATTTGAATCGCTGATGACATAGAATCATTGAGACCAGAGGGGACAGGGAATCCCACCATAACATCCTTTACATTATCTGACAGACCCTTCCGGAAAAGGGCCGCCAAAGCGTCGTCATTCCATTTGGTCAGGACTGCCCACCTACGGAATCTCTGACAGTATAACTCAGCGTCATCAAGCCCCTGATTTAATGCCAACAAGGTTTTTTCAGCTTGATCAGTGACATTAGGCTCATCGTACAATAACCCCAAAGCCTGAAAAAACGCATCAACATCACTCAAAACAGGATCCCCAGGTATCAGGGAAAAAGCCCAATCCTGAGGATCGCCGCGCAGGAGAGAGATAATAATTTGAACCTGCTGCGCTGCGTTTCCTGAGGACTTAGATTTTAAGGCAAAAAACAATTTACAATTATTTTTGAAATTCTGAAACTTAGCTCGATCCCCTAAAAACAAATCTGGCATGGGGATCCTAGGTTCCACAACAGGCAACCTAGCAAGATATGCAGCAATACTCTGAACCTCAGTGGCAAGCTGATCCACACGGCCAGACAACTGTGCAAACTCCATTGGGAGAAAAGATCCTCCCCAGCACCCAGAGATACAGAGGAAAAAAAAAAAATGCAACAAACAGAAAAATATCTCTGACAACTCTGACAACTTTTTTTCTTTCACAATATTTTTTTTCCTTCTGTGAGTAACCATACAATTTAAATTTTTAGGCCGGTGATACTGTTATGTTTCGGTAGCTGAGGAGTGCAGGTAAAAAAGGCAATACACCAGAGCAGTTGGAATCTATGAGATTGCAGTACCCTGACTAACCACCACAACTAGAGGCAGCCGTGGAGCGTTCCTACGTTGGTCCTAGATGCCTCGTCACAGCCTGAGAAACTAACTACACCTAAAGATAGAAATAGGAAAGCTATCTGCCCCGGAGCAGAACCCCAAAGATAACAGAAAGCCCCCAAACATGTAATGGCGGTTAGACAAGAGGAAATACTGACACAGAAAGAAAATAGTATGAGCAAACGCTGGGGCCCAAACTATCTAAATAGAAAAGGATAGGAAGGGTACTTACTGCAATCCCAGAAAACCCTGAAAAGCACCAACTCTACTAATTTCAAAATCACCTGAGATCACACGACCTCTACCACCTAAATTAGTTCTCTGGTGTAACAAAATAAAAACAGCAGCCACTGAAAAAACTGGAAAAAGCAAAAGAACAAAACTCAGTGGCTGAACTAAACTGAGAGGGCAGAAGCCCCCGGAGGGGACCCTGAAGGCCCCCAAAGAAGTGCAGGACAAAATGCAAAAATATAGCACAAACACAAAAGAAGCAAAAGTCTTATCTGTAAGCAGGAGATGCAGACACGACACAGCAGGCTACAAGGGAAACTGGAATGAAGGATTCAGACCAGAACAATTGATCACCGGCAACCCTGATGGGAAAATGACTCCCTTATATAAGACCAGTCAGTAACACCTGATTCCCAGTCCTCACAATCTTCACTAGCACCGCTTGTAACCACCAGAGGGAGCCTCTGCTCAGAACTCATCTCAAACCCATTCACAACAGTACCCCCCCCTTGAGGAGGGGTCACCGAACCCTCATTTGAGCAACCAGGTCGGTCAGGATGAGTTCTATGATACGCCTCTGCTCAGAACTCATCTCAAACCCATTCACAACAGGACTGGCTGCCGGGTTCCAGGCTTGCTCTGAGTTTTGGCTCAGCAGGGCTTTATGATGGTAGGAGCTGAAGTTGCTCTCTATACAGTGCCTACAAGTAGTATTCAACCCCCTGCAGATTTAGCTGGTTTGATAAGATGCAAATAAGTTAGAGCCTTCAAACTGCAAACGAGAGTAGGATTTATTAACAGAAGCATAAATCTTACAAAACAAAAAGTTATGTTGCTCAGTTGAATTTTAATAAATTTTAAACATAAAAGTGTGGGTCAATTATTATACAACCCCTATGTTTAATATTTCGTGGAATAACCCTTGTTTGCAATTACAGCTAATAATCGTCTTTTATAAGACCTGATCAGGCCGGCACAGGTCTGTGGAGTTATCTTGGCCCACTCCTCCATGCAGATCTTCTCCAAGTTATCTAGGTTCTTTGGGTGTCTCATGTGGACTTTAATCTTGAGCTCCTTCCACAAGTTTTCAATTGGGTTAAGGTCAGGAGACTGACTAGGCCACTCCAACACCTTGACTTTTTCCCTCTTGAACCAGGCCTTGGTTTTCTTGGCTGTGTGCTTTGGGTCGTTGTCTTGTTGGAAGATGAAATTACGACCCATCTTAAGATCCTTGATGGAGGAGCGGAGGTTCTTGGCCAAAATCTCCAGGTAGGCCGTGCTATCCATCCTCCCATGGATGCGGACTAGATGGCCAGGCCCCTTGGCTGAGAAACAGCCCCACAGCATGATGCTGCCACCACCATGCTTGACTGTAGGGATGGTATTCTTGGGGTCATATGCAGTGCCATCCAGTCTCCAAACGTCACGTGTGTGGTTGGCACCAAAGATCTCGATCTTGGTCTCATCAGACCATAGAACCTTGAACCAGTCTGTCTCAGAGTCCTCCAAGTGATCATGAGCAAACTGTAGACGAGCCTTGACATGACGCTTTGAAAGTAAAGGTACCTTACGGGCTCGTCTGGAACAGAGACCATTGCGGTGGAGTACGTTACTTATGGTATTGACTGAAACCAATGTCCCCACTGCCATGAGATCTTCCCGGAGCTCCTTCCTTGTTGTCCTTGGGTTAGCCTTGACTCTTCGGACAAGCCTGGCCTCGGCACGGGAGGAAACTTTCAAAGGCTGTCCAGGCCGTGGAAGGCTAACAGTAGTAGTTTCATAAGCCTTCCACTTACGGATGATGCTCCCAACAGTGGAGACAGGTGGGGCCAACTCCTTGGAAAGGGTTTTGTACCCCTTGCCAGCCTTGTGACCCTCCATGATCTTGTCTCTGATGGCCTTGGAATGCTCCTTTGTCTTTCCCATGTTGACCATGTATGAGTGCTGTTCACAAGTTTGGGGAGGGTCTTAAATAGTCAGAAAAGGCTGGCAAAGAGATCATTAATCCACACATGTGAAGCTCATTATTCTTGGTGCCTGAACTACTTCTTAATACTTTAGGGGGACCAAACAGAATTCTTGTGGTTTGTGGGGTTGAATAATAAATGACACTCTGAATTAACTTTTAACGTTTTTAAAAAAAAAAAAAAAAATTAAAACAAAAATGTTTGCTGCAGTGCATTTCCCACTTCCAGGCTGATCTACAGTACAAATGTCACAATGCCAAGTTAATTCTGCATGTGTCAACCAGCTAAATCTGCAGGGGGTTGAATACTACTTGTAGGCACTGTATGTGCACTTAGTGTGATAGCACCCTCTTGTGTATAATGAGCCATATTTGAGGTGCTGCAATGGACCTGGAGGAGATATTTACAGAACTCCAGGTGGAAGACTTCGTTTGGACTGAGATCCCACTTTTTCTGATCTGGGTAGGTCGCTGGGCCCCATACCTCGCTGCCGTACAGCAGTATAGGGTTGATGACGCTGTCACATATCGCAAGCCATACTCTCACTGGTGTTTTGAGATGCTGCAGTTGTTTTCTGAGGGCCTCTGCTGCTTGCTTGAGACTCCCAGTTTGGCTTAGCTCCAGACCGAAGTGGGTATAGCTGCTGGGAGCCATTTAATGTGAAGGAGGGTGTGAGGGTTTTGTTCTGGTTCCTTCTCTGAAACACCATGACTTTGGTCTTCTTTTGGATGATGGGCAGCGTCCATGTGGTTTGAATGTTTCCAGCAATGCCAGTCTTTCATGGAGGCCTCTCTCAGTTGGGGAGAGTATCAGGAGGTTATCTCCAGGATGTAGAGCAAGAACTTCACCTCTTGGTCATCTAGGCTGAGGCTTGGGCGGAGTAGGATTCCAGAGCTGAAGCCAATCCATTTATGTAGATGTTAAATAGGGTTGTTCTCAGGCTGCATCCCTGTTTGACTCCGTGTTCCTGCCTGAATAAAGCTGACCTTTTCCCGTTCATCTTCATGCTGCAATGGCCCTTAGTGAATGAGCTCTTGATGACATCATTGGTTCTGCTGCCTATTCCGCTATCCAGGTGTTTCAGGAACATGCCAGGGTACCACACTGAGTCAAATGCCTTCTTGAAGTCCACAAAACATGCAAATATTGTACTTTGTTTTTTTGTTGTGTACGTGGGTCTTGATGAGGTTGGGCAGGGTATAGATGTGATCGATGGTGCGGTGGTTCAGCATGAACTCAGCTTGGCTTCTGCTGATGATGTCATGTTGGATGAGGAAGGTTGTGATCCTGCTGTTGAACAGTTTTCCCAGAATGTTGTTGACACAGATCCCTCTGTAGTTTGAGACCTTGGGCGTTATGAGACCTTGATTCCAGTTTTTGGAGAAGTAGAAATCACTCAGGATGTGGGTGAATAGTTTTGCCAGTACTGCATGTATGTCTGGGGTACTGTATTTGATCATCGCTGCTTCCGGCCTTTTTGCATTTTGTTATATTCTGTCTTTTATTCCATCACACTGATTGGTGTGTCCAGAGGATTTTAGAAGTCCTTGATTGTCTCCTCTGGATCGCCTGCCAGGGCAGTGGGTTACTCGGTACCAGGCCGGTGTCTTAAAGGGATGTGTCACGGCAGCAGTGACCCGGTCCGTGGCCCTGGGCGTTCAATAAAAGAAGGGGAATATTTACAAGGGATGATAGAGAGTTTGTAGTATAGTGTTCGTGACGCCACCTGTGGTTCCTGGTCAGAGGTGACCAGCGCTGCAGTGCAGATCCTCTGGGACAGATGGTTGATGCAGCAGAGTTGGAATAGCTCTCCACAGGCAGAGCTGGCAGTCCCAGGGCAGATGTATGTTGTAGAGGATAATAGTGCTGGTAGCAGTGCTGAGTGAATGTTGTAGGAAGAACTTCAAAAGATACAGTCAGATACAGTTTCCAAAGCTTTACTCACAGTTCTGGTGTACACAGATGCCCGCTTGGTGCCGTGTCCTCCAGGTGAGGGGCTCAGCAAACTCCCAGGTAGATCAGGATACACCTTGCAATCAGTGTCCCAAGCCAGTAGCCGCAGACCTTGGTGGATGACGTCCTTCTCCGTTTCCTTGCTCCCTTATGGCTACCTTTTCGGAGAAGATAATTGCGGTTCAGTAGCTGAGGCACCTAGAGATGCCACTGCCTCCGGCTTGCTGGCTGAGTCTCAAAGTTCTCCACTAGACTAGGGGCCGGTGTCCCTTCTGCGACCTGGTCCCTCCACTATCGGATCTGGCCCCAAGGATGGATCACTCACTATTTGTGCCCCTAGGACCCCTTCTGTCCTTCCAGAAGCTTCTCTCTCTCTGTTCCTTCTTATCTAATTTTCTCCATCTGGGGACGAGCTGCTACCAGCTCCAGGTCCCCTCACAAACTGTCTCTACAGTCTCTTTCTTTCTGCAGCTCCTCCTAACAAGGAGCTGCTTCACCACAAGTCTGTTACTTTCACTTTCTCCTCACGTCTCTGTCTCTCTCCTTCCCGCTCTCTAAGCTTCACTTCTCCTCCTTGCTTTCTCCACCCACCACCCATGCACTGTTTCCTAGCCAGCCAGGGATGAGACCATCTTCCCTTAGGGTACGTCCAGGGTGCCCTGCTGCTATAGTCTGTGTTGGGTGCAGGTGTTAGAGTACAGGGTGGTGCTCCCTCCTTACCTGAGAGTGGGGTATCACACCTCTGGATGAGGTGCAATACCTCTGTGGTGACTGAGCCCTCAGGGGCACCACACCACCATCTACCTCAATTTTGTGGTTAAATGCTCCTGTTTTGGGTCCTCTATGTCCTCTTCTGATATGTTCCTGTAGAGGCCCTTGAAGTAGCTGTGCAAGATGTTGCTGTTCTGAATGTGGAGGGTGCTCTGCTTGGGCTTTGTACCGATATGACTCCAAGTCTCCCAGAATGAGTTGTCCTGGTGGGAGTCTTCATGCTGCTGTAATTTGTGGGAGATGTGCCTCTGTTTTTTCTCCTTGAGGATGCACTTGTGTTGCTTTTGTATGATGTTATGGGACGTTCTTAGGTCCCCGTTGTTGGGGTCTCTGTCTTTTTGGTTTGAGGCTACCCTTAGGGAATTGCGTATTGCTTTGCATTCTTTGTCGCACCATTTTTGGCACTGTTTATTTGTAGGTCTCTTGGAGTTAGTCCTTCTGAGTCTTGCTAGTTATGCCATGGTATATATGATGTAATTAAAAGTCGTCCCCTGCTAGGTTGACCCCTTGCTGGTTTAGTGTACAGGGACTTGTGTTAAAGTTTACAAGTGGCTCTTGAATCTCGGTTTTGTTGGTCATGTTGGTGTATTCAGTGGCTAACTGTTGGGCCATTTAATTAGTTGGCAAGGGCAGTTTCCAGACTTTCTTTTATACACAAGGTTTAATATTCATGGAGTACTGATCACTGCTCCAATGAAATGACTTCAAATTTGCTGTCATCCATATTAGACTCCACTCACAAATGACCCTTAAGGTGTTTTATTACGAGACAATTACAGATAAAAGTGTGTTATCAATGTCCCGTTAATTATTTTAAATCACATGAATATAGTAAATATGACTGTACATTATGGAATTTTTGTGATGCTCACTGATCTAGAGCAAAGTGCAGAGAAATTTGCTTTCTTCAGCATTTATTGATATTAATTGCTGTATCAAATGTGCAATGGGAATAGATATTTCCCCATGCAGACGTACAAGATCATTATTTATAAGCTAAATGATCCCACAAATTCTCCCCTTAACATTTCCACTGGAAATATTAAATAATCCGATATGAAATGAAGTTTAAAGTTGCTGTATTGGTGATGAACAATGATGTGCGAACCCCTGTATGTTCTGATCCGGCGTGTTACGCCGAACATTTAAAAAAAAGTTTGATTCAGGTACCAGAACAGTACCCAAATCCAGACCCCATTCAGATGAATGGGAGGCCTGAACTTTCGTTGTTTTCCATGCTGTCATTTGCATGACAGCATGGCAAACACTGACTCTGATCGGCGGAAAGATTATTAGAGTGCTGCGGTTCATCCACTGTCATCTGCAGCTGGGACCAGAGGTAAAAAGTTTACCTCTGGTCACAGAGGCATCAGCTGATGTGAGTACTACTCCCATCAGCCTAGGCCTGCTGCTGATAATAACAGCGAGAGTAGGTGTGGCTGATGAGAGCATTCATCAACCGGCGTCTGCGCAATAAATAAATTTAAAAAAATTACATGATATCTTTCTATTTTTGATAACTAGCCTGGCAAAACTGACAGCTGTGGGCTGAAACACAGTGAGTTCACTGCAGTTCACCATAAGTACTGCAGTGTACTCACTGAGCTCAGAGCTCCACAATGAGACTTTTTCTCACGGTGCTAAAAGTGATCCCACTGAGGTCACAGCAGCTCATCGGCAACGGCTTACACTGAAGTGAGCTGGAAACACAGCCTCAGTGACCTGCGGTAACCTCAATGACGTCACCGCTAGTATAGGTGACTATAACTGTGTTTGTTATTTTTAAACAAATTTGTAAAACATTTTGTATTTTTATTTCAAATTAAGGACTTTATTCTGGGTGTTTTTTATTGACAATATGACTATGGGGCTAGTAATGAAGAGATGTCTCATAGATGCCTCTCCATTATTAACTGCTGAGCTTGATGTCACCTGAAAATACAAAGGTGACATCAACCCCACAAATATTAACCCCACTTGCCACCGCCAGAGGGAAAGTAGGAAGAGGCAGAGCGCCAGAATTGGTGCATCTAATAGATGCAGTGTTTCTTGGGTGGCTGCGGTTTGCTATTTTTAGGCTCGGGGGGCAATATTCATGGCCCTATCAGCCGCAGCTGTCTGCTTCAGCTTGGCTGGTTGTCAAAAATGGGTGGGACTCCACACATTTTTTTTAAATTATTTATTTTAATAATTAAAAAAAAAGTAGTGGGAACCCCTCTATTCTTAAAAAACAGCCATGATAAAATTGACAGCTGAGGGTTACAGCCCACAACTGTCAGTTTTGCCATGCTGGTTATCAAAAATAGAAAGCCTCCACGTAAAATTATTTATTTATTTGTAGCGCAGATGCCTGTTGATGGATACTCTCATCATCCGCGACTGCTCTCACAGCTGCTGGCTCATGCTTTCATCTGACAGCATGAGAACCGCAGCTTTCTGATTGCTGTTAATATTCTTACTGCCGAACAAAGGCATTGTTTGCCACGCTGTCATGCAGATGACAGCGTGGCAAACAACGGATATTCAGGCCCCCATTCAGCTTAATGGGGTTCTGGTTCAGGTTCTGTTCTGATATCCAAGCCAAACTTTTTAAAAATGTTCGGCCTAACCCGCCAGACCCGAACATCCAGGGGTTCCCCCTTCACTATTGACAATATGACTATGGGGTTAGTAATGGATAAGTGTTTTATTACAAAAATGATATCAACCCTAAAAATATGAACCCCACTAGCCACCACCACAGGGAAAGTGGGAAGAGCCTGGCAAAGTGCCAGAATTGGCGCATCTAATAGGTGCACCATTTCTGGGGTGGCTACATGATGCTATTTTTAGGCTGGGGGCAATATCAATGGCCCCTTGCCAGCATAAGAATACCAGTCCTCAGCTGTCTGCTGTAGCCTGGCTGGTTGTCAAAACCATTCCATCCCCATGGAAACTTCACACTGTTTTTTTAATCATTCATTTAAATAATTTTAAAAAAAACATTGTGGAGACCCATCTATTTTTGATAACCAGCCATGATAAAGTTGACAGCTGAGGGTTGCAGTGCACAGCTGCAAAAAAACAAAAAATTTGACATGTGTGCCCATCAAACACTGCAAAGTGACACTTGCCTCTTTCAGGTTATAAATCTACAATTTTAAATGGGCAGGTAGGACACCAGCACTAAGGAAGTTTTTTGCTTTTTGCAGTTTGCCATTGGAGGTTGTGACTGCCTCCTTTTTGACTCCAAACTCCTCCCATCAGCCCAAGGGTGCTTTTAATTATTGCTGGTTCCTACCTGCCCATTTAAAATGGTAGATTTATAACCCAAGAGAGGCATGTTTGCCCATTTAAATTGTAGGCTTGTAGCCCAAGAGAGGCATGCTTAGGATGATAGGGCCCATCAGAGAAGTGTTACCTTGCCATGGTTGATGGGCACACATGAATTGTCCAATTTATGCACTAAGACCTTCATTTTTGTAAGTACCGTATATACTCGTGTATAAGCCGAGATTTTCAGCACCTTTTTTCGTGCTGAAAATGCCCCCTCGGCTTATACACGAGTCATAGGGCAGAAACCAGCGGGGGAGGGGATGCCGCGGCAGGAGCCGGTGGCTGGGATTATACTCACCCCTCCCCGTGCTATCGCTGAGCGTCCCTGCAATCCTGCGTTCTCCCCTTCCTGCAGCTCTTCTGCACTGAGCGGTGATGTAATACCCGCTCATTAAGGTCATGTAATATGGACGCGACGCCACTCCCATAGGCGTGGCCTCCATATTCATGGCCTTAATGAGCGGTATTACATCACCGCTCAGTGCTGGAGAGCTGCAGGAAGACGGGGAGAACGCAGGATTGCAGGGACGCTCAGCGATGGCACGGGGAGGTGTGAGTATGATGGAGGAGAGGACAAGGAGCACGGAACAGGACGGGGGGGGAGAACGGTGGACGGGGGAAGCATGGAGGAGGACGGGGGAAGCTGGAGCAGGACGGGGGGGAGATTGGTGGACGGGGGAAGCATAGAGGAGGACGGGGGAAGCTGTAGCAGGACGGGGGAAGCATGGAGGAGGACGGGAGAACGGAGGATGGGGGAAGCATGGAGCAGGACGGGGGGGAGATCAGTGGACGGGGGAAGCGTGGAGGAGGACGGGGGAAGCATGGAGCAGGACAGGGGAGGATGGAGGGCACAGAGGAGCACTGAGCAGGACGGGGGGCACAGGAGGACGGAGAAGGAATAGGGGAGCACAGCGGAGGACGGAGCAGGAGGGGAGTACAGAGGAGAATGGGGGAGCACAGAGCTGGATGGGGGAGCAAGGAGCAGGACGGGTGCAGCACAGAGCAGGAGGGCAGTTTATACACCCGGCTTATACACGAGTCAATAATTTTTCCCATTTTTTTGTGGCAAAATTAGGGGGGTCGGCTTATACACGGGTCGGCTTATACACGAGTATATACGTTACTTCTTTTCGTGAGCGTATTTTATTCAGCAACAATGTAGTCTAGATCTCGTATTTGCACGTATCTTGGTTCTTACAGAGTGCTGCTGGACCACTTTTTTATGTTGTGCAGTCATAGCAGTTTGCACCTGTTCACACTATTTGGAGGTGCTGGTTAAGTTTGTTTTTTGCAGTTTGCCATCCTAAGGATAGGTCATCAATGATAAAGTAGTGGTCAACCTCTTTCAGGATTTTATAAGACAAGAATATGTAAACTGACCAAAAAAACATATGCACTAAATTTAGAAAGAAAACTATGTCCTATCATTTGGGTCTTACTTAAAGTTGTTGTCCAGAGTCAAGACAGTTTTAACAGTGATGGTGGGGATTATAAGAGGGGCACTAAAGACATATATTCAAAGCAAAGTATTGTAGTGCGCACATGCGCCAGGAAAGGCCAAAGAGCGCCGATGACCCAGAAGTATAGCCGGCACATGCGCACTACAGTGCTTTGCTTTGCACTCCCATTGGCAGGGCAGAGATAAGTGCACCTGTGCAGGAGCACGATTGTGAGATACTATGTGGCTGACATAGGATGCGTCATCCCCACGAAGCAAAGAAGGAGAATGGCGATTGCAAGAAGAAAGGAGGTGCTGCATCAAGACCAGAGATGTCCATTGGACTGGACTGTGCTCTTATTTGGGTTCTCTAGAGGGGATGGGAGACTTACATACAGCTACTAGAATACATTAAATGGGGCCTTAAAGGTGATGGCCATACTTTATATTGGCAAAACATGGTGACAGGTTAACTTTAAATATTCCACCAGCCTTGTAAGTACCACTACTACTATTACAATTAGTAGGTTATTATCATAAGCTAAAAACCTGTGAATAAAAAGCAATTCAGCTCTGCAACATTTCAATATTTCCTGTTATCATTTCTTTACATTCCATAAAACGGCCATCGCCCATCGTACCATTATCAGACCCAATCCGGATGATGTCAGGCTTCATACCCCTTTGCCCTATTTTTAACAAACAGATTAGTGACTATAAATGGCTGAATCTCCAAGTCTCATATGACGGCATACATAAAATCAGAGGATGTAATGATATAAGTAGATTACCTGCAGTTGACTGATGGAAGGAATACATGCGATTGTGAAGGGCATAATTCTATTTACATGCAATTGTCCACCTTTGCATCATACATACATATTAAGCCCCGTACATTAGTGGGAGATCAAGCCGCCTATGCAAAGTGACAGATAAAAAGATCATTCCCCTCTATGATGCAAAATATTGGAGGTGACACTTATAGCATGCTTATTTGTTTGTTTTTTTTAATAAAATCTATTTATCCAGTTCATCACACTGAGACGTTATCTATTCCTCTCAATAGTTTATCTATATGCATCACGAGGACTAAGCATGTAAATTGAAGGATCCCTTTTAGAAGCCACTTATCGCTGGGTGGGAGTCCACAATCTCAGTTCAGGGAACTATTACTCAGGTGAGTGATCGCTCTTTATTGAAGATTTATAGTGGTAGCAGAAGATCAGGGGAACTCAGCATCAGATGGGAAAAAAAAATAAAAATACTAAAAGTCACTCATGCAACGTAATTATATCCGAGACTGGTTTTTAGAAGTGTTGCCCCATGTGTCAAAATCTCATCCGCGTGGACTGACAATACCCACTTAAAAAAAAAAGTTGTTTAATTAAAAGGGTTGTTTATCTTGGGAACATTTTTCTTTTTTTTTTTACTTAATTTAACAAATGTTTAGCTCAATGAATTTTTGAATTAGGTATAATTAACTATGCACCGTTGACAGCAGTGGTTTACACTACCGCGGTCAGCTCATTACGGTGACCTCTGATGATGTCCAACCTTTCATAAAAGTTACTCAGCTTTATGTTACAGTACATTTACCTGTGTTGTTTGTAGATTTGTTGCTTTTTTAAAAAAAATCTAGCAATTTTTCACAATTAGAAATTGTGCAAATTAAGAATTAACACAAAGACATCATTAAATATGGAATACCCTAATAGTGGGTTTCACGAAGTGGCAGCTGAATGTGGCCAAAACCACATCGAATGGCCACAATATTATAAGGTAATATCTTAAAGGCGTTGCCCTCCTTTGGAGACAATTTCTTCTTTTTTTTTTACTTAAATGATGTGTGTATTTTACACTAAAAATAATTTTTGCAAATTTGCAATAATCAAAGTGTTGCACTGATTACCTTCTTAGGGCTCATACTCATCTAAAAAAATCGGATTGCATTCTGTCTAATGTTAATCTATGATTCCCTGCTTATCGCGATTCTTTCTCAGTGCAGATCGGGATGAGAAACAAATCACAACATGCTGCGATTGCTCGTATATCGGACGAGATCGCCTAATCAAGTCTTTAGGTGTAATAAAAAAAAATTGCAAGGCGCTTGGACCATGCTATATACTAATAATTAGTACAGTGTGTGTGCAGCTTACTGATACAGTATTTTATTACTAAAAAATTATTTCTGAAAAAATGCCACGATCCCTCGACATTTCGTTAATCAACAAAGGGGAAGCGGACAGCTGGTGCAGATGCTTAAGCCAGGGAAAATACAATACCATGGAGCTTCCAGGCTATTTAATATCAGCTCACAGCTTAATACTTAGCTTTTACTGGTATTAAAATTGGTACCCCAAAAAAACACATAGAATCCCTATAATTAAGAACCAGTAAAGGCTAGGCAACCGCTGTGTGCTGATAGAAAGCCTAGTAAGGGCATGATATTGGCCCCCTCCAAGACAAAAACTCAGCTCTCGGCCACCCAGAAATGGCAACCATAAGATGCACCAATTCTGGCACTTCGACTCGCTCTTCCCACTTGTCGGTGCTGTGGTAAGTGAGGTGATAGTTGGAGTTATGTCACCTTTGTATTGTCATGGTAACCATCAAGCCCATAGGTTAGTAATGGAAAGACATCTGTAACGCCCCATTAATAACCCCATAGTCATATTATATAAAAAAACACAGAATAAAGTTCTTTTAGTTGAAATATGACACAGACTCCTTTATGAATGTACATTTGCTAAAAACAATTACCATGTCAACACTTAATCCACTGAAGCCAATGTCTCCTGTAACAGAATTAAAATAAATAACAACCAAATTCCTCACTGTCCACCGAGAAGATAATTAATTTGTCCAGTGACACATCTAGCTTTGCTACATCTAGATGGCAGGCTGCATTGTTGCATAATTTGACTATACAGCCTGCCATCCAGCAGAGACACAGGGCTCCGCGTCCTTACTCAGCTCAGTGCCTCGCAATGAACTCCTTTGAATTCACTGACGTCACCGAGAGCGTGAGGAAGTTCTCATGCTCGCTGTGCATTCAGAAAGTTCCTGGGAGTTCACAGCCAATGAACTCAGTGTTTCAATGACTATTGCCAGCAGGAAAATTAGTTAGCTAAGAATTTGCCAGTGAGCTCTTTTGGTGCTATATAAATAAATAATAATAATAATAATATCCCCACATTTATGTGTTCATATATTTGTGCATAACAGGTGGGATAAAGCAGTCACATATCTACATTGCGTGACATGTGATAAAAACTTCTGGGCTAAAATTAAAAATCTTCACCAGGCTCTCGGATGAAGGAAATACCTTTTTAAAGAGTTGGCAAATCTCTGAGATGTTGCATATTATTATTAATTAACGGCCTTCATCCCAATCTCGAGCCATGGCGACTTGATGGATAAATGACCTGTTGGAAGATCAATCTTGTACAAGCCTAGATAGTTTCACCATGGTCTTCTCTGCCGTTAGCTTGATAGTATCAAGCTGGTCTTTTTCCCTCTTCACCTTGTTCCTTCTATTCTTCCGACCATGATGTCTGTTGTGAATATGCTGGAGGCGGCTTCTGAGCTGGGGCTCCCTCCGGTGGTTGCTGAGGGTAATGAACTGATTAATGAATGGCCTTCAGCTGGCCTGAATGGTAGTATATAAGTGGCAAAAAAAAAACAGCAAACACTTATCTGAAGGAGAGCAGGAAACTAGCAGTGCTTCCAGCAAGACCAGAAGGAACAATTGATAACCGGCAAGGCTGCTGGGAACTCAGGCCACTTATATACTACCATTCAGCGCCAGCTGAAGGCCATTCATTAATCAGTTCATTACCCTCAGCAACCACCGGAGGGAGCCCCAGCTCAGAAGCCGCCTCCAGCATATTCACAACAGATGTCCTTCTCCAGTGATTCTCCTCTTTGGTATGATGTGTCCAAAGTAGGCAAGTCGTAGCTTGGTGATCTTTGCTTCAAGTGACATGTCTGGCTTGATTTGTTCTAAAATTGATTTGTCTGTTCTTGCCATCCATGGTATTGATAACATCGATGTAGCATAAGCCTTCAAGAATTCCCAGGAAAGTAACTATTCTTGGAAGATTTTCCTTGGATGGTTAGTCTTCAGATGGAGCCCCAGCGTCTACAGACACTTCCAAAAGTCAGATATTGGGTGCCATAAACACTAGGGTTCAATGGTCAGCATCCAGGTGTTGTCACTCCCCTACAACCCTTACATCTACTCCTCAGCTGCACCTTCATGTAGACAATGTAGATATGAAACCCCCTTTTCTCACAAACTAATTTTAACATAAAGTTATGAGTTTGCCACTTAGATGTTATCAGCAATTAGCTTAATATGTAGGAAAATTACCTGACCCTTTAAGGGGTATCTTGATGATGTACATGTATGCAGGAGGATAATATTGATTTACCGTACTTACACTATTCAATATAAAGAACAAAAATCACAGTGAAGACTTGAAACCTTTTTTGTGCCCCCAGTAACTTCAGAAAGGCCTCTCTTTCTTTCAAAGATGCCCTTCATGGTCACTGCACTTATAACTTTGTCAGGACTTTATAACATGAGATGAATGGGTGACATTGTGTGGAGTTTCGTGTGGACACTTTGAGTGAAGTCACGGCTTTTCTGCCCGGCAATGCACCTGCCATGTGTCCGTATTTACTGCATTATATTGCATAGTCTCAGCCAACTTTGACCATTGCATTATTGTTTCGATGAATGAATCCTTCATTGTCCTAATGACACTAACAGTGAAGAAACTGGTTCAGTGCTATTATTTTATTAGAAATATATATAGAATCCCCCGGGATCCCATCAATCAGAAGACTGAAGGGGCTTTGGTACTTGGACTTTCCTGTGTAGCACAAGGCACAGTGCCACTTCTGACATGCAGCAGCTCAGTCCCATCAAATGAATATTTCCTGGAAAAAAATATAAAAATCGTAGCATGGTCCATATTCTCACCGCAAATAATTTTTTGTTGGTGGCATCGGTGACACTGTATGATGGCCTATATAGAGTCTACAAATCTGTCAAATGGACTGTTCCCCTACAGTGCTTGTTTATTTTGTCCCAGTAAGAAATCATCAGCTTAAAGCATGAATTCTCCAATAAATTATCACATCAGTGATGTAGACCCTCAGGCGGATCAAAGAAGTATCGTCGTTCCAGGGGATTTTGAAGGATCCTTGTAGTTTGTCATTTTAAATGCTCCCTGTACTTTCAGACAATTAGATTTAGTTTGATAATGTGTTAAATATACAATCTGCAAATCAATTAATTGAAAACTTATGTTGTCTTATCCCGAAAATCCATCCACAGTTACGGCCACTAGGTGTCTGCCTTCTAACTTGTTGTCAACAGCCTGTTGTCAATTTTTATTTGTCTCTACCATAAAATGCACCAAGACAACATAGAGAAAATTAGGGCTGTCTCTGCCTCGCTACAGTAAGTAGGAGCGGGTATTTGTCTCTCTACATGAAGTAGGGAAGGTCTTCATCTCTCTATGGGGATGGGTCTTTGTCACTTTACAAGAAATTGTCATTCTGAAAGAAGTGAGGGTGTGCCTTTGTAAATCTACATGATCTTAGGATCTGCTTTTGTCACTCTACAGAAAGTGAAGGTGGGTCATTGTTGCTCTTCAAAAAGGGCGGGTATTTGTCGCTCTCATTGAAGTGGGAGTAGGTCATTGTCACTCTACAAGAAGAGGGCTTGAGTTTATCACTTCACAGGAAGTGGGGAGTGTCTTTGTCACTCTACAGAAAGTGGGGCAGATCTTTATATCTCTACACGATGGACGTGGGTCTTTGTCTCGCTACAGGAAGTGGGAGTGGGTCTTTGTTCCTTGGAAAGAAGATTGTGAATCGGTCCCTCTACAGTTAGTGGGGATTCGTCTTTGCAACTGTACAGAAAGTGGAGTGTGTCTTTGTCACAATGAAAGAACAGACTGCAGGTCTTTGTCGCTGCATCAAGTTAGCTTCAGTCTGTTTCTCTACAGTAAGTGAGAGTGGGTCTTGTAACTCTACAGGAAGTTGGGTATTTCTTACTCTACAGTAAGTGGGAGCTGGTCTTTGTTACTATACTGTACAGTAAGTGGGGTGGATCTTTGTCTCTCAATAGAAAGTTAGGGTGATATGTCTTTTTAATGTAAGTGGTGGTGGATCTTTATATCTCTACAGGAAGTGGGGGGGGTCTTTATAACCCTACAGTAAGTGAGGCAGGCCTTTGTCATGCTGTAGTAAGTGGGGCACGCCTTTGTCACTCTGCAGTAAGTGGGGGCGGGTCTTTTTCACTCTGCAGTAAGTGGGGGCTGATCTTTTTCTTTTTGCAGTAAGTGGGGCTGGTCTTTTCATTCTGCAGTAAGTGGGGGCTGGTCTTTTTTTACTCTGTAGTAAGTGGGGGCTGGTCTTTTTCACTCAGCAGTAATTGGGGGCGGGTCTTTTTCATTTTTCAGTAAGTGGGGGCAGGTCTTTTCTATCTGCAGTAAGTGGGGACTTGTCTTTTTCACTCTGCAGTAACTGGGGGCAGGTCTTTTTCACTTTGCAGTAATTGGGGGCGGGTCTGTTTCATTTTGCAGTAAGTGGGGGCTGGTCTTTTTCACTCTGCAGTAAGCGGGGGCTGGTCTTTTTCACTCTATAGTAAGTGGGGGCTGGTCTTTTTCACTCTGCAGTAACTGGGGCGGGTCTTTTTCACCCTGCAGTAGTTGGGGGCTGGTCTTTGTCACCTTAACGGAAGTGGGCGGATCTTTGTCACTTTATGCCAACAGCCTGTTGTGAAGTATAAGCTGTTGCATAAAGACATAACAGCAAAATGGTTTTCAGTTTAGTAGGCAAGCCATTAGACAACAGCAAAAGCAATACATGCTGGAATTTGAGCAATGGGAACTTTTAGCTCCTATAGTGCAGGCAAAATATTGATGAAGAGAATATAGCAAGTTACAAAGCATAAGAATGTGGACTGTTCCTGGAGAAATTAGACATATATGCATCTAAAACAGTTTTATCTTGTTGTGGGGAATGACAGCAACAAGTCTGTGCATTTCTACAGGTCTTGTGTGAAAAGATAGGAAGGCTTCAATCCATATTTTTTGTGGGGTTTAAAACCCACTTTAAAAACTTAGACAATAAGAAAAAAGAAAATTTGTATTATAGAAAGATCGCAGACTGTTTTATCACCAAATAATGGTAGTGAGCAGTACTGCACTTTTTCTTGTCTGTAGCACAGTATCTTTAATTTAGATCATGGATCTATATTAATATTAGAAGCATAATGTCCCCATGTGAACGCTAAGTTTACGCTTCACCCTGCACGGATAGGATTTCCTCTCTGCAACTTTACTCAAAGTACGCTTTTCCCTTCATTATAAAGCAGCCGACTTCATTTTCTAAACCAATCTCCTTCTATCTAATCTGGAAGTAAATTTTTTTTATTATTATTATTATTTTTAACAGAGTTCTTTAATTTTGCTGCTAGTCAGAAGTTGAAAAAAAAATCTTTGGGTCCTAATAACTGGAAAAATGGCTATTTAAAGATAACTAGATCTTGCTTAACATACCAGACTATCATATGCTGGCTCTTTGAAGCTGTAAATTAATGACGGCCAAGAACACTGACTATCTTTCAGAGGAGACTGACCTCTTTCTTACAGCGCCTTGCTAATGTCATCTGTATCCTCTGCATCTCATTATAGGAATTTCATGGTTACGAGAAAAAAAAAAGAAAAAGAAAAAGCGTGTCTTAAGGCATTGAAGGCATAAAACGAACTTGTCTCCAGAACTTTGAACATTTCTGATCTAGCACCTTCCTTAGAAAGAGTCCATTTTGTTTTTTTGCGTGACTCTCCACTATGTTTTCTGTAACTAATTATGATAATTTTCTGCAATAAAATTAACCGAAGGCTTTGAGGAATAAAAGGTCTAAGTGTTTCAGATTTCATAAACACCCCCTTTTTTTTCTTTCTTTTTTTTTTTACAACAAGGCGCATTTAGTCATATTTTTTGTAACAGAAAGAGACTTGTTCTAAAAATACAACAAAGGCCTGTGAATATGGCCATTTATCCCAACTTTATTAGGTCATTTATGAAAACGTATGAAAAGAAGCTTCTTAGTGGGATCATTTGCATAAAGCCGGTGCCCCATTAATGAGATAACTTCCTGCCTTTTGTGTATTACCAGCTGGAAATAGAAATATAGGAACTTTTCAGATGCCCAATTACTGAACCCGCTGAGCTCAGAGATTGAAGGCGAACATGATATTCAACACGCCAGCCTGCTTACCTCTGACTCTGTGCAGAGATTACTCCGTATGAGGTTTACATGTGCGCACCAATCATTATGTGCTATTGGTGATTAAGAAAATGTGCTTCTGATGAATTTCTAGGATTGCATAAATATAATTATTATAGTATTAAAAAATTGGAAAATACATATAAAGCACTGTGCAAAAATTGTAAGCAGGAGTGGAAAAATGCTGCAAGCTAAGAATGCATAAAAATGGAAGTGTTAATGGCTTATTTGTATCATTATAAAGGAACCTGTCCCAATATATAGTAAAGCCACCACCTTTAATGCCTCTTTTACAGTTTTCTACTGTGTTGTATTTATGTATCCAATCCCTTCTGCAGATCCCTAAAAAGACCTGATATTATACCCACAGTCTGATTCGATGGGAGTCTTTGGTCTTGATCCAGCGCCTCCTCTTTTCTTACGATCACCGTTCTCCTTTCTTGCTTCGTGTGGATGACATGTCCTATGTCCTCCACACAGTGTCCTCCATCTCACTCCTGTGCAGGTACAGGGGACACTGAGGGCAGATCAAAATAATTAGTGCTCACGTGCCGGCTTTACTTTAGAGTCTTTGGCGCTCTTTGGCCTTTCCTGTTGCATGAGCACTACAGTACTTCGTTCTGCACTCAGCGGAGCAGAGATAAGTGCGCCTGTGCAGGAGCGCAAGGGGGGACACTGTTTGGATGGCGTAGGATTTATTCCATGGCGCTTTACGTGTGAAAAGGGGAATACATAATAAACACAAGCACAGTAATCATGAACGTTACAAGTCACTGACTGATACAGGAGGAGAGAGGACCCTGTCCACGAGGGTTCACAGTCTACAAGGGATGGATGAAGGATACAGTAGGTGAAGGCAGAGCTGGTCGTACAAAGGTTTGGTGAAACCAGGGTTACTGCAGGTTGTAGACTTGTTGGAAGAGATGGTTCTTTAGGTTTCTTTTGAAGGTTTCCATGGTAGATGAGAGTCTGATTTGTTGTGGTAGAGAGTTCCAGAGTAGGGCGGATGTGTGGGAGAAATCTTGCAATTGTGGGAAGAGGAGATAAGAGGGGAGGAGAAAGGAGATCTTGTGAGGATCGGAGGTTGCTGCAGGTAAGTACCAGGTGATGAGGTAACAGATGAATGGAGGAGGCAGGTTGTGGATGGTTTTTGTATGCCATGGTTTTGAATTATCTCTGGGCAATGGGGAACCAGTAAAGGGATTGACAGAGGGGAGAGGCCGGGGAATAGCGGGTTGACAGGTGGATTAGTCGGGCATCAGAGTTTAGGATAGATTGGATTGGATAGTTAGAAGGGAGGTCACAGAGCAGGAGGTTAGGGGAGATGATGAGGGCATGCGCTAGGGTTTTTGCAATTCTTAGTTAAAAAATGTGCGGATCCGGGAAATATTTATTTTTGAATTGTGGGATTAGGGAGAGTGAGCAGCCATTGATTTTTATAGATAGGTCTGTTGGGGGGGTTGAGTGAGATGGGGGAAGGATGAGGAATTCTGTTTTGTTCATGTTAAGATTTAGAAATCTAGCAGAGAAGAAAGATGAAATAGTGGACAGACATTGTGGGATTCTGGTTAGTAGGGAGTAGAGATGAGCAAATTTGTTCAGGTCCCTCCTTATTTGGCAAGCTATATCGTTTACCAAAGAAGCGGATACCTGGAGCACTCTGATAATCAGGTGTCCAGCGCCGAAGCTGCATGTGTCGCGGCTGTTTCACTGTCACAGCACATGCGTGTTGGCCTCTCCATAATAATCTTTATTTTATATAGCACTAACATATTCCGCAGCGCTTTACAATTTGCATACATTATCATCACTGTCCCTGATGGGGCTCACAATCTAAATTCCCAATCAGTATGTCTTTCGAATGTGGGAGGAAACCAGAGAACCCGGAGGAAACCCACACAATCACAGGGAGAACATACAAACTCCTTACAGATGTTGTCCTTGGTGGGATTTGAACCCAGGATGCCAGTTCTGCAAGTTTGCTATGTTAGCCACTGAGCCACCGTGCTGCCCTCTTCATGCAGCCGGCCCGATCCAGGTAGCAGAGTTCCCTCTGCAGCTTATTCGGTAAGCGCTATAGCTTGCTGAATAAGGATGGACTCGAACAAATTCGCTCATCTCTAGTAAGGAGATGATATCGGTCCAGTGAGCTAGATCTATGTGTCATCATCCATAAAGTATAATGCACCTCCATAGTCATTCATAAAGAATAGTGCACAGCCCATAGTCATCCATGTACCAGTATGGTCACTGATATAAAAAACAAATAAATAAATATTCACCTAACTTTCACTCCCCAGCTGACTTCAGCATGCGATGGGACCACGTGACTTCACTCCCATTCACCCCGTCATGTGCACTCCGACATCAGCTGCTGGCCTCTTATTGGCCGGCAGCATATACTGTGGCACGTGTACCCGATGTGTCTGTGTGCCGCAATAAACTTCAACTGGATGTGCATCCGAGGACCCACATCAAGTTGAAGTTTCTACTGGCAAGTATGCCCTTTTAATTACTAGTACTAGATAGCAACATTTTCTGGACTATCTGACTTTTACAGAAAATTAACCTAAACTCAGTTGTAAGAATATAAGACTTCCAGGAAGAAAGTCCATAACAATCTGGTAAAATAATATACGATTTTATGCTGGACATCAATCAAAACTGTCTATTACAAAACCTTATTACCACCAGAAACTAAACAGAGCTCAGTTTTAATTTCTAAGCCCAATTCTTTTATTACTGAGATTTTGATAAACGCCTCTTATAGCTTTTCTTCAGTCTTGAATTCCCTGATTAGTTGCCTTCCGCTTTTATTCCATATTCAATTCCAGATCAGCAGTGAAATTCTGAATTATCAAATCTTCAATTAATAAAGTTTCACAGAAACAGTGTCACTCTTCTGTCTTCTATTGCAAATAGTCCCAGTGAAGATAACAGGACTAAGCTGCAATACCACACACAACCTGTGGACAGGGGTGGCGCTGTTTTTTTGGAAAGGTGCATCCAATTTTGTTATCTGTACAAACCCTTTAACTTAATTTACTTTATGAGATGTGATGAAGAATTTGTTTAAAATCTTGGATTATGTTTTGACTTTAATTTTTTAGTATTTATTTATAGTATAGTCATAGAAAAGATTTTAAAATTTATTTTTTAGCGTAAAAGCTTCTATGATTGTTTCCACTATTTTTGGAATTTCTCAAACTGATCAGCCCTCTGCTTTTAGTTGGGTGATATGGATGCAGATACAAGGGAAATTTCCTGTATCCACCAAATTAAACTTATATATCCTGCCTTAAAATCTAGAGTTTAGGAGATTGCATAAATAGTCATCCGAGATCCTCACAATCCAACGCCATCATGAACTTGATTCCCCCGGTGAGATCAGGTCGCACACACAAACAACACGGCAGACATGCATGAGAGGTTTTTACAAGATTCTGCTCTGGGATGAAAAGTGATGTTTTTACACACAGTATTCATCCTGCAAGACGTATTCTGCATGAGCAAATTGTCATCAGCCCACACAAATATTTATTTTCAATTTTTATATATATATATATATATTTGCTGTAATTTTCTTGTAAAAATAAATTGAAAGCATACTATTTGTCAAATGATTAATATTTTTACTTAAAGGAATTTTCTTACTGTAAAAACAGATACAAATATCTAAAAAAAAGTTAAAATAGTTCAAATTTGACAACATACTCACCCGTTCTTCATGGTTCCCTCATTACCAATGTTGGTGTCCCCTGCCTTATGTATCGACACCTATATAACTACGAGATGATGCATGAGCCAGCCAGCCAATCACAAGCTGCAGTAGTGACAGCTCAACTCAAGTGACATCACTGCACACCAGTCTAAAAAAAAAATGTGATTGGCAGCAGAGGTCACAGGTCAGATGGAACAGTAGTCGCAAGAAGCGCCGCAAAGGAAGAAGCAGGAGATTGTGAAAGGATTGCTTTTTTTTCCTCAGCAGAAGTTGAGTAGTGTAAATTAGATATGGGTGAATTTATTCCAGGAGAATTGAATTTTGCTTGAATTTTACAAAAATCTGTATTTTACAGAATACAGATTTTATTTGTAATTTTCTCTGAACTGAAGATGGCTGGCAAAACAATAAAGTAGAAAAAAAAGCATAATCCTCCCCTTACCTTCAGCTCGGCAGGGCTTTATCACCTTCCTCTCTGGCCGGTGCCCCCTGCTGTGCTACACACTGAGCTTTAGAAGCGGCCTGGGTTACTCCCATGTCACTATCTGCCTAGGAATATAGAAGGCCCACCAAGACACATACCGGTGCCTTGGTATTAAGACTCTGCACTGTGCACCATTACCTTCTCCTGGCTTGCCACTGCCTACATTGTCTTGAGCTTTCCTGTATCCTGTCTACCTGCTGTCTCCAGTGCTTCAAGTCCTCTCTCCATAGTGCCTTCCTGCTGTTGCATTCATGCCCGGGATCCATGGGCACACCTGGACCGGGGCTTAGAGGATCCACCTTATAAGGTGAGCCCTTCACACCGCTCGCCTGTCCCGGCACACCTGATGCTTTTGCTCGTCCGCTTCTCAGAGTCTTTTTTTGCCCAATTACATGCTGGTGCCTTCACTCTAGAACAGGACGTCCCTCCACAACCAGGTCTTGGAGTTGAAGGATTAAGGTCTTTGAGGTCTTCTTGACGTCACAATGTGCCATGACCTCTAAGGCCTCGTCACGGTCAGAAGTCCTGTCCAAGATTGAAAACACGTGACTTCGGAAAAAAGGCCCTGAAGACTGTATTCTGCATAACTTGTATTTTAATCATTGAAATCTCTGGTATTCCTTTGCGCATAAGTCCGGTGGGCGGAGCTACTCAGTGACTGACAGCAATCTCGGCAATCACAATGATGCAGAGAAGACTGTCAATCACTGAACAGGACCGCCCCCTGGACTCATATCCAATCACCAGGGATTTTAATGAATTAAGTGCAAGTTACTGAAACTTTTTCCACAATAACTTCTATCCATCTGCTGTGTAATATCCTGCCTGCAGATCAGATACCAATTACAACACGACAGGTTCACTTTAAGCTTATGACTAATTTTATATCACTATGAGACTGAAAAAAATAAATAAAAATCTGCACCAGCCCTTTAAAAAGCTTACAATGTTAACTTTATAAACAATTTATTGTTTTTTGCTTTTATATAAATCCTGATTATTATTATTATTCTGTATTTATTTTTTTCTAGCATTAGTCTCTTTGTTGTTGTTGTTGTTAATATTATTATTTATTTTATTGTGAGTTATTTTCTATTTTTATTCTTTTTTATCATCGTCATTTTTTATTTTATTTTTTTTTTTGGCCAAGTTTTTCTTCTTTGTTTTTTTTTTCATTCCGACTTCTCCAAAAATAGGTCAGAAATAATTGTTTCTGTCAAAAATCCCCAAAAGACGACGCAACGGCAAGTACATTGTTCAGTCCGTGTAATGATTTGGAGCTACTTGAGGGTAAAAGTTTGAATGGACAAATATTTGTTATGTTCTTACGAGTAACTCTTAAGCCTGTTAGTATTTTCCTTCTCGTCCGTTTCACATTTTGATTAGTGGATGAAGCTTTTTTTTTTTTTCCCATGCAGTAATGACTGTATACTGAAATTTTCAAGGGCCTGTTCATGACAATCCCATTTTCTGTGTAATTTCATGGTTGTCTTCTTGAATGAAGATATTGGCTGCTCTGAAACAGGAGGTCAGACGCTCCTGCTCCCTTTCAGTATTGTTCCGGAGTATGTTTCCTTTCAGCTGATGAAAAGTAATTCATCATTTACACCCCTGAATTCTGCCAGCAGTTTTTATTTTTTTTTAACAACTTTTTTTTTTTCCCTATGGTACCTAGACCCCTGAAAGAGATAAATAGGTTTCAATAGAGCAGTAGGGCCCCCCAGATCCGGAGAGCAGGTTACGCCTCCAAGGCTTTCGCTCGCCCCTTTCACATGATAGCGTTTGTCACCTTTCTACCTTAAGAAGTCAAATCCTGTCGGCTTGGTCATCTTTCAGCCTGTGTGAAGTGACTATGGCGCCCGCTGGGGCATGTGAGCTGAAAATTGTTTTCTTTTTTTCCCAATCTGTCAAGTTCCCTAAAGGGACAGCGGTGACAGGCCGGGGACTATCAAAATGCACTCCATGTGTAAAAGACACTGACGGAACTTCCCTAACAGAAGCCAAAAGGACTCCGACTTGTGACATCTTCCAAGACTCTTCATACCGAGAATTTTATTTTTTTTTTAAATTATTCCTGCCGGTTCTTATAAAAGTCTAATGTGCAAGAAATTATGGTAAAAAGAGAACAAAGAAAAAGTGGGAAAAAATATGAAGGTATATATATATAAACTGAAAAATATAAGTTTTCGTAAATGACTAAAAAACATAATTTACATTTCGGGTAAGTTCACACTAGGCGTTTTTTTTTCGCAGCAACAAAGCCTGATCTCTTGGCAGGAAAGAAGCCAAGAGACTGATCTGACCCTATATTTTTTTTTTTTCTTGTATTTTTGCTGCGGTTTTGCTGCATTTTTTGAGTGTTTTTTTGGCATTCTAGATTTGTTACTTGTGCACGCTGATAAAGTTTAGTGCAAAAAAAAAGTCCTATTCTATAAAATCAGGTTTTGGCACAAAAAAACACAGCAAAACCTGTTTTCAGCACTTTTATCACCAACCATTCTTGCCAATGGGTGAAAAACGGTTAAAAAACGCTGAAAAAAACATGAAAGAAGTGACACGCTCTATTGTGCAAAAAAACATGCAAGGCACAAAATACTGATGTAAAAAAAAACCAAGCTGTGTGCATGAGATTTCTGAATTCTCATAGACATAGCTGGTACTGTAAAACGTAGCTGAAAATCTGCATAAAAATGCTGAAAAAACGCCTAGTGCGAACTTAGTTTTAGGCTATGTGCACACAATGTGTTTTTGATGCGTTTTCGAGGCTTTTTTTTCCGCACGTAAATGGTCCAAAAACACAATGGATTACTTATGCAAGGTAATTCAATGACAATTCTGAAGTGTTGTGCACATGATCAGTAAATTTCTGTCTGTATTTGCAGCATTTTGTTTTCTGCAGCATGTCAATTCTTTTTTGTGTTCCTGTAGCGTTTTTGACTCATTGACTTCAATTGAGTCAGTCAAATCTGCAGCAAAAACTCAGGTGTAAAAAGGTTTCCGTATTTGCTGCAGATTTACTTCCAAAACCCTGGGAATTGTCAAAGGAAGTGATGTCAGAAGGAGGAAGAGTGTGTGGGCAGAGAATATGTGTGAGCGGAGAATACGTATGTGTGTCCATGTGTGTCTGTCTGTCTGTGTCTGTGTGTGTCTGTCTGTGTGTGTCTGTGTCTGTCTGTCTGTGTGTGTCTGTCTGTGGTCTGTGTATGTCTGTCTGTGTCTGTGTGTGTCTGTATCTGTGTGTGTCTGTGTCTGTCTGTCTGTGTCTGTCTGCGTGTTTCTGTCTGTGTGTGTACCCATGCGACAAACAACCCATAGTGATTGTACTTAGGCGTCGTCTGATGGGACTACTACTCCCATCCGGTTACGTCTTTTGTCACATATAACAGACCCATGAGCCGATGATGGGAGAATAGTCTCATGAACCGACGCCTGTGTTCAATTGTAAAAAAATCAAAACATTTACATAATTACATACATATTCACATACAATATACATACTCACTGAACGCCTAATCGCCGATGACTGTGTCTCCTGCAAACAATCAAGAGTAATAAACGAACATATACTCCCTGTCCGCCATAGTCCATTTAATACCAAGTGTCCCACATCGATCTCACCAGGCCACTGACAGGAGGTAATCGCTCCCGCAGTGTATCACTGAGAGGCCGTGAGGGTTCACCAGAGTTCATCAGCTGATCAGCTCCGGTGCTCTCACTAATGGCACCGCTGCATGAGAAAGTTCTCAAATAGTGGTAGTGCTGTAAGTAAGAGCACCGGAGCTGATTAACTCTGGTGAACTCTCACGGCAGCTCAATGATACACTGCAGGAGCGATTACCTCCTGTCAGTGTATCGCCGGCGGACGGGTAGAGCGGTCACATCTTGTGATGTGACTGTTCTACACATGAGATCACCATGGGACACTCAGTAATAAATGGACTTTGTTGGACAAGATAGTATTATATGTTGGTTTATTATTTTTTGAATGTTTGCAGGAGACGAGGGCATCGGGGATTAGGCGTTCAATAAGTATGTTAAATTTAGATTCAATAAAGGAGTCTGTGTGATTATTTCAAATAAAAGACTTTATTCTGGGTGTCTGTGTTTTTATACAATATCATTATTTGGGATTTTAATGGAGAAGTGTCTTATAGACACCTCTCCATTACTAACCTCAGTGTTTGATGTCACCTGACAATACAAAGGCGACATCAATCCCACAAATATGAACCCCACTTGGAACCGCTACAGGGCAAAAGGGAAGAGCAAGGCTAAGTGCCAGAATTGGCGCATCTATTAGATGCACCATTTCTGGGGCGGCTGAGAGCTGATGTTTTCAGCCTGTGGGGGTGCCAATATCCATGGCCACTTCCCAGGCCAATAATATCAGCCTGCAGCTGTCTGCCTAGCCTTTGCTGGTTCGATTTTATAGGGGGACCCCATGTCAATTTTTTCTGAGGTTCCCCTGTAAACTAGCCAGTAAAGGCTAAGCTAACAGCTGTGAGCTGATATTAATAGCCTGGGAACCTTTATGGCTATTGGCTACTTCCCAGAATATTAACATCAGCCCTCAGCTGTAGGCTTTCCCTCTGCTGATTAAGAAAATAATGCGGGAGCCCACGCAATTTTTTTTAAATTTTTTTGAAAAATAAACAGATATTGCATTTCAGACAGATTTCTGACAGTTGCTGTTTTGTTACAGCATACGTAGGTTAATTATGTTAAGGCTCCTACATAGGCTAGTGATTGTGTGCATGTGTGTGTGCCTTTATTTAAATCTTTACGTACCATTTTATTAATGAAGGTATCTGGCTGACACCTGTAAATTTGAACATGGTATGTAATGACATTATAGTCTTCAATTCCAAAATGGAGAATGAAAAAAGAGAGGTTGAACAAGGAAATTCTTTTTTTTTAAATAATATATCTTTATTTAGCTGTATGGATTTACAAAAACGCATCAAAAAGCGCGTATTTTCCGCTGCGTTTTTATGCCAAGAGATGCAGAAACCTTGCAGAAATTTCTGCAAGCAAATACACAACGTGCGCACATAGCTTGAGGGTCTGTGCACACGATGCAGATTTGTTGTGTTTTTTTATGTACATATTTGTCATACAACCTGAAGAGTTTCTTGATGTCATCACAGTGAATGAGAATCCTGAAGTCTCATGCACATGTTGCTTTTTTTTTAACTTACAGATTTGGTGCAGATTCAAATCTGATCTCTATAATTTATTTATGCCAAGATGGAGAGAAATATCCAATATTTACTGTTGGGCCGGCGTCACACTTGCGAGTGTGATGCGAGTAAGTCGCACGACTTTCTCGCATCAACACCCGGCACGGCCGCCCGCTCTCGGACCCGAGTGTGCAGCTGCATAGAAATACATGCAGCAGCACACTCAGGTCCGAGAGCGGGCGACCATGCCGGGTGTTGATGTGAGAAAGTCGTGCGACTTACTCGCATCAAACTCGCAAGTGTGACGCCGGCCTTGCACGAGATGAGTGAAAGATCAGTTTCCTCTAACTCGAAGAACAAAGATTTGTTGTATTTCGAAGTCAACGTGAAAGACTGTCAAAAAGTGGCACAGAAAAATGACCTCATTATGCCTATGGTTTATCTTGGGTGAAGGGTCAGGATCCAAGGTGACCAAGGTGTTTATTGAAGTTTAATGAGTGATAGATGCAGACATTTCAGCAAATTTCTGCTGAGGAAAAAACGTGAAAGGTATGGAGCAATATTCACTTGGTGGTACAAAGTGACATCACAATTTAGACTGATATAATAGGAAAAATTGGAATGAATGCTATTAAAATTACCTTAACATTTTGGGTAATTTTTGAGAGTTAAAAGTGCTGAGTTTCCACCGCCGCTCCCGATGTCTGTTGTTGACCGCAGCATTGATGTGAGCTAAGTGCTTCCAGAGTTGATGACACAAGTTGCTCAGAGTCGCTGAGCTCAGTGATTGGCTGCAGTGCTGTATATGCAGCAAAGTATCTTTAGGGCATAAAGGCACCTTGATGGTCACATTAGCATACCATGACAACAAGCTGATTGGTATCACTGTGCCCACAAAAATCACCAGCGACTGGCAACAGTAACTATTGATTGGTAAATGAACTTTTCAGTATTTAAAAAAATACATATTTTTTTGGAAATTTTCATGGATGCACAGACACCAAGGGAGTAATTTACCAGTGTTATACATCATTGTTAGCCTAAAGTGCGATGGACCGCAGTGTGGCAAATTTATAGGGGAGGGGGCACAAGCACATACATGTTCTGCAGTTTGGGATACCTCTGCACCAAAACAGCAAATACAAGCCAGCTAACAATTCGTTTGAGCAGGCGTAGATTTTTGCTAAAATTATGACCTTTCTGTTTTAGGTTCCAATATTTGCAGTTGTGATGACACAGCATTTAATCTTAATTATGCCATACATATATTTTCAGTAGACAAGGAGACATAGACTATTGTTCATATGAGTCTGAACGTTGATGCTTGAATTGAAGTTTGTGAATTGTTGAATGGCTGCTGTTTACCTATTATATCAGCTCTTACAGTTTATTGTGTTGCTATTTTTGGAGAACAGGGACGCAGAGTCATTGAACAATCGATGTGTGCTAATATGTTGATTACCTGTTCTATAAGTCCATGTAGTTTCTTGAACTGCAAAACAGTGAAGGACAAACTGCAGATTGATTAATTACTCAAACAATGAAAGTTAACCTCATCTCACCTTTCCACTGACCTGTAGATGATGATCTGGAGGACATGCGTGGGTCTAAAAAAGGTCTCTATCCTTCTGCAATGAGACTCTACAGAACAACAGCCAAGGCACCACGGCTCCATCAGGACAAATACAGGTTTGACATTCTTTAGGATACCATGGCCCTAGGTGGAGACATGCAGATCTTCTCCATTGACCATCACTGAACCCATGGAGACAGTCGTAGAAGCCAGGTTGGGACCCTTCAGTCACCTGGCCCCATGGAGACGTTCAGAGAAGCCAGGTTGGACAATCAGGTCACCTTGCCACATACCTAAATGGACTGTTAGCTTCCTAAGCTTGTTATTGCCTCCTCTCTGTGGCTGCCTGCCAAATGCAAGGTGCCACTGGTGGGGATAGTCAGCCCTCAAAGTCCCAAAGTTGTAGCTGCTCTAATCCGCGAGCCAGCGGAAGGGTGAGACTCTGTAATTTGCACTATCTTGTGTTTTTCCTGGGACTGTTCTATACATTATTGTCTTTTCGTGGTTCAATAAATAAATTATTACCACACTGTTTTACCTTCACCTTGTGTTGGCTGAGTAGTATTTAGCCCACAGGAAAGGAGTGCGGGCATTCAGTGGGATAAGCCCGGTCCATGTGGTCTTTCTAAAGACATCTGGGCCGGAGGACGAGAGCACGCACTGACCCTCTTGTCTCCACAGAAGTAAAGCAGAAGCCATGCCCTCTTCCACTGAAACCCACCCACTTATCTCTTCACAGAGTGCAAAACTGCAAAAAAAGTCACAAATATCTGTGCAAAAACGCATCAAAGGTTGCAACCTTTTTACCCAGGAAACCTGGTGAACAAACATTAATAAATTCCTTGAAGGGCATTTCCTAAGGCCGGAAGTTTCTGTGCCGTCCCTAAACTGCAATATGCTGGAGTAAGATGTGCCAAATTTATCCAGAGGCGCCTGCCTTTATTCCAGTTTATGGAGTCAATTAAAGTTAACCTCTCGGGTTACCGGTGGTCCTGGCTGCTTTTACAAAACCCCATCAACTTGTTTTCATTACTTTTGAAAAGTTGCAAGAGAAACGCAAATCAATGAAAAATGTGCAAATGTGGTGCACACTGCAATTTGTGGCATAATGTTATACATTTCCCTTTGTGTGTAGGGAATGGGGCGGCGATTGCCTTACTGCCCTCATGAATATGATTTGTATTTTTGAGAAACGTTCTCACACCTGGTCATCATCTTAGATATGTTAGTGTAAAAAAAAGTACAAAATTTTGGATACTGTTTCCCTTCGTGTTCATTTCTGCCCATTCTTACTTGATTTAAATCTTTTAAATGAATGAAAGCCATGTCAGAAATAGACTGAAAAGCTAAACATAAGAGGGGCTACACTCAGATTTTGTAAGTTTTTTTTCCTTTCTTTTACTTAAATGCTTGGACTTGCAGCAAAAAATAATTTTTGCAATTAGGTGATTCATTAAAAAATGTTGCACTCTTTGCCTCCTTTATCCTTAATGTTGCACTGCCTTATTCTGGCTGCAGAATGAGTTAACTAAGAGACCATCAGTGAGCTCATGCTAATGATCTTACAGGTTTGAAATTCCTTTATCTGTCATTTTCTGAGCTCCGCTCAGCTGACCATGGACCACATCAAAGTTTAATGTGCAGGGACCAAAGAACCTGTAAAAGCCAAGCGATGCAAAATTTTAATGAAACGCAAATGCAAAAAATTATTTAAAAACCCAAATAAATTTAATTAAAAAAAAAAGTTTCCAAAAGTGGACAATCCCTTTTAAAAAATGCAAGGATGAAAGCTACATTGGTAATGGATTGAAAAGCTGAAAAAAAGAGGGATTCTGTCAATATTTTGTTTCCTCGTCGGTCATCTGTGGCATGGACAAACATTAAAGCAACTGTAGGCATGATAAAAAAATCCAAAAATTATCCAATAATTTTAATTAATATCTTTATTGCTCTAGAACTAAAATTATAGCATGAAATTATTTTTCAAGATTCTCAGTATCATGAAAAGTGAAGAAAAAAGAAAAATAGCCGCGAGGAAAATGTGCAAACCACCATCGGTTCTACACGTTTCGTTTTTTTTTTGTTCCCTTTTGTTTAAATCCAGCTAAATTAAAAGCAGCATTTGTGTAATCTCCTCTTCCTTGTATATCGCTTTTCTTTGTTTTTGAAGGACAATAAAAATGTATTTGTTTTTAGAGCCTTTCTCGTTTTTTGCACAATCGCAACGTAAAGACAGACATTACGGAGCTGGCCGCTTCTCCGTAGACATGTTTATGTGACATGTAAGTCTGTAGAGGTACACATAATCCTAATATTTGTTTTAAGACATATGATATGATTTATCATTGCATAAAAAGTCACTATACATCCAGAAGAAGAATCTGTTTTATATCCCAGAATTTTTATACTAAATATATAAACACTGCAGAGAAACCACAGTTGATTTTACGGTTATTGCCCTGTAAAGCAATATGATTTTTTTTTCATGACACCATTCCCTAAATAGCTAGGTTTAAAAATGCTTATGTATGGCCATTTTGCCAAAGCAAAATGATCTCGAGCGTGCCAGACTTTGAATTCTCCGGCAATTGTAGCAGCACGAATCCCAATAAAACAGTTTCAAATGTTTCAATAGCAAAAAAAAAATAATTCTTCGAGAATCACTCTAAGTTGCAATTTTTGGAGCCGTTTACAAAAAATAACTGCGGAGGTTTTATCCGGCAGAGGTTTTTGTAATATCGAGATGCTTTTTGTATTTTAGCCTTTCTTTTTTTTTTTTAAGTAGTTTTTAGGTTTAGATTCCCGCAAACAGATTTCCTTTGCTATAAATGAGCCGTTCCCGTGCGCGTAAATTATGGATCTTATTCTTTTCATGTCTGCCTGCGGCGTTCCTGAGAAGGTATCGTTGACCCAGCCGGCGTAGAAGATACAATCAGAAGTAAAAACAGAAATTTAAGATACTGAGTAAAATATATTACTTGCCAATTTTCCACAGTAACTTTTCATCATTACTCTAAAATTACTTTTTAATGCAAAAAGTAGTTTCAATCACATTGAGGCCCACATGATTCAGATACTATCATAATCACAATTAGATTACATTACTGCAATCAGGAATGGAGATCATTAAGGGAAAGAATATAAATTGCTTTAGTTTTACAAGTACTGAGCTAGCAAAATTATAATTAATCTCCATTTATAATCTTTTCTTTCATAGAACTGCAAAGCATGCGACTTTAAGGCCATCAATACAAATTAGAAATAAGTCATAAAGCTCTCCGTGCCGCCACTGGAAATTGTAGAAAGTTTCCTTATTTCCGTCTCATCTTGTCATGATTCCGGCAGGAACTTACAGCAGTTTGGTGCATTCATGTTAGATACTTCTGGCAGTGAATACACAGAGAGGAGCTTGTGTAAGGAGGGGAAATTACACTTGACGATCTCTCTTTGTGCGCAGTTGGCTGGGTTGAAGATGCGGGTTCTTTGGAAAAGGATGGAACACAAAAACCTAAACCTAAAATCTATAACATGGCTTTGTGTTGATCAATAAGTTGTACTTTATCCCACTAGCCAGACTTTCCTCAATTTAGAATTTTCCATGAGAAATGACTTTTTTATTCTCCGGTTGATAGTTTTTTGTTTGGGGGGGATGGTCCAATTTGTAGTTTTTATCATTAAGATTTTGCAGTAAAGTGAACCTGACAGCTGATACATTACTGCCGATCCGTAGACAGCAGGTATCAGATTGTGGCTGGATGATTTCACCCATATATGTTTAATTATGAATCGCTGCAACATTTCAAAGTTTAAAAGCCACCGGGGGCCGAATTCCATGGGAGACTAGTCAGACAGACGGGCTTTTGGTGGCTCCTCTGTGACCGTTGCCCTGGAGTGACACAGGGAGAGACCTGTCACTCAAGGAGAGCGGGAAGGGAGAAGCCACCAGGGACCACCTGCCCAATTTATCTAAACATATAGGGCTGAAATCATGCAGCCACGGTGCAGTAAATACTGTCCATACACCGGGCAGCATGTATCAGCTGTCCTGTACCCTTTAGACTTTATGATCTCTTCTTGTCCTATTTTTGGGGAAGGTGAAGTGACCCTGATTTTTCTTTTTTCATTTCAGCGTTCACCAAATGGGATAAATATTATGACAATTTATTAGTTGGGACAGTTACGCATACGGCAATATCAAATATATTAATTTTTTTAGATTTTCAATAAGTTACGGAAAAAGGAGCAATTTGGACTTTTAATTTTATATATTTTTCATTTTTTTTATAGTTCTGCTCCTGATTCCACTGTATATACGCAATGCACACATGCAAATCTGGGCCCTGAATCCTCAGGGGCAGGACATCGTCCAGGTGTCCTGCCCCTGAGGATTCACTGGGGTGCATACAGAAGGTTGCCCCAGACTAGCACAACACAAGCCTCAGGGCTGATATAAACCTATACAAATGGCAGTACTACCCTATTAAGTAAGGGAGGATGGAAAATGCCTCAGGGTTCTGTCGCCAACTTTCCTACAAGACATTGGAACAGGTGAGTGTGATCATGCGCATTAAGTGGTGGTAATAGGAACCAAACTGAAGAATGGATTATATATTTTTCCTCTGTATTCAAATTTCCAGTAAAATAAAGGGGTTCTCTAGAAAATAGAAATTACTTTTATCGATCTCTTTGCAGAGCTCAAACCATTCAGATTTACCTTATGCAGCATTTTGATGCCTAAGCCAAGATCTTATAGGAATATTTTCATGTCTATATCTCCAGTTCAGAGAAGCACCGTTCCCCAGCCTCCTGACTTCCTGCCAGTGGGTGGTGCATTTCTGATGGCTGACAATTTGGACCAACAGAGTGGCTGAGCCACTTGCCAGAATTGTGTGCTGCTGGTGCTGCCTCTGCTTGTAGCATGGGGAGGATGTTACAAGCAGAGGCAGCATCAGGAGAGCACAAGTGCACAGAAGTTGGCAAACCTAGCATTCCATCCAGCTTCAGAGTACTTACAAGCCCTTTACAATTGTATCCATTTATGATGCCGAAAATACTCCATTAAATGGAGTCATAATTGCACATAAAAACTAAGAAAATCACTGAGACATTGCTAGTTATTCTGGCTGACTGCCATAAAAAAGTAGAGGAACTCCAGTTTCAGAAGCAGTATGAACATGAAGGATATGTCCTAAAGTCACGACTGCTTTATGATTTGAAATATGTCGCTGGGACTATATGCACCAAAAGTATCATGGGTAATAAATGTCCCTCTTCTCTGCAGCTTGACTCTAAAAAGGCATAGAACACGGTATGAGAGAATAAGGAAAAGTAGCTACTCTCTGAGAAAGCAAAGAAAAAAAATAAGACAACATTAGGTTAAATAAGTATTAATCATCCCCCTCTCTCAGAAAAAACTCCATTTCCTCCATTACTAGGGCGGAGTCCAATTGCATTACCCATTGCTGCTCCTTTCATGATATAAAGATGTGTTCTCTATTTTTGCTTTAGACAACAAATCCTGAGGAGGGGTGAAAGATGACCAGATTTATAATAAACAAACAAAAAAAAAATATGATTTTGTGATACTTTGTCTGGAGAAGTTTCCGCTATATACATGTGCTTCTTTGTGGCCCTCTAGTGGTTGCGATGTGAACTGCAGGATTCAGAGGGTTTGGCTGGACAGTTGTGTTGTTATTTCCTAGAATTTGTTTAGTGAGATCTTGCAGTTCACATAAAAGTCAGGGAGGACACATCTGTGTGATGTAAGTAAAACTTCCAGGTGTCTTCTGTTAGTCATTGTAGATAAGTGCACATTACATTTGCAGTAGTTTTGTGCCGGCTATCTGATATATTACCGTGTTCGGTAAATAGCTGAGAATGTTTTGCTGTAAGGATCTAGAATGTAACAATCCAGTTTTGTTTCACATTCCCACGAGTTTTATTACACAATCAGAAATCCTTCTAATGATACAAGACTGATACGTACAGGTGTTAACATCGGAAACATCTGGATATACCCGTAGGTAGCAGAAGACGCAGCACACTTAAACCTTTGGGGAATGGAAGACATCTGCTTCTTACTCTTTAAAATTGATACTAAATTGCAGTTTATCAGATTGTTTTACAGCACGCTGTACTGTACACTGTTATTCTACTGCAATTATCCAATGAAAAAAAAAAAAATAAGACAACGCTTGGTTCAATAAATCCTCACTTAAGTATTAACCATCACCCTCGGAAGAAGCTCCATTTCCTCTGCATTTTCTATGAGAAAAACATACTTGCTGCATGTGAAATATGTATTCTTCCGTTTCTTTATAACAGATGTTAGTGGAGCTGGAACTGATGTACGGCACATGTCAGAAATCCTTTCGAGGATTTGTGTGTAATAAATGTTACATAGTTGAGATTTTTAAGACAAAAGTGATAGAAATGTATTTTAATTGTATATCGAACTGCAGTAATTAAGGCAGAGCTCTAGGGAATACACTGTGTAATGTATACTGCAAGTTCCGCAGGGGCGGAGCTTGACACACTGATTCTAAAATCACTGTTGAGAGAATCCCTGTGTCATGAACTACTCCCTAAGGGCTTATGTGTTTTTTATTGTTTACAGAAAGACAGTGATGACTGGATATAGGTGGACGTTATCCGTCTATCAGCCAAGCGTAAAAACGTGGCCACATTACAACTGATGGGAATTGATTTTGCATCAACGTAATCTATTTCTCATACAAGCAGTTGTGTAGTGTGGGTTGCCAGTGCCCGTAGAAAGGCATGTTTTGCGCCCCTGTTAAGGGCTCACCTAGTTTGGTGGATTTTCTAAGCCATAGGTCAGAGAGTGCAGCTCAGATCAAAGGAGACGGCACAGCAGAGCCAGGAGGCAAGTGAATCAGCAAGGACCAGGTCACTGGGGTTCCAGGAAAATAAGTAGACAAGCAGTGTAGGAAACACCAGAAGACACAGCATCAGTCGTGTGGATGGACTCGGGAACTGAAGGTGAATTGCAATCTAGGACTTGCAGCACACAAATGGTAAAGGCTAAATTGCATGCTATCAGGAGACAGATGGTCAATTGCAGAGACTTATGCAAATATAAGACAAATGGTTAATTGTCAGGCAGCAGTAATGAACAGGAAAGCAGGAATAATTGTTAGACATTGTTAAAGCAGTGAAGAGCTTGTTATGCACACAGCAGACAAACGGTTAACTGCAAGTTTGAACCAAGAAGTAAATGTAGATAGTTGATAAACAAGTGGAAGTTGGCTGAAAAGATGATTAGTCAGCTACTTGAAGTGGATAGCCAATCTCCTATAGTACATGTGGAACTGTATGTTATGCTTACTGTGCTTACTGAATAATAGCTGTCTGAATCAGCCTTAAAAGGCGTTGGTTGGTAATGTCAACTGTGGTTGTTGGGGCACTACAATAATGCAGCATGGACTTGCATAATGGAAATTAATCCTAGGAGAAGGAACCAAGAACCAACACCTGAAGGAGGACAGGGGAATAACAAACCTCTAACCCAGTAATAATGCTCCAAGTGCCCCTTAAAAAAGTACTAATGATCCCTGAAAAAGTCATGATGCTGCTTATGTGCCATCTCTATAAAAAATAGACTTTATACTCACCTAATCCTAGCGACCCTTACAGTGTAACAACAGCGTCCCTGCAGGACCCCTCTCCCTCCTCCCGGCAGGGACACTGACATGCTCACCACCACCGACGCTCTGCTATGTTTTTGACTCTGGCTCTCAGCTTCCTGCGCAGTTCTCCTGGCAAGGCTGTTATGTTTTGGTAGCTGAGGAGAGCAGGCAAAAATGGCAATACACCAGAGAGGTTGGAATCTATTGGATTGCAGTACCCTGACTAACCACCACAACTAAAGGCAGTCGTGGAGCGTTCCTACGTTGGTCATAGACGCCTCGTCACAGCCTGAGAGATTAACTACACCTAAAGATAGAAAGAGGAAAGCTATCTGCCCCGGAGCAGATCCCCAAAGAACATAGGAAGCACCCAAACATGTAATGGCGGTTAGACAAGAGTAAATACAGACACAGACAGAAAATAGTATGAGCAAACGCTGGGGCCCAATCTACCTAGACAGAAAAGGATAGAAAGGATACTCACTGCAATCCAAAAAAACCCTAAAAAATGCCAACGCTACTGATTGCAAAAACACCTGAGATCACACGATCTCTACCACCTAAATCAGTTCTCTGGTGTAACAAAACTAAGCCGCAGCCACTGAAAAAACTGGAAAAGGCAAATGAACATATAACAGTGGCTCCAGCGGAACTGAGAGGAGCCCAAGCCCCCCGGGGGGGGAACCTGGCTAACCTCACAGAAATGCAAAGAAATATGCAAATGGTAAGCACAAAAACAAAAACAGAAAATATCTTATCTGAAAGCAGAAGAAGAGGCAAGACTCAGCAAGCTTCCAAGTGAACCAGGAACCACAGTTGAGACAAGAACAATTGATCACCGGCAACCATAAAGGGAGGGAACCTCCCTTATATCAAGCCACTCCGTGACCCCTGATTGCCAATCCTCATTGAATGGTTCAGTACTGTTTGTAACCACCAGAGGGAGCTTCTGCTCAGAATTCATTTCCAAAACATTCACAACACAAGGCATTTGGGGCACACACGCACTTCTCATTTCTTAAAGGGCCAGCACGCATACTCCTAAAGTGTCCCCAGCCTACAGCTGGGAGACATTAGGAATATAAGGCATCGTCCCCTGTAGGGAGGTTCCTGAGCAATCTTAGTGTCTAGTTAGTCTTGCACTTGCTAGTCAATTGTAAGGTTGTAAGGTCCTTGAACCTGATCCTGCCTTGTCTTTACCTGTTCCTGAACCTGTCAGAACAAGCACCTCTAATCCAGAACCCCTCCCATCTAACCAGAAATCCTGTCTGGACCAGTACCTGCCTTCCAGAACCCGTCCTGTCTAACCAGCCATCCTTTCTGAACCAGCATCAGTTTTCCTTTCTGCCAGTGATCCTGCTCCTGCCCCACCTGACACTGCGAGTCTTTACCTGCGACCCTGTCCCTGACCCTTGGATTCAGCTGCTTCAGTACCGGAGACTGCCACGGAGTGGTACCTGGTGGCTACCTGTGGCACAAGCCATCAGGGGTTCTTGTGAAAAACAAGGTAGCTACTTAGGACAAGCCCAGCCCATGGCACAATGAGTCTACACCAACCAGCGTGACACACAGACAGTGGACCAGCACAAATAATTCTCACTGAGTGCACTCTTAGAAAAAATATATTAAAGTCCCCTTAGTGCCGCCTTAAAAATAAATTACTCCCTCTCAGGACATCCTCCAGATATAATAATGCCAACTTTTTTCAACCTCTCACAAAGAAATAAAGCGACTAAGTCCTCTTTACTGCACAAATTGAGTTGGCACGAGTGGTGCAATGCAGTTTTATCATGCAATGGGGCGCTGGTATACTGTAGGCCATAAGCCAATAGCAGATTGCGACCAATAGAACAGAGAATGGTGGGTCAGGGAGACTGTGACTCAGAATCCAAAGGCATTAGCGCCATGTTGATGCCGATCTAGGCAATTTCCTGGAAGTCCTTGGAGCCCTACCAGAAGTATAGAGCATTTGCGCGATACAAGATATTTAGGGATAGTAATACCACTACTACTTTTATATTCTTTTGAACTTTTATGCCCCTATATATTTTGCCCCTAGGACAACTGCCTCTGTTCCCTTCCACCATGTTCACTATGTAAGTATTGAGGCTAGGCTTTCCTTTACTTAAGGCAATTATATGGTTCATTGCCCAAGTCTGAATAAGGCGATGTTCTGATTGGGTTTGGTCCTTTCTTTAACATATACACTAGGATAAACTCCCAACAAGTTACATGGAGGCCGATACAGTGGCATTGGTTACGGATAGACTTCCATTCATAGACCTCTTTACTGCCACTCAGAGACTTCAAAATAAAAGGAATGTATAAGTTTTCTTGATGATGCGGGATAGAATGATGTAGTCTACCATACTATTCCTTAATACTTTCCTTTTTCTAGTATATACATATACCAGTCAGACGGAGATGAAAAGCACATTTTTTGGCATCAGTCTAACAAAAGAGTTGACACATAGACACATTTGGCAATTAACATGAGCAATTCATATCGTAAACCCTGGGTGGCCATATATTGACACATGTAGTATAAACATCTCCCAACAGAATATCACAAAATCGTGTTTTTTATTAAAATATGGTCAGTTCACGACACTCAATTTAGGATATGTTGAGACAAGAACAAAGGTAAGGAAGGACGCAGATGTAAGTTAGGGGAGAATGTTTTTCTTTCAGACTGGCGGAGATCTTAGACGTAATTGACCATCTATGACCTCTATGAAGAAACAGCTGAAGTATTAGGATGAGATTACAACAAATCAATGCTCTAAACATGGTTTATATGCTGTAACACAGCAGTCATTAAATGAGGTCCGTGTGTACTGCTATGTAAGGATAATTTTAATAGTTCTTAATATGTACCCATCAGGTTTAAAAGCTATAATCACCGGGTCAGAAAGCTACAGTGTGATGTCACGCTGCTTCCACGAAGTGCAATTAAGTTCTACTAAAGTGCTAAAACTTTTAAAGACACGTGTGTGATTAAGCCTGCGCTTTACTATAAGAGCATATTACTTTTATGACATATTATTGCTTTAATGGTGATTGGAAGGCAAGTAATGGCATCGGCAGGTCCTCGTAGAAAGGCTTGTAGCATGTGTGAGTGCATTAGGTGTATATAGGCGTTCACTAGATTTTATAGTGCTTTACGACAATGCACATCACAGACTGTATTATTTATAAAGGACATCTTAATATACAATTTTATTTAAGAGTAAATTACATTAGTCTGATAAGTCACACTGACATCCATTTATCGTCGGTCCACCATCAGTGCAGGATGGAATGAGACGCTCTTCAGATACTTAAAATTCCGCATTATGCCATTCCTCTGTTATTCCTCTTGTAAACGTAGAAATATCAAATAAACGATGTGAAACTATGTAAGACTGATTGCTCTCAGTGGGAGAAACAAACTAATAATCTTGTAGCTATGAGACTTAACAAAATAAAATTAGCAAGCTCTCTTCATCAGGCACGGTTGTGACAAAGTACCTGAAGAAACATGACATGAAGAGACATGACATAATAATAGAAAGATTGCTTTCTAACATTACTTTTTTTTTATTTTCGTTAACCATTTTCTTTTTTGTCATTTTTAAAATGTAAATGATGAAAATATATATATATATTTTTTCCTACAATACAAAGGCAATGTGTCATCTGTAACTTGAGGCTTTTTTATAGATCACTTCATGTTCAACTTGCTTAACTGTTCACAATAACAGAAATTTTGACCAGGGGTGCCCAAACTTTTTCATGTCACTGTACACACACACACATACATACATATGCATACATTACACACACACACAGTACAGATCAAAAGTTTGGACACACCTTCTCATTTAAAGATTTTTCTGTATTTTCATGACTATGAAAATTGTAATTCACACTGAAGGCATCAAAACTATGAATTAACACATGTGGAATTATACACTTAACAAAAAAGTGTGAAACAACTGAAAATATGTCTTATACTCTAGGTTCTTCAAAGTAGCCACCTTTTGCTTTGATGACTGCCGGATTCCTGCAGCGGGAACATTGTCCTGCCTCCTGTGAGTGCGATCCCAGTGCGATGCCTCTCCATTGATGCCCCCTCCCCACATGTTACATTTGGACCATAAGACGCACCCACACTTGCCTCCCAAATTTGGAGGAAAAAAAGTGCGTCTCATGGTCCGAAAAAATACGGTACATTTGTTTGGTGATCTGAAACATTTAATTGTGACAAAGATGCAAAAGAATAGGATATCAGGAAGGGGTCAAACACTTACACAAACATGGTACATATATACTAGCATACACATAGATAATCACACATACAAATATACACCCAAAATACATACCTAAACACCCACATATTTATCCTATACATGCACACATACAGTGCTCAGCATGAATGTGTACATCTCCTTTGAAAAGAAAGATTTTAATCAGCATCAGTACAAGAACAATGTCCAAACTTTGACAAGACTGACTCTCATCGATCATTTTTTAACCCATAACAAAGGTTAGTAATAGGACATTTATTACAAAATCTTCAGTATTACTCAAATTAGTTCATGCAGAAATGAGTGCACCCCACATAGAACACTACGACGTCTGGTATTTTGTATGAACTCCATGATTTTTAAAGGATTTGTCAGGTCCAAATCAATAAGTCTGCAGCCACTCTGTGTGACTGTATCTTGGATCATTGTCATGTTGGAAAAGCGCTCGTCTACCAAGTGCATGGAGTGATGGCATCTTCTCTTTCACTATAGAGCAGAACATCTGTGAATTCATGATGCCATCAATGAGCTGTAGCTCCCGACACCGGGAACACTCATGCAGCTTTACATAAGGACATGGCCACCACCAAGTGTCACTGTGGGCACCATGCATTTTTCTAAATTAATTCAGTACTCATTTATGCTGAGCACGCACGTTCATGCATACATACATATACACACACATATACAGGACATGTATACTCACGCACAAATGCACATACATAAACACATAGATGCCGCAAAGTAAAAGACCAACACTGGATATAGACAAAAATATATAGATGCCCCCCTCCAACACCTGATCCAATGGACCCATACGCAAATCACCATATGAGAATTGGAGGCAGCATTCAAAATAATTAACTATTGTTAGCCAGTTTTCCTGCAGAGAAAACACAACAGAAACCGATGAACAGACTCAACTCAAAAGTCAAAATAAAGGTTTTTGAGAGTAATGTTTATTTGCAACACAATAGTGATAGGGTGGCATCTACAAACTTATTTTACCATTAATTGGGGCACAATCAAATTGTAATTTATACTTTCAATGCAAATCAAATCTCCCAAACAAATGTGGAGAACTTGTCAAATTCGAGTTTCAGTGGATTTGCACATCTCTTGATGCTACAGCTTTAAGGAGAGTAATTGTGTAACAACTTCCTTAAGTCAAACTGGCTAAATCTCTGGCAAGGAGGGTCCCAGGAATAATGGATTCCTAAATAAGTTGCCAGTGCTGCTGAAGCTTCCTAAGCCCTCCCAGGCTATGAGTGCTGCTGAAGCTTCCTGAGACCTCACAGGCCACCAGTGCTGTTGAAGCCTCCTGAGACCTCAAAGGCCACCAATGCTGCAGAAGCCTCCTGAGACCCCCCAGGACACCAGTACTGCTGAAGCCTCCTGAGACCTCCCAGGCCACCAGTGCTGCTGGAGCCTCCTGAGACCTCCCAGGACACCAGTGCTGCTGAATCCTCCTGAGACCTCCCAGGACACCAGTGCTGCTGAAGCCTCCTAAGACCTCTCAGAATACCAGTGCTGCTGAAGCCTCCTGAGACCTCCCAGGACACCAGTGCTGCTGAATCCTCCTGAGACCTCCCAGGACACCAGTGCTGCTGAAGCCTCCTAAGACCTCTCAGGATACCAGTGCTGCTGAAGCCTCCTAAGACCTCTCAGGACACCAGTGCTGCTGAATCCTCCTGAGACCTCCAGGACACCAGTGCTGCTGGAGCCTCCTGAGACCTCCCAGGACACCAGTGCTGCTGAATCCTCCTGAGACCTCCCAGGACACCAGTGCTGCTGAAGCCTCCTAAGACCTCTCAGGATACCAGTGCTGCTGAAGCCTCCTGAGACCTCCCAGGACACCAGTGCTGCTGAATCCTCCTGAGACCTCCCAGGACACCAGTGCTGCTGAAGCCTCCTAAGACCTCTCAGGATACCAGTGCTGCTGAAGCCTCCTAAGACCTCTTGGACACCAGTGCTGCTGAATCCTCCTGAGACCTCCCAGGACACCAGTGCTGCTGAAGCCTCCTAAGACCTCTCAGGATACCAGTGCTGCTGAAGCCTCCTGAGACCTCCCAGGTCACCAGTGCTGCTGAAAGGTTACTTGTGTGATATGTCGATTATGCTCCATCATCAGAACAGCCCCGACATCCAATTGTAAATTTAGGGGCTGGAAAAAGATTGATTGAAGGGGTGTGCAGAGGTGTGGTTATAGGAAAACATGTTGGCATCATACTTTTGGAGTTACATCAGTAAAATTTAGAAAGTAAGCACTTGTGTTATCTGGCCACATGCTAATGTCTGCGGTATTGGAGTAGAACTCAACTTTAAGAACTTAGATAATTATAGAACCTTTAAATAACCATTTGGGGACCAGGTTTTGTGATTTGTAATACAGGCAAGAAAATGCAGCCACATTATGGTTGTAATCTACTTCTAATATACATATAATGTCTATATTGAGTGTCGACCATACAGTACATGAATGTGAATGTCACGACGAGCAGTAACAAGCGCCCAACCGCCCGCGGTTATCTGAATCAGTCTCATCAGCCTATGATATAATTCTGTGTATTATTTATACCAATCACCGCCGCCTATAATATATTACAGAATCAGAAAGCAACGTGTTCTACTCCTTGATAATTCAAACATTAAAATTCTACTTTAATAATCCCATCCTTCAGGCTTTGCTGGCTCTTTATGTATTAATGCAGAAATTATCCTAAACAGTTAGATTATAATGTCTTTAAAGATTAGACACTCGGTGATGAATATTAACATCTCCACTTCTCCGAAAAATCTGTGCTAATAATATCTTAGATAATACATTTACTTTACATAGTGCAAGGTCCGACTCCAAGAACCGTCTCCTGGATATTTGGGATTCAGATCCCGCAATGTGCTTAACCAGCGACATTTAAATATACGGTCGGACAACTCTTATTTTTTTATTTGCATATTTTCCTATCTTAATTCCCCGCTCGTCAGAAGCTGACTAGGACCTCTTAACCCGATCGTTTTCTAATCCTAATTCAGTAGGAGGCATGCAAATATATATATAAAAAGTAATGCGGGATTAGCGGTCCTACGCCAAAGGAGGCTGGTTTCTGCTCTTGGTGGTCTTGGCCGTGTCTTTATTTCTTAACGTAATCGTCAATCTGTCAAGTAATTTTAAATTCTTGACTAAGTGCAGATGCGCATATATTTGTACTCTAGTGAATGCTAGGCCGAGTCCATTAATGAGAGGAGGAAGACAAGTATGTTCTACATGCTCCTCTGTCATTCAGATCTCATAGAAGTCACCCGTAACTCTTCAAATCTAGAAATTAGTGATTCTGAAGTATAAGAAGATAATACATGATCATAATACCTGGTGCATGCCAAATACACTATATTACCTCAGTATTGGGACACGGCCTAATTATTGAATCTAAATTCACCTGTGCGTGATATTATTGAGAAGTGGAAGGAGCCGCAACAACTCATCCACAAAATGGAGACCCCATAACATTATAGAGCAAGGTCACCGAGTGTTGAGGAGCAGAGAGCAGAAAAGTCACCACCGATCTGCTGACTCCATAACTGCAGAGTCCAAACCTCCTCTGGTATTAACATCAGCATCAACTCTGCTCCCCGCCGGGAACTTCATGGCTGAGCAGCTGCATGCAGCGTTACATCACCGAGCACAATGCTGAGCGTCAGATGAAGTGGTGTAAACACACCACCACTGGACTCTGGAGGAGACGTGCACTGTGCAGTGACAGATCACACTTCTCTATCTGCATATGATGGAGGAGTCTGGGTTTGGTGATTCCAGAAGAAGGTTACCGGCCTGGGTGCATTGTGCCCACTGTACAGTTTTGGTGGAGGAGGGATAATGCTATGGGCTTGTCATCAGGGGGCGGCCTCAGCCTCTTAGTTCCAGTGAAGAGAAATCTTAAGGCTTCAACCAAGACTTTTTGGACAATTGTAGCTTTCAGCTTTGTGAAATAAGTTTGGCAAAGGTCTTTTCTGTTCCCCATGACTGTGCCCAGTGCACGAAATCCATACAGACATGGATGGGGGAGTTTGGTGGATGCAGAAAGCCCAGATCTCAACCCCACCCTAAACTAGAATGGAGATTGTGAATCGGACCTCCCCCCAACATCAGTGTATGACCCCACTTTTGGATGGAGGGTCAAAAGTTCCCATAGACTCCTCCAAAATCTTGTAGAAATCCTTCCCGGAAGATCAGAAGCTAAAAAGGATCCAACTCTACAGTATATTAATGTCTATAGCTGGAGAATGGGGTGCAATGTGGAGGAGGCACATATATTTGTTATTGAACTTCTTGGTACTGTGTTGGTTGTGCATTATGATAACTCTATGAGTGACAACGAGAGGGCCATTTTGAACTTATAAGTGATACATAAGTCTTTCTCTCTACTCCCAACCACGCATGTTCTTCATTGCTGTCTACTTGTTGGCTTGGCTTTGTTAGGAAAAAGCGATAATTGGTATTTTCAGTTCTGCAACTTCAGCATTTTTTAATGGCAGCATAAAGTACTATCAGTACTCATCACAGGTGCATTCACCTTGCTTTATGATTCACACTACAGATCTCCTTCATCTGATTGACTCATGTGTACACAGAGCTATAGCTATATTAGGTGCATAGGTTTCAGTCGCTCCCAGTTTCTGGCCCATATGATACCCAAAGGCTTCCTTGCCACATTAGAAGTCACCGGTATACAGGTCCTTCTCAAAAAATTAGCATATAGTGCAAAATTTCATTATTTTCCATAATGTAATGATTACAATTAAACTTTCATATATTTTAGAATCATTACACACCAACTGAAATTTGTCAGGTCTTTTATTGTTTTAATACTGATGATTTTAGCATACAACTCCTGATAACCCAAAAAACCTGTCTCAAAAAATTAACATATTTCAACCGTCCAATAAAATAAAACTGTTTTTTAAAAACAAACAAAAAAAACATCAAATAATAAAGTTCAGTTATGCAGTCAATACTTGGTCGGGAATCCTTTTGCAGAAATGACTGCTTCAATGCGGCGTGGCATGGAGGCAATCAGCCTGTGACACTGCTGAGGTGTTATGGAGGCCCAGGATGCTTCGATAGCGGCCTTAAGCTCATCCAGAGTGTTGGGTCTTGCATCTCTCAACTTTCTCTTCACAATATCCCACAGATTCTCTATGGGGTTCAGGACAGGAGAGTTGGCAGGCCAATTGAGCACAGTAATACCATGGTCAGTAAACCATTTACCAGCGGTTTTGGAACTGTGAGCAGGTGCCAGGTCGTGCTGAAAAATGAAATCTTCATCTCCATAAAGCATTTCAGCCGATGGAAGCATGAAGTGCTCCAAAATCTCCTGATAGCTAGTTGCATTGACCCTGCCCTTGATGAAACACAGTGGACCAACACCAGCAGCTGACATGGCACCCCACACCATCACTGACTGTGGGTACTTGACACTGGACTTCAGGCATTTTGGCATTTCCTTCTCCCCAGTCTTCCTCCAGACTCTGGCACCTTGATTTCCGAATGACATGCAAAATTTGCTTTCATCAGAAAAAAGTACTTGGGACCACTTAGCAACAGTCCAGTGCTGCTTCTCTGTAGCCCAGGTCAGGCGCTTCTGCCGCTGTTTATGGTTCAAAAGTGGCTTTACCTGGGGAATGCGGCACCTGTAGCCCATTTCCTGCACACGCCTGTGCACGGTGGCTCTGGATGTTTCTACACCAGACTCAGTCCACTGCTTCCTCAGGTCCCCAAGGTCTGAAATCGGTCCTTCTCCACAATCTTCCTCAGGGTCCGGTCACCTCTTCTCGTTGTACAGCGTTTTCTGCCACATTGTTTCCTTCCAACAGACTTCCCATTGAGGTGCCTTGATACAGCACTCTGGGAACAGCCTATTTGTTGAGAAATTTCTTTCTGGGTCTTACCCTCTTGCTTGAGGGTGTCAATGATGGCCTTCTTGACATCAGTAAGGTCGCTAGTCTTACCCATGATGGGGGTTTTGAGTAATGAACCAGGCAGGGAGTTTTTAAAAGCCTCAGGAATCTTTTGCATGTGTTTAGAGTTATTAGTTGATTCAGAAGATTAGGGTAATAGGTCGTTTAGAGAATCTTTTCTTGATATGCTAATTTTTTGAGACAGGTTTTTTGGGTTATCAGGAGTTGTATGCCAAAATCATCAGTATTAAAACAATAAAATACCTGACAAATTTCAGTTGGTGTGTAATGAATCTAAAATATATGAAAGTTTAATTGTAATCATTACATTATGGAAAATAATGAAATTTTGCACTATATGCTAATTTTTTGAGAAGGACCTGTATAATTAGTAGATAGGAGATCTTGATAATTATTTTATTTTGTGTCCAAAGTGCTTCAGTTTACTCCTGTGGGAGAGCAGCTCAGATTTTCCTACCTATGCTCCTCATGGGCGGAGTTAACCACTATTCTCTACTAGCACCACATATTCAGAGTTAAGCAGCTTAAGGGTCATTTCAACATTTCACAACACAAATGAACAAAAAAAAGCAAAGAACGGGAAAGGACATGTGCCCTATGGTCTTCACCGCATTGGACACCTAGAAGACCACCAGCGGTCAGTCAGTGATCCAATCAAGCCACAAGAAGGGGAACCAATGGTCACACATGTGTGGAGCTCTTTTATGAAGTCTAAGGGAGTCATTATCTTAACAGTTTCCATGGAAGGGACCATATGCAAGTGTCCTCATCTCTCCTGTATGTGTCTGCGATAGGGATATAGATGGACATACTGTACGGGTTCTAGAGGTGAAATAAGGAATAATTATTTTTAGGGCCAGGAAGTGGTTTAAAAATAATAAAAAAAATATATATTCACCTGTCCTAGGTTTTCCCCTCACCTGTCCTCTGCCACCGGTCTTTGAAGCATCCGGTCTGTGATTGACCTCATCTGATTGCATGGTGGGGTGGATACACGTCATTGACGTGGCGGCGTAAGGATAATTGAGTTGTGATCCTAGGAAAGATGAGTATATAATGTTTATTATATTTTAACCCCTTCAGTCTCCTTCGTTTATTATGCTTTTGGGGTCTGGATTGAACCCGTATTGTGCATGAGCCAATACATGGTGAAATCCTCGTGGAGCCCAAGCATGCCAATCTCCAATAATAGGTGAAATCCTTGTGGAGCACAAGCATGTCAATCTCCAATAGTAGCATGGAAACTTCATCTTTGATACATCTATTTGCAAATATTGCATTAATAAATCTTCCCCAAAATATACTCGTCTAATTTTTGTGGCTCTTCTGTGTTATTGCTGCCTTACTCTACTCAAACTTTTTTTTCCCCTGTGAGGGCAGATGGGGAAGGGAGCTCTCATTAGCATTCCTGCCTAGTTGGTCATGAGCTTTCATAAGTGCCTAGCAGAGAAATATCTATTTTTATTGAGAGACGTATCCTCTTAGTTTATCTGTTTTTAGCCGAATCAGCGCTTACAGATTCTAATTGTCCATTACCATCTTGGAAGTCGCAGGGAGACGTCTGTCTTGTGCCCGGCGCGGTGGGAGCACATAGGTCAATGAGAGGTGTGAACAGTTTTATGTCACAAACCTTGTAGAGAAATTTCTAGTCATAAATAATATTGTGTCTCGTATTGGTCGCTGTCTGGGATAGCGTCTCCTAAGTGCTGCCCATCTGTACAAATTACACGTGTCACTAGTGTTAGTAAAGGGCACCTGTCACCAGGGAATTATTTTTTCTATTTTCATCAAATTGTAATTCAATCTCAATCTTAATTTAAAGGTTTTTTTCCCATTTTCACACATGGATGTTGTTGGATAGCACTTCTAAAAACAAGCACTTTTGCAATTTGTCGCTTATCCGAATTTGCAACTGTTCTTGACATATCATCACTTTTCTTTCGTTTACAATTCATTGCCAAGGAGACCGACCACTGCTGCTGTCCAGCTTGTAAGCAATGCAATAAAGATGGCAAGGATTACAAGCTTACACTACATTCCAGCGATCTTGGTTAGCTTCTTACAAGCTCAATAGAAAAGAGTTTGTAAAAACTGTGCATGTTTTGTTGACTAGCATCGGTGGTCGTTCTCCAAGGCAACAAGGTGTAAGCAAAAGAAATATGTTAACATCTCAAAAACGATTGAAAAATTGAACAAGCCGTAAATTTGCAAAATTGCTTGTATCTACAAGCACTATCCAACAATATCTATTTATGAAGATGGGAAAAACACTTTAATTGTAATATATAAGTGCAAACATTTCTTTTCAAGGCTGGGGTCAAACAGCAATTTTTTTTATTCAATTAAGCATTTTTTACCGCATTTTTTCATGTATTTTGCACCGTTTGAGCTTCAGTTGAGTGAATCAATTCATAACAAATCAAATTTGTAATGAATTTTCCCAAAATTTCAGATTCTGGCAAAATATTTGGGTTCAATTCACAAGAATCCAGCAAAATGACTGGAAGGGGTTAAAAATAAATAATATACTCACCTGTCTAACTCTCATGATCCCATCATATGCAAGAGTGGATAGTAGGGAGCTTCCGTTGGCTCCTCTGGAAGCGGTTTATCTCCCAGAGAACAACATGATTGGTCCTTGGAATCCAACAGGCGGGATCTCTTTCTCCACCTCTAGATTTAAAGCTATTGTCACTTTGACCTTTTGCATAAACTTTCACCTGCGGATCACCTACGAATGTCAAATGTCAACCCAATCCTAGCATGCCCGGCTATCATATAATCTCTTTATGAAATGAGATTACCCTAAACGCTTCCCTTATAAAGACGCACTACGATCATTTTAGCTTTAATTTTAAATAAAAGTTGACAGAACAGATTTAAACGTAATTTCAAGAATCACTGCAAATCCTTCCAGGGATTTAACACCGAACCGAGTGCCAAAAAAGTCGTAGCGGTGCAAAAAGTGGAAGAAAAACTGATTGCATTAACGCCGGTATTTCATTGTTTTGTTTCGTATCTTAGAAACATATTTTGTTATGGCAACGAAACTTTCTCATGGAGTACAACTTTTTTTTTTCTTTTTTTTTATTGAGCCGCGGGGTAAGATTTATAGACTGGTAACTAATACGTTTGTGTTGGTTTTGGTGCCTTGTGAAGGACTTTCCTCCATTTTACACCTATTTTTCATTTACTTTGTATAGAAAGCGCTAAGTCTTCACTTTGTTTTGCCAGGAATTGTAGAAATTGTAATAAATTTGGAAACATTACATAGTGATAGAGCCATGCTTTTTTTTTTTACCCTGCACGCAATTAACCGCTTTCATGTCGGCTTATTTGTTTTCTTTTCATGGTGACATGCTTTGAAAGAACAAGTCTGCTCGCTGCACTTTTCACTCAGTTTGAAAAGCTCCTTAATGTACGTCTACAAAAAAAAAGAGAGATAACAATCTGCAAATCCCGCACCTGTCGGTGTGACCTGGCAGATTAACTCAGCAGTAGAAGTCAGCGGCTTTGGCTCAGGGATTGTCAGAGCCGCGGTTAGTATCAGACCCGTATCAGAAAATCACGACTTAGGGAATAATCCAGTTGTAGAATTAATTTTTTTTTTTTGTCTAAAATAGAGTTAAGAAAATGTAACTGACAGAAGTCACATCTGTGTATGTGATTTATACCTTACGCAATCTACTGGAAAATGGTTACTGAACTTAATAAAAATGACTTCTAATATAAAAATGAATATATTAATATAGAAATAAAAATAAATAAAATAAAATCTGATGGAGAAATGTAAAAATTAAAGTATAAAAATCAACTTTTAATTATGATCAATCACTGACAGTACATTCTAAAAAATGCAGACGTGACGCATTTCCACCAAGCTTTTTTCTAGAAAAAGTTGAGAGTCTCAAATTTTGGCCCCTCACTTTTCTCTATCTAGTTTGACATCGATAGCATCATTGACCATTTTCAGGGAACCTGCCAGAGTGGTAGACTGTATAGGTCCTAGTGCAACAAGAAAATTGATGCCTGCCTTGTAGTAATCAGAAACAGTGAGGCAGTACTATCTGTACCTACATCAGTTGTGCTGGAAACAGGGAGGCAATACTATCTGTACCTACATCAGCAGTGGTGGAAACAGGCAGGCAGTAATATCTGCACTTACATCAGCAGTGGTGGAAACAGGGAGGCAGTACTATCTTTACCAGCAGTAGTGGAAACAGGGAGGCAGTACTATCTGCACCTATATCAATAATGGTAGAAATAGGGAGGTAGTACTATCTGTACCTACAACAGTAGTGGTGGAAACAGGGAAGCAGTACTATCTGTACCTATCTGTACATCAATAGTGTGGAAACGGGGCATCAGTACTATCTGTACCTACATCAGTAGTGGTAGAAACAGGGAGGCAGTACTATCCGTACATACATCAGTAATAGTGGAAGTAGGGAGGCAGTACTATCTGTGCCTATCTGTATTTCAATTTTGGTGGAAATGTGAGTCAGTATTATCTGTACCTACATCTGTATTGGTAGAAACAGGGAGGCAGTACTATCTGTACCGACATCAGTAGTGCTAGAAATAGGGAGGCAGTACTATCTGTACCGACATCAGTAGTGCTAGAAATAGGGAGGCAGTACTATCTGTACCTACGTCAGTAGTGGTGGAAACAGGGAGGCAGTATTATCTGTACCTACATCATTACAGGCAGATGTAATTATAGATGTATATATAGCTCGGGTAAAAATTAAGAGACCACTTTGAAATGTTCAGCTTGTCTGATTTTTCTCTTTATAGGTATATTTTTGAGTAAAATGTAAATTGTTCTTTTATTCTATAAACTTCTGACAACATGTCTCTGAATTTCCAAGCGATAAATTTTGTATTTTTTTTCTGACAAAGAAAAATGGTCAAAATGTAAAAAAACAGCGCTTTCAGACCTCAAATAATGCAAAGCAAACAAGTCCATAATCATTTAGAAATAACAATACTAATGGTTTAACTCAGGAAGAGTTCAGAAATCAATATTTTGTGGAATAACCATGATTTTTAAAAACAGCTTTCAAGCGTCTTGGCATGCTTTCCACCAGTCTTTCACACTGCTTCTGGCGCAAAAATTTAAGCAGTTCTTCTTTGTTTGATGGCTTGTAACTATCCATCATCCTCTTGACCATATTCCAGAGGTTTTCAATGGGGTTCAGGTCTGGAGAATGGGCAGCCCATGACAGGGTTTTGATGTGGTGGTCTCTTAATTTTTGCCAGAGCTGTATATGAATTTGTTGACAAAACAATGTATTGCTCCTCTATCAAGGTGTGCCCATCATCAACGTAAAATAAATCATCATCCCCAGGCTGCTATAGAAAATTATATCTATTATCTATCTATACAGCTAAGCTGTGACATCCTTTGACTATCTTGATTCACCACATAGTGGCTGCTCAATTCCCAGCTTTAGCTTTTATACAGACTCTGATAGGCCCTTTTGATTGCTTGTGAGGTGATAACTGCAAAGCATTATGGCAAAGCCTGCCCAGCTGCACCTGAGGTCATGGGATTTTTCTGTGGCTGATGCAATCTTCTGCCAGGTGTAAAATAGCTGTGGCCATTTGGGACAATTCACTCAAAGCTATTTGAATAATGTGCAAATTTGCCAGATTTAGCAAATTCCTTAAAAACTGAACACAAAATCAATTCGCTTTGCTCATGTCTAGTTTTAACTTATTCATGTGACCCAATTAAACTATTTTGACTATATAATGTGCCAGGAACACATAAATGCAAATTTTTAGTATCCCTGCATCAATTTATTTAAAGGATTATCTTCGCTTCTGTCTTCAGGTGCATATTGCTCCTTTGCTCCCAGCTTCTTGCTTGCCTGGGGGCGGGGCGCTCCTTAAGATTGTCAGTTCAGACTAGCGGCGATGAGGTCACCTGCTGGTCTGACTGTGTGCTCTCCGATGATTCTGGCAGAGGGAGTTTTGCCTCTGTAGCATGGGAGAAGCGCTAGGACATAGAAGCCAGCAAATTTCGGAGGAGCGCTTGCAAGCTGCATACCAAACAGCTTGCAAGTGCCTAACTAGGAGACCAGTCATTCTGAGGTGGCAGGTAACCTAGGCAATGAGCAATAAACTATATCATTAAAAATCCCTGTATCCTTGAGAACAGAGAGGATTTTAATGACATTTTTAATTGCAAATTTGCATGCCCTAAATTTCTCCCATTCCATTTAACGTTTTTCAAAACTTTATTTTCATCCCGATGATAAAACTTTTCTTCCAAAATGTAACATTTCCTCCTTTCCAGTCGCAGCGGTTTATTCCAAATGTCCTCAGGTATAATTATAGCAGAAATTCTCTTATGCGATATCTCCCGAAATAAAACGTCTCGCCGCCTGCAGGTGCATTAAATCCCATTAATAAGCAATACTTATACCGTGCACCTCATTGCTGAACACAAAAGGACAGATTAAAAACCGCAGCTGATATGCAAAGTATAGCGTATTAAGAGTTCTTACGGCACAGTGTGCCTGTTCCTGGCTTAAAGTGCTGTTAAATGAGGGGGGATTGAGGATTGTATTGAGACGCCCTCACTTGTCAATGCATACGGGTCACTTAGACTGACACGCGGTGACATGTAATAATGTCGGTGAATGCACGCTCTTAATCAGCTCTGCGCAGTGACAGGGACTACCCTGCACAGCTCTTTTAGACAATATTAGCATCAGATCACAGAGCGAGGCCACAGGCTGAGGATCAGGAGAAGATTTTAATTTTTTTTTTTTTTTTCAAAAAAAAAAAAAGAGGTTTAAGGTTAAATTAGGTGATTTCCAGAATTTGCTCAAAGCTTATGCAAAATCCTCTTGCAGTAAAACCCTGCATAATTCTTCCTTAGATTTGCCGGAATCTTAAGATGCAGTGTAGGTTTCAAGGTTTCTAATTTCTTCTTCTGCTGGTCTCCTTATCCGTCGAGACAAACCTTACTAATTAAACCTGCGCCATAATGGAACAATATGTGCCGTCTGTAAACACTCCGAAGCAGAAAGGAGGTGGGGATGCTGACGAGACCGGCTGGTGGCGAGCGGGGGAAGCGTCGCGGAGAGTTTAGATAAAGCCGTCGGACTGCCTTGTAACGGAACGCGAGAAAGAAGAAAATTCCGCCATCCTATCCATTATTCAGGCAGCTTGCTCTGTTCGCCGTGTCAGATGGAGAACTGATGAGTTGCGTTCTGGTAAAGACAGTAAGCGGATGTTAACTTCCTACTGAGAGAATTTCTCCAGGTCGAATGAAAAACGTTCTACTAATCATCTAGCCCATGAAAGTGCCAGCTGCGGCCCGTACTAGGATTATCATTCTCCCAGACCTCTCACTGAGCTTTTAGCTAAATGAAAAATCTGCCATAGCCCAGGGAGAAGGCATTCAGCAGATAAGAAAGAACACTGTTTACTAAGAAGCTGTGCTGGTGCAAATAGAACAGGTTTTTCTGTGATGTAAAAATCATAAGAAAACCATTAGGTTAAAAAAAAAAAAAAAAAAAAAAAAAAAGATCAATGTATTTACACGTTTCATTTGCAGCAGTTTTTATGGGCTCATTAATTTAACATTTCTCTCTACCTTCTGTCCTCGGGGTTGTCTTATGATTTGTGATTCTGTTGCCTTTTTTCTTTGGCTCGTAACACTTGGTTACATACTGTAAATTGTCATCATTTGAAATAAAGCAACATTTTTATTATCTGTTTTAACTAAATATTCATCAAAAAGGAGAGGGAGAGAGAAGAGGAGGTGACAGGCTGATCGAAATTTACGTTGCTTATAGTGCAAGGGAACGGGGATCGTTTGTATCCTGCACGTGTGATAGGATGTTGCTTTACCTGATCCATGGATGGATGACGGCTTTTATGGTTCCTCGGGGAAGTGTGCTTAGAAAGTTGAAGCTTTTGGAACTGATAGTATGGCCTAATTTTACATCAAAGAGGCCTTTGCTATTATTGATTTCCAACCCTCACCACCAGTCACAGCGATTTTCAAGAATAGATCCTACTAAATATGAGTGTTCCACTTACTGCAATATATAAGTCTGAAACCATATAGTGTATATAGAGGATTCCACCCTAAAATGCTTGAAAGTTTTCATCCCCTTGCCTAGATTATGGCTCACCGCTGCAGTCTGATTCCTAGGGACGAAATGCGTGCTTGCAAGTTGGTTGCTCTACAGCTTACAAGCCCTGCCCTGAAGCTGCAGAGACAAAGCTGCCTCTGCTAGAAGAATCGGAGAGCGCCAGCCGCACGACCATGCTAACAACCCAAACTGTCAATCATGGGGGGCACACTATCCCTGGCCAACAGGAAGGGGCAGAGGAGCGGTGTGCTCCAGAACTAAGAACTTAAAGGGGTTGTTTAGGCTTGGGGTTCAAAGTCTGCAGTCACTCTTTCTGAATCCTGACAGCGTACAAGTGAGCACACTGTCAGGATTTCTCTGTACCGGCACTGGGAGCAGGCAGGTGCGTAACAGCAAGTATACAATTTAGAAGCTCACAGCATCACTCAATACAAGTAAATTGAGCTAGACAGAATGTGTCTAGTTGGAATGTGATCGTTAGTATGTAAATCACCCAATCCCAGCACCTGAGAATCCTCACAGCGAACACTGTGCGCGCTGTGAGGATTCACAAGTCTACAATCACATCAAATAAAAGCAGACTTGAGTCTCAAACCAGGAAAACCCCTTTAAGATAAACCCCTTTAACTTGTTTGAATTTTCTCACGATATTTATTCAATATATTATTGTGGTATGCTTTCAAAATGCTCTACAGGCTGCAATCTGCATCACAATCATTGGGTGGCTGCCTATAGATACATATAGCATTAATATCTCCCAACAGAGTACCACAAAATCATGATTTTTTTTTATTAAAAGTGGTGATCTTGTGCCAAACATATTGAGATATTTCAAGCTAGGGGGCAAAAGAAAGGATGTATCTGCTGACCAAATTTTCCTCTACTCCATCGTTTCCATTGGGACCCAATATTACAAAAAACCCTCCTCCATTACAGGTTTCCAACAAGAATAAGAAATTAGAAAAAAGGTGGAGTTGTAAACACATAGTGGACAGGCACCTCTCGTCTGTTCTGATGTGGCATACTCTGATGGCTGCAGCTAATCAGTGCCTGCTGATCGACTGCAGCCTTGACGTTCTGTCCAATCTTGAAGAGACACTAAATGGAGCAGCGACTCTCATCTGGTAGATACTTTTTGTTGTTTTTTTACTTTTTTCAATCTTCTTTTGTCCATTGAGAAAACTTTTAAAACTTTTAAAACTAGTAGGCAACCCTTTTAAGGATCTGTTCCATTCTTCAAAAGAAGTAACATGTGACATATTCTAAGTTTTACGAAATTAGTTAAATATGTCAAAAACTAAGAAAAACAAGAAGCAAACCGGACTACAGATATGTTGGAATAGATGTCACTTCTTAGGTTTTGTCACAACTCCGATATTTCAGTTCTGAGATGACATAAATGCGGCCATGAGGATTTTTTTCCGATTGAACCCATGTTACAGTAGCTGCACTTTATAAAGTGACAGCACTATAGTTTTCGTGAAGGTTGTCAGTGGCGTTTTATATGCCACTGAGCACGCCCCGACTATTGATTACTTTTGATGAGTTCAGAGCTTTGTTACATACACAGTTGTTTTAGGTTACACGGGTCATTATATGCAGGATTGAGCGATACATAGTTGGTGATGGGCTAGTCAATCACTAAGATTGGAACATGGTCGCACTTGACTGCCTAATCCTCAACACATACAATTACCAACAGTACTGGGAATTACAAATGCTATCAAGTTTATAATGAGTAACTCCAATTTGGAGGGGAAAACTAAATCCTTATTGAAGTTTTTCTAGCCACAAAAGTTTGAACTAGTGAGTTTATTTTATGTGTATTTAAAGAAGCACTCCTCCTCCTCCTCTTCTTTCTCCTCCTCCTCCCATGAAACTTCTTATCCTCTTAATATATTGCAGGCATCATATGATATAGCACTGTGTACTTACAATTGCTCATTTTGCCTTTCTACCAGATAATTCTTCTCTTTTTCATTAGGTCTATGACATCACGTGATTAAAAGCAGACTAGCTGAATCCTCCTAGAAAAATAATACTTTTTTTTTAGAGATTCGATGTGAAGACCATGAGAAATCAAACATAGAAGATATATGCAAATCAGACAAGTAGTGTATTCAAGTTATGTAAAAAGGCTTGCTCTACACAACTCCCCTCCAACAAGTTCCACTCACTTTTCAAAAAGTTTGAGGATATGGTATAACAATGCAAGCATTGCAAAATTTTGGCTAACTACATGTGCAAAAATTTGAGACTTTTCTAGGCCAGTTTTCTGGCCAAATGTGTTGATTAATCATCCCTTTTTATGTGGAGTTCTTCTAGACAACAGGTAATGTGGGTGACTTTGGTCTTCTGACCTGCTGGTAAAGGCCGTTTTACCATCTCTATAATTGACCAAATGAGGGTTTGTAAATGTAATACTTCTCGATCCAGAATGTTGACTTGTGTAGACATGTCAGTGGTCAGCCAATAGATTAACTAGCGAACACCTGATCGTCGCATTGACGCATCTTTAATATGACCTATAAAATATAGGTTTGCATCAATATGTGGAAAAGGTCCTCTTCACTTGTTATATTGCTGCTCAGCGTAGCGCCGGCATCTCTGCGTACGGTCCGTCTCCCCTTGCAGAGACGTCAGTGTACCCACCGCCGCGGTCCCCGTCCTGCTCAGTCTTGCCCTTCCGGGTCTGCAGCTGCCCTGAGAGTATGAACCACACACAGGTCCCCGGTTACAGTGCTTAGGGCACGCGTACACTTCCCCTTTCTTAAAGGGGCCGTGCACGTTCTTCAAAAGTGTCCCCAGCCAATAGCTGGAGGATATTTACTATTTAAGGCACCTCCTCCAACATGAACCTGACAATGCTCATCTCAACGTCTGCCGGTTCCGCTACACCTGCCAGAGCTCATCTCCACGTCAGCCTATCCTGCTGCACCTGCCAGTGATTATCTCAACATCAGCCAGTCCCGCTGCACGTGCCAGTTCTCATCTTAATGTCAGCCGGTCCTGTTGCACCTGCCAGAGCTCATCTCAACATCAGTCAATCCCGTTGCACCTGCCAGGTTCATCTCTATGTATGCTGGTCCTGCTGCACCTCCCAGTGCTCACCTCTATGTCAACTGATCCAGTCGCACTTGCAAGTGCTCATCTCTCCATCAGCCGCTCCCATCTGTATCCGGGGTACCTGTTTTCTTACTCTGCTTGCCTGCATCTAATGGACATTGCCTCGGGCCACCCCGCTACCTGTTCCGAGGGGGGTCAGCTGCCATCTACCAAAGGTTAGTCCTGGAGTAGCACCTGGACCACCTCCCTTGTCTCTCCTTGGATCTGGGTATCATATGCTGCTGCTTATCTGTGGTCAGATTGGGTGAGGCTCCCAGTCATGCCCCTCCAGGTCTTCCTTGGGCTCTGGTACAGTGGTTCCACCACCCAGCCGGTTACACTCAGAAATTGTTTGAGCAGTAGACGCTGGTAGAAATGTAACTTTAGGTTTTTTAATGTCACCATCTGTGATCATAAACCTGATGAGTGTCAAAACCTTCCAAAATCGCACTCAACAGGCACTTTCAGAAATAGAAAACCCCTAGGTTTTATTCTCGATACGAGTCCAAGTGCAAGTCTAGAGGGAATGCAGACATTGTTGTCCCTGCTGGGCCATGATGCCTGGAAAAACACAAACACCCCTCTCTTGCATTAGAGAGCAGCAATACAATAAAAAATGTGACCACATATTTTGCATCAGGGCACAAGAGCTTCCAGCTTAACTTAAGGTTGGTTCATGTGTTCATTGTCCCGATTGTCCAGTTGGCCTCTGTCAGTCATTGACTAAATAGTGTGGGTCAAAAAGTATCCGTCAGTTTGCATTTACTGAAGTGATATTGTAGTAATATTAGATTGCTATTCTCATTGTTCACGTAAAGATTTACTTCAACAAATTATAAAGGCATTATTCTTGTATTTATAGATTGATTAATCTCAATCGCAGAACTTGGAGGGAAATTCCTTTAATAGTAAGAAAGATGAAATCGCATAAAATGAATATAGATACTAATAAAATAATGAGGGGCTGAGGTTACTACTCTATCTATGCCAGGAAAGTACACATTGTATTGGATGGAAAATCAATGGAAAAAACATCATAATTTGGCCAAGATTCTAGTACATTACATCAGAGATCCCCCCTTGCCCTAATCGGTGGGACCTCAGAGAGTAATAAATTACTATACATCAGATTATAAGCCTAAGGCACTAAGGATATGATGACTAGAGGGAGAATTGTGGAAGTCCTGGAAAAGAAAGCGAGGTGTATCCAGGCCAAGTCATGGACACCTGGATAATATACTCAATGTAAATGATGATAGGACACAGCTGTATGTTACCAAAAAGCATCCAAGAGAGTAAGAAGTTCTCTGCATACAAAAAAAGAAGTCAAAATAACAATGTTTAACATTTTCATTCTTCTAATGGTCAAAATAGGTACTGTAACAAGAAAAAAAAGGTTTTTAGGTTATCTAATGTGGCATTGTTATGAGTCACCTTCAGGGCTCCAAGAAAAGTTCAAGCAGGGTTCTCTTTTGAGACCTCTAGGGCATGTTCAGATGCTGCATATTTGGTGTAACTTTATTGCAGAAATGGAACAAATGTTTGTTGTTTCTGCAACAAAATCCACAATGTGAGCATTTACCCTTAGTTTACTTTTGTTATTTTATGTCAAATGTTTACCTTGATGGAGGATCATCGGATCGGTAGATTCAACTCCGGAGCCTGAAGACTCTTGCTTGCTCTGTGGGGTAAGGAGGAAATATGGAGTACCTCTTTCCAGAGATTGAAATGAAGGAGCTTCGAGACATTTTTGTAAGAAGTTGAGGTTAGTGGCAAAAGTGGTTTTATGACCTCTATAAAATAGGAACCAAAACTTGTAACATCTCCAGAACTCCAGCCACATCTTCTTGTTGCAGTCACTAATTGGTGTCTGGGTCTCATCATCATGAAATATTGTTTGTTTTGGTGTAGGGTAAGCAAGAAATAGTAAGAATAATACAAATTAATATTATTTAGTGTTAAAGGGGTTGGTCATAGGATAAAAAGTATGATTTAAAGGAGTTACACTGTTTAAAAATAAAATAAATAATATTCATCTTCTTCGATCCCTTATAGCTTCTGTTTCGACTCTTACTCAGTCCCCGTCGGTCTTGATGCACTAAAAGAGCCAGTATTAAAATAACCTCTTCAGAAGGAAGAGGAATTGATTTCTGGCACCAATTTTTAGATTTGCCAATTCTAAAAGTCATGATCGACCATTTAACGAACCTTGCCACATGGCTTAGGATAAGAAGCCAAACCAAAAACTCCATCTGCAAAGGTGTTTGGCGGTGTTTGCCCCTCATCAGTGCAAAGCAGGAGATCTGATTTGAGATGTCTGTGATTGAGAGGGTCCAAGGAGAAATGTTCCCCCTTAGATATGCAAGGAAATTCTCCTTCTGCTCCTCACTGGATGTGGCAAATCATGGCTGTAATCAGTGATTGCCAACGTGGACATTTGCTGCCTTTTCTGATGTGTTTAGACTGGACTTTGAATTAAAGATAAACCAGAACTAAGTGTCGGAACAAGAGCTGTGAAGATGAGTATCTCTTTATAATTTTTTTAACCAGGATGAGAACTTTGAAAAATATATTATTTCTCAATTGAACCTCTTAGTTATGGGGTCAGGAAACTTTTTTATTTAATAGGTAAAACTACATTAATCTTTCCCTATCACAACTAAAGTTTACATGTGATCTTATGGCCATCACAAAAAAAAAACTGTAGAAATGTGGAGATGTTTATAGAATTTATAAAATGTTTGAGTGCAGCCCTAAACTTCGGAAATATCTATACTTTAAAAAAAAGAGAAATTATATTTTATTATATATAATAAAAAATTCTGTATATTTACAACTTAAAATGAGTTGATCTCACACCTCAACGGTATATGCCATGATAAGTCAAATCCAGCGATCAGTTTGGTGAAAATGAATACATTATTTTCAAGTCATAAATTGTTATTTGACAAACACTTTAAAGGTTGAAGAGAAATATCTGAAATATTCCCAACCTATTTTTAATAGGTAAGTCACATAACAAACCACATCCGCAATGTTATACTTCAAACAGAAAATCATGAGAATTTACCTAATGCTGTGATAATCCTGTTACCGCTTTGGACTTGGAAGTCATGACAAATATGTGTTGGACGTTCAGTTGATGTTTCATACGAAATGTATAAGAAGAAGAAAAGAAGAATTCAATATTGTTTTTTAGAATTATATATTTATTATTAGCATGTCATAGTGCAGCTTGAATCTTCTGGGCCAGGATGTAAAATCTACCCCCACAATTCCATGTGCCATGTTTCTCAAGGTCCGGGTGTGCCTGCGTCTTCTGTTGTTCAAATATTTTTTATTAAAAGGATTTAACTATTTACATGCAAAGAATCAGTCATTATAACTTTAAACTCAATGATAATTTTGTTGTGATGTAGCCTGGAGGTGGAAAGGGAAAATAGAATAGTAAACTTGCTTGGGAAGATGGAAGGGAAGGGAGAACATCAGGAAAAGGTAAGACAAAACAGGTTAAAATTTAAGGAGTAATTCTTATTTATGTTACAAATTGAACAGTGACATCGGTACAAAATAAAAGGAATATCCGGGACCGCTCCAGACAGAAATTAATCTACTCCCTGTTAACAGAACAGCAATTTCTCTTCCCGTTGACAAGGCGGGACTACTGGTGTCAGGCTGATTGACAGCCGGCTTCCTCCAATTATCTTGAACCACGAATCCACAAGTCCCTTTCTCGGCTTAATTTTCCATGCTACCAGGGCTTGTTTCTGGCCTGATCCCATTAACAGACCAGGCTTATATTTAACGAGAAACTGGCGGCAGTTCTACCGGGCTGACCTGTCGCTGTTTCACTGGTGCTAGTGAAAGGGGGCTCTTAGCCTGTCTGAGTTGTGGGCGAGTGTGGTGCCACATCAGTGACTGCGTGTGACACATCCTCTCACTCCACGAACCTCCCTGGGCCTGTGTGGACAGGGGTTGTGTGTGTAAAACTGCACCAAGCTGAACTTTTGTCTCCCCATGGAGTGCCGAACATCCCATTGATGAAAGAGAGGAGACCACAGGCGAGGAGCATGTTGTGGCTTCACTTAAGGTATGTTGAAAATACCCCTTTAAAGAGGACCTACGAACTCCTAAAAAGCTTCATGAAGTAAAAGGAGACCAGACTATGAAAATTGTCTCGAATATACAGTACAGACCAAAAGTTTGGACACACCTTCTCATTTAAAGATTTTTCTGTATTTTCATGACTATGAAAATTGTACATTCACACTGAAGGCATCAAAACTATGAATTAACACATGTGGAATTATATGAGCTCTTCTTGCCGATTAACCCTTTAGAAGCAGTGATGTCCTCTTCTCGAAGACTCACCCTTTAGAACCAGCATTGGCTCCCTCTTTTATCTGAGCAGCAACACACGCATAAACATGACTGTGCAAGGCTGATAAATTAAAATATTTTGTCTATAGTAAAATTCAGGCTTGTTGACTGTGGAGGGACATCATTGCTCATTTGGATGTATTGGTAAATTAATACACCATGTTTGTGATTTTTTTCGGGGGGGGTTAATTTATGAGAATATAGGTAAATTTATTCCCCCATTGTATTCTTTGGATCAGCAAGTCATCAAAACAGAAAAACCAGTCAAACACTGCAGGTCATAGGACAAGGCTTTATTTTCCCGTATGAATATTTTATTGAATCAACCCACATATTCATGTTTCCTTTATAGCCTGTGTCTATCAGAGAAAATAATCTTGCAAGATTTCACACTCACTCTGGTAGAGTAAAAGTAAAACCTGTGTCCCTGAAATGCTGATGGAAATCACCTTATTTGCTAATGACACGTTTGAAAAAAATCTTATAATAATTTTTACTGTCACTGTATGTTTATCATGTTTATCCCATCACCATTAAGTCCAGTTTAGGAGAGTTTTTTTATTAATTTATTTTTATAGTGTACTAAGAAACTCTTATTCCCTGGCTGACTTGTCAGCAGTTAAATTAAGACTGTGGAGTCCAGAGGACGAAGTGTATAATAAGAGCACAAGACAAAAAGCTGTTTTCACAGGATGTCCGTAAATTAAAAAAAACTTGATACTGATTTGTGCACTGTCCTTGCTTATTCCCTAGGACAGTGATCTCCACCTTGTGGCTCTCCAGCTGTTGATAATCTACAACACTCATTGTTCTGGAACATCCACAGTCTGCAAATGCTAGGAGTTGTAATCTTGCAACAACTGGAAATCATAGGTTAATCAATCCTGCCCTAACATAAATAAATGCAGAGAATAATAAATGTAGGATATAAAAAAAAATAATAGCTCACTACTCATCTGTCTCTACTCCGATGTCACCCCTCAATCTCTGCACATCGTCTTTTCGGGGCTGCGGGCTATTTTTAGGCTGGGGAGGGCCAATATCCATGGCCCCTTCCCAGTCTGAAAATACAACCCCAACTGTCTGCTTTAGCTTGGCTGGTTATCAAAAATGAGGGGGACTTTACGCCATTGTTTAAAATTATTTATTTAAATAATTAAAAAATCATTGTGAGACCCATTTTTGTTAACTAGCCAAGATAACGCTAACAGCTGAGGGCTGCAGCCCGCAGCTATCAGCTTTACCTGTGCTGGTTATCAAAAATAGAGGGGACCCTAAACCATTTTTTATTTATTTATTGTACAGGCTCAAGCTGGTGAATGCTCTCATCATCATATGCCTGCTCTCTCTGCTATCAGTTAGACTAGGCATAGTACGATGATGAGTGTAGTACTCTCATCATCCGATTTACCTGTGACCAGGGGTAACCTTTTTACCGCCAGTCACAATGCTGGTTCACATGCAGTTATCTGTGTGACAGCATGGGAACCGCAGTGCTCTGACCAGCGGTAATGAACTTATCGCAGTTGAGAGCCAGTGTTTCTCACGCTGTCATACAGATGACAGTATGGGAAACTCTGGATGTTCGGGCCCGTCCACTCGTTTTAATAGGGTCTGGGTTCGGGTTCGAGTTTGGGTAACACTCTGGTACCGAACCAAACTTTTTTTAATGCTCAGCCAAACCCAACGGACCCGAACATCCACTGGTCCGCTCATCACTAGTCACTATGTTACGACATATGAGATGCACGAGGCCTTATAAGTTCCTTTGGAGACACACGTGGGTGATGTCCTGTGCCATAGACCCATTGAAGCATAGGAAACACGCGAAACAGCTGTTGTCCATCACAGAACCGACTCCCCCGCCTCCACAATTTTAATCTTGATGTATTGAATAAACAAGATTTTTTTAAGGGAAATCAGAATGCGACCCCTTTACTTCTTTTCTTGGATTCCTGATGACACTGCATGTTTGGGGAGCCGCACCTGTATCCGTGAAGTGAAAGCGCTGCCAGCCTGCTGTGGATCAATCAAGGTACGCAGGTTGTGTTTAGTGATGGTGTCTCTATGCTTATTGTCATGTGCCATGACAGCATGGTTTGGTCAAGCCAGAAGTTCAAGCCTAAAATGAAGAAGGGCGAAAAAGATGCACCCACGGAAGGCAAAAAAAGAGGCGTGGAGTACTGAATGGTGTGTACTGACCAGAGGTCTGAAGATGATCCAGTGAGTCACAAACTGAGACCGAGGCAGAAATAACAACGCTTTCGTTACTGAGATAGGGGTTGGAGTAAGATCCAGTGTTGTATACAATAGTCTCAGATTCCCCTATTATTACACTTACTCAGCAGGGGCTGAAATCAATGTGCCAATCCCAAAGTTCACGATAATTATGTATTACACTAAGGTTCCAGAGGAAATTTATTTGACCAGTTAGTCCAAAAAGTTCTTCAATAAACTATATGAGAAACAGGTGTAAATCTGGTGAAGCGGTCCTATGGGAACCCTGGGATGGCACACTGAATATAATCATATCAAAACATCAATATAAATATATAAAAATATAACAGTAGTTCCTATATACCTAACCTATGGATACCCGGGTATCTATCATTACGGTACCGTTCACCTTTGGTGGACCCCCACACAGGCCTGTGATTTAAGATGGCTGCAGCCAGTCCCAAACATCTTTGGCGCCAAAAACAACTACAGCAAAACAGGAAGGATCAGCGTCTTGTCGGCCAATGCTGAGCACACACGCTGGTGACTTACAGTTCTGTAGCCTCAGAGTAAGGTCCGGGAGAATACTTCACCGAGGCTTGACAGGATCCCCTCAAAATGGATGGCACAGGATTCTGTCTCCTCTCTAACCATCACTCACAATTTCCCTGGGAGCAGACTGTCTGCTTCTTCACAGAAAGGACGTCTTCTGTTGCTTTCCCGCCACTGGCTGTCTGGCCCGTTCAACACAATGTCTCTAACCCAACACCACATGGACTTCACAGAGCTACAGAATTACGCATGCTCTGCAGCTGTCCTCCAAGCAGAGACACAGCCAGGGATTAGCCACCACCACAAGCAGCAATGCTGGCAGAGACTAGTCCTCTAAGAGTTCAGTCTTCTCACCTTTCTTCAGCATCACCTCTCAGTGTCTCACACAGCAGGCACTAGCCCCCACCCCCCAGCACACACAGACTCCTGGGCTGCACCTGCTCTCAACTCAAGCAGGCAAACACCACAGGGTCCTAGTGCTCTCCTGATGCCATTACAGTTCACACTCTTACAGGTGCACTGCAAGGATGGCAGGTCAGGTGAGTATTGAGGTGAGTATTGTCTAAGGCTTGACAATTGGCAGTTGTAGCAGGCCACCATATGGCTGAATTCACATAGAGCAATTTGCAGAAATCAATTTCGTGGAGAATACAAATTTTTGGAAAAATAGACGAGGCTTCAATTCCACTCGAATATATTTGCTCATATCAAGCCCTACCTTTCTTTTATATACTCCAAATGGGGCTCATAATACATTTACTACCCTAATGGAGCTTTAATATACATTTTTGGTAGTTCTCTTTTAAAGGGGATGTCCCCCTTAGTTTTAATTCAACAGATGCCTTGAGGACATTATTTTGTGACACTTACTAATACATAAGTAATAAAGGTTCTCCTCCTTCCTCAAAGACTACACGACTACACAGCATTCCTGTTCTCACAATGGCTGCTGATGAAGGATCATGTGACCAGTCCTGCCCATCACTCTCCTCCAATAGAAAAACACTGCACAGTGCAAACGCTGATTTTCGATAGGAGGAGACTGGTCACGTGCTCCTCCATCATAGCCACTTTGAGAGCAGGAGAGCTGTGCAGTCTGTGAGAAGGGCTGCAGTACCGAGCAGGAGAAATCGTAATACAGTCCCTGACAGAAGTTATGTCGGTTATTCATGTTATGTAAATCAAAGCTTATAACCTGACATTAAATTCATCCATTGGTTTTATAAATTACTCTTTTGAAAGCTGAAACCCTCCCAAATTTGGTTTAGGTTAAGAAAATAAATTGGCATCAATGCTGAAATATTAATCATTTAAGGAACATAGAATGGTCAGATTTTGGCAAGACAAAAGTTTTGTCGCCCACAGAAAGTAATGTGATATTCAAACAAATAATTATCTTAAAATACAAATATATGTTGCATAACATTGGTGAATTAAGTTGTGGTGCTATTAGAGTCATATGTAATATTTTGTGTGACTTCCATGAGCTTGAAGGACTGCATCCATGCGGTTCAACAATGATTCATACAATTTATTAATGAAGTCATCAGGAATAGCACAGAATGCAGTCTTACATGCCTCCCAGAGTTCATCTAGATTCCTTGGTTTTGTCTTCCAAGCTTCCTCTTTCATCCTACCCCAAACATGCTCAATGATGTTCATGCCTGGTGACTGGGCTGGCCAGACCTTGAGCACCTTGATCTTTTTTGCCTGGAGGAACTTTGTTCTAGAGATGGATGTATGAGATGGAGCACCATCCTGATGCAAAATTTGACCCCTTTTATAATTTGGAATGTAAGAGGTAGCTAATACTTCTTGATATTTTAGGCTATTGATATTGCCTTCCACCTTGCAAATGTTTTGCACACCCCCATACTGAATTTAACCCCAGACCATGATCTTTCCACCACCAAATTTAACTGTTTTCTGGGTGTATTTTGGATCCATATGGGCTACAGTAGGTCTCCTGCAGTATTTACGGCAGCTGTGGTGTAATTCTACTGAAGATTCATCAGAGAAATCCACCTTCTGCCACTTTTCCAACGTCCATCTGTTTAGCAGGCTGTGGGACTTTGCAAATGCCACACGGTTTTTTATTTGCCTTTTGTTTAGTGCTAGCTTCTGGGCACTGAATCGACTATGGAGGCCATTTCAAGACAGAATCCTACAAACTGTTCTAGTTGACATAGGGACTTGAGGTGACCAGGCCTGTTGGAGCTCTGCTGCAGTGGAAGAGGGGCTTGCTTTGGATTTTCTAACAAACAAACGATCCTCCTGAGCAGTTGTCTTGCGGGGTCTGCCGGACCTGGGCTTGTCAAACACATCTCCAGTCTCTTCAAATCTTTTTCTAATTCTTTGTACTTGACGCTTAGACACACCAAAGGTGCCAGCCACCTCTGCAGTGGATCTGGTCTTCAGCCTCTTGATAATCAAGGATTTGGTCACAGGGTGGATTTTTGGCATGTTGTCAGAGCTCAAGTTGCAGTTCAAGTGAAGGTCTGGGTTGCTGGGTTTCTTTTTATACACATCCACTAATTAACCGATCATTTACTGAGCACTGGTGAGGATGTAAACTAGGATTGGACGCATTATATGACCAGGCGACAAAACTTTTGTCTTGCCAAAACCTGACCATTCTGTGTTCATTAAATGATCAATATTTCAGCATTGATGCCAATTTATTTTCTTAACCTAAACCAAATTTGGGAGGGTTTCAGCTTTCAAAAGATGCTAATTATGCAAATTGTCTCTTCAGAGAGGAAGAGAGCTAGAACTCTAGTGCCACCTTTTGGAAGGTAGCAATCCTAAAAGTCAATGTCGACCCTTTAACGAGCCTTATCACATGACCTAGGATAATAGCCAAACCAGAATCTCAATTTGCAGACACTGTGTTTCGGGGTTCAGCCCCTCGTCAGTGCAAAGCGGAGATCTGGTTTGGCTGTGTGAGAGGCGTCAGACCATTGTCCAAGAAATATCGTCACTCCTTGCGGAGATCAACATGCTAAGCATGCAGATGAGGAGACTTAAAGCCGCAATGCTCCTCTGGGAAATATGCTAATTATGCAAATTGTCTCTTCAGAGAGGAAGAGAGCTAGAACTCTAGTGCCACCTTTTGGAAGGTAGCAATCCTAAAAGTCAATGTCGACCCTTTAACGAGCCTTATCACATGACCTAGGATAATAGCCAAACCAGAATCTCAATTTGCAGACACTGTGTTTCGGGGTTCAGCCCCTCGTCAGTGCAAAGCGGAGATCTGGTTTGGCTGTGTGAGAGGCGTCAGACCATTGTCCAAGAAATATCGTCACTCCTTGCGGAGATCAACATGCTAAGCATGCAGATGAGGAGACTTAAAGCCGCAATGCTCCTCTGGGAAATATGCTAATTATGCAAATTGTCTCTTCAGAGAGGAAGAGAGCTAGAACTCTAGTGCCACCTTTTGGAAGGTAGCAATCCTAAAAGTCAATGTCGACCCTTTAACGAGCCTTATCACATGACCTAGGATAATAGCCAAACCAGAATCTCAATTTGCAGACACTGTGTTTCGGGGTTCAGCCCTCGTCAGTGCAAAGCGGAGATCTGGTTTGGCTGTGTGAGAGGCGTCAGACCATTGTCCAAGAAATATCGTCACTCCTTGCGGAGATCAACATGCTAAGCATGCAGATGAGGAGACTTAAAGCCGCAATGCTCCTCTGGGAAATATGCTAATTATGCAAATTGTCTCTTCAGAGAGGAAGAGAGCTAGAACTCTAGTGCCACCTTTTGGAAGGTAGCAATCCTAAAAGTCAATGTCGACCCTTTAACGAGCCTTATCACATGACCTAGGATAATAGCCAAACCAGAATCTCAATTTGCAGACACTGTGTTTCGGGGTTCAGCCCCTCGTCAGTGCAAAGCGGAGATCTGGTTTGGCTGTGTGAGAGGCGTCAGACCATTGTCCAAGAAATATCGTCATCTCCGATCTCCGCAAGGAGTGACGATATTTCTTGGACAATGGTCTGACGCCTCTCACACAGCCAAACCAGATCTCCGCTTTGCACTGACGAGGGCTGAACCCCGAAACACAGTGTCTGCAAATTGAGATTCTGGTTTGGCTATTATCCTAGGTCATGTGATAAGGCTCGTTAAAGGGTCGACATTGACTTTTAGGATTGCTACCTTCCAAAAGGTGGCACTAGAGTTCTAGCTCTCTTCCTCTCTGAAGAGACAATTTGCATAATTAGCATATTTCCCAGAGGAGCATTGCGGCTTTAAGTCTCCTCATCTGCATGCTTAGCATGTTGATCTCCGCAAGGAGTGACGATATTTCTTGGACGACAGCTTTCAAAAGAGTAATTTATACATCCAATGGATGAATTTAACCTCAGGTTATAAGCTTTGATTTATATAACATGGATAAGCGACATAACTTCTGTCAGGGACTGTATATATTAGGAAGTTGAACAAAATCATGTTTCCAACATATTTGTTACAATAGAGATAAAGTGGACAACCCCTTTTAAGGAACTACTACAACCTATAAAAACATTTCTACTACAAATAAGAACAAAATCCTTCATATTACAATTGCTTATGAGCTTTTGTTCCATGTTCCAGTCACTTATTAAATACCTGTTCCATTGACATAAGTCTAATATTCAGCATTTGTGAACTCTAAATGCAGAATTTCAAATGACAAAGCATCCAATTGAATTTGGTTGAATTTTTTTTTTTAACCATAACGAATCACTTTGCCCGCACCTCCTCTTGTAGGTCTAATTTTCTGGAATAAACCCATAACTTTCTTCTTCCTGAGAACAGTAAATTAGATACTCGCAAAAGCGCATTGTTACGACCATTACGCTCCGCAGATATAAAGCTGAAGCTGCCACAATTAAAGCAAGAGATCCTATCTCACGTAGATGCTTATAGAGAATTATTTTGTGCTGACATACAACTCTGCAATATAGAGACATATGAGGTCATAAATGCAGCCTGCTATATGTAAGGAAGTCAAGCAAGCAAATGTATTTGTATGATGGACTGTTTTCCAAGCATTTAATTGCATTGCCGCCGTGCACCAGGGGCAAGTGGATGAGAAATGATTTTGCAGAAAACAATTGGCTGTATGCAAATGTACAAAATTATATCAGACATACAATTGATGTCATATCTTTAACATTGTCTGTGCTGCAAAAAGCAATACAGTTTATTGTTTAATTGTTTATTGGCTTAACTGAAATTCTGCTGAAGTTAATTGACTTTTTTTACACCCGAGCTTTGCAGACACAATTAACTGAGGTCTCTTTCAGTTCCTTATATACGGAGTAAAAAAAAACCCACACACTGAAGATAAACTGCTGTCTGAATAAGAGGTTTTATTGTCTCAATATAAACTGGAGAATATCTTCTAGTATTCTTGTAAGGTTCTTCTTTATACTCACGACGAAATGTATTGTGTTCTGTACCTTATCCACATTATAGTGTTATATCTGCGGCCACATTTAGATCTAGATCTTTCAGCAGTTGACAACTTCCCAGTTCCCATTTTATTTATTTAATTTTATTTCCTTTTCCTATACTGGTTTCCCTTTCCTTTGACCTTTCTTTTCCTGTTCACGCCTTCTTTTCCATCTCTTCCCTCACTCATCTTCCTTTCAATCTTTTCCTCTTCCTTTCTTCTTCTTTTGCCTTTCTTCTTTGTTTGCCTTTCTCCATCTTTTTTTATGCCTTGATTTCCCTTTATCCATTCCCCTTGCTTTCTTTTCCCTTTCCTTTGCATTTCCACCCTTCGCTTTGTTTCCTCTTTATTTTTCCCCTCCCTTTTTTTAAACCATTCTTTTCCCACTTTTCTTTCTGCTCCATTCCAAACCTTTCTTCCTCCATTCCTTCCATTTCTCCTCTTCTTTTTATAGCTTATTTCCATCCTTCTATATTTTCATCCTTTCATTCTCTTTTCAATTCAATTCATTGTTTTCCTTCTCTTGCATTTCCTTTCTGTTCTGTGCCCCTCTCTTCCCTTTAATACTTCTCTTTATCTTTCTTTTGCTTTCTATCTTTTATTTTACATCAATTATTGTAATTGTTCTTTACTTTCTTCCCATTTCCTACAATCCCTTTTCCCTTCTGTTTTTTTATTTTTCCTTTCCTTTTTTCTCTTTTTTTCATATTTTCTCTTTCATCCCTCCCTCTGCTTTTTCATCTGTTCCTTTTTCTTTATTGATTTCTTCTCCTCATCATCCAACCTCCCTTTTTTTCTCCCACTTTTGCATTTCTACCCCATTTTTAAAGCTTTATTTTCTCTTTATTTTCTTCCCTTTGAATTTTATTGTATTTTTTTCTGCTCTTCTTTCTGCTCTTACCTTCCTTTCTATCTTCTCTTTGGGCTTTTAATTGCTTTCCATCCTTTCTTTTCCATCCTTTTCTGACTGCTGCCTTTCTTCATTCTTATCCCATCCTTTCCTTTTCTTTTCATTCCCTTCTGTTCCTTTCTATCAATGCCTGTCCTTTTTTCATTTTACCTTTTTCCTTTCCATGCTTTACTTTTTTCATCTTTATTAGTGATGAGTGAGTATGCTCGTTACTCGGGTTTTCCCTTGCGTGCTCTTGTGATCTCCAAGTATTTGAGCGTGCTTGGAGATTTAGTATGCGTCGCCGCAGCTGCATGATTTGCGGCTGCTAGACAGCCTGAATACATGTGAGGATTGCCTGTTTGTTAGGGAATCCCCACATGTATTCAGGCTGTCTAGCAGCCGCAAATCATGCAGCTGCGGCGACAAAAACAATCTCCGAGCACACCCAAATGTCACGCTCACGCCCTGATTGGTGGGCGTGAGCCAGGGGATTGTGGCCCAACTGTGCCACAAACCAGACTACCCTGGAAGGGGCGTGACTAGGAGAGCTGCCTCGGTCTTCACTGGAGCCTCTGATGGTGAGGTCAGGCTTGTGCGGCAGGCAGCTGTCAGGTGCCACCCAGGGTGGTGTCTGGTTGTGGCTGCTGATCCCACTTGGGGAGACGGTGGCACGGCTGAGACACAGGGCAGGCAGGCACGGCTGGGACACAGGGCAAGTAGGCACCAACTGGAAGGCACAGGGACACGAAGTGGTGTGTGAAATGGATAGGGTCCTGTTCACACAGCAAGTGCAGGTACTGATACTGACTGGAAGGAATCGTGTATGGAGGAACAGGTAGAGTCCTGTTCACACAGCAGGAGAACTTGCAAGGCTGCAGAGAAGGGCTGTAGAGTAGCAAGAGGTTCTGCAGCTGCAGGAGAGAAGCAAAGCGGAACCGCAAGGTTTGCAGGGAGGAGCTGCAGCAGGAGATTACTGCAGCAGCAGGAGCAAAGCAAAGCGGAATCGCAAGGTATGCAGAGAAGAGCTGCAGCAAGAGGTTCTACAGCTGCAGGAGTGAAGCAGAGCAGAACCGCAAGATATGCAGAGAGGATCTGCAGCAAGAGATTACTGCAGCGGCAGGCGCAAAGCAGAGTGGAACGGAGCAGAACCACAGGAGTGCGGACAAGAGGCAGAAAGTGATACAGAGAGAACACAAGGCAAGACACAGCAGGGAAGGAAACCACAGACAAGGAGACTGAAGGTACTGCCACACTAAACAATCCCGCTAGCGATCACGATAACGACGCATACTAATGCGATCGCTAGCGGGATTGTTTCTATATCGCTAAGTGCGGCCACATTTAGCGATATAGTTAACGACGCTATCGCCGTTAGCGATCTTCTTAAAGACTTTAGCGGTACAAAAGTACCGCTAAATCGCTAAGAAAAGGTGCCACACTAGCGATATATACTTACCCAGCGGGAGCGCCGACGATAAAATAGGGTCCGGAGCGATTCCAGCGACGAGCGAGATCACAGCAGGAAGCTCGTCGCTGGAAGCTGCCGCACTGAACAACATCGCTAACGGGATCGCTAAATAGTGACGTTTTTTAGCGATCCCGTTAGCGATATTGTTCAGTGTGGCATACCCTTAAGAGATAGAGATAGGACAGAGTTCAGACAAGGTAATGACACGAGACAAGGTACAGGGACAAAGACACAGGGACCAGGATATTATGCCTCCTGGAGGGCAGCAAGGACAAGTACAAGACAAGGTCAGAAACAATAGCACAAAGACCAGGATATTCTGCCTCCTGGAGGGTGGACAAACAGGTACAAGGCAAAGCTAGGAGTGAAGCCTCCAAAGATGGAGAAATACAGAGCAAGACCTGGCAGCTCAGTAGCAAGACACTAACTGAGTTAACACATTGCACAGGCAAGATCCACAGGGTGGAGCTGCCCTAAATACTAGCGGGCTAATGGTAATTGATCAGGGACATATTAGACAGGTGCACCCTGACTCCATAAGAACCGGAGAACTCTGGCGCCACCCCCCCCCCCTTTGTACACAGCCAGGAAACATGTCTGAACAGATAGAAAGCAAGAGGAACCGAGCATGGAGCTGGCAGCAGACAGAAATCACAGCATGACCTGGAACAGTGAGCAAGTTGGTATGTGGGGAATGGGAGGCCATGCAGTGATGCCAGCAGGGTTGCTTCACAAAATACTCGGAGGACACCCAAGCATGCCCGGGAAAACCCAAGCAACGAGCATACTCACTCATCACTAATCTTTATGTTTTCCATTTCACATCCTTTCATTTCTGCCCTTTATGCTCCATCTTTGTTTCCTTCACTTTCTCCAACTTTCCTTTTTCTTTTTTCCTTTTCAATCCTTTTTTTTTCATTCCTTAATTTCTTCCTTATCTTCTTATCCCACATTTCCATTTCTTTCGTCCTCTCATGTATCTTCCTTTCATCTTCTTTCTATCCTTGCCTCTTTCAGCACAAATGTATTACTCTTGGGTTAGTCTACAGTACATCCAGAGCGTTCAAGCTTCCACAATTGGACTACTTGTTCCTTGATTTTGTGATCTCACTGGTGAATAGTGAAAACTTTCATTAATAACCATCTAATGAATCGGTACCAGCAGAATCACAACTTGAGGTTTTTGGGTGCCCAATAAAAAATCTATTACAGGAGGACCCCTCATCGGCCATGTGCCATTTATAATGCTGGTGCATTTTTTATGCATTAACAGGGCATTTGGGCCATGAGGACCATGGTGTGGCTTCTACTTCTACATCCCATTGTCCCTCTTTTGCATTAAAGTGAATTTGTAGTATTATAAAGGAAGGAAAAGTCCATCACCGTAAATTTTCCTACAGCAACCATCTTTGTCATGCTCCAGCGAGAATATTGGCCATCAATATATTGCAAGGATGGGTCTAAGTCCACCAAAACTGGAGGCCATCCTTACTTCTTTCTGGTCTGGCTCATAAACACAGGTCTCTGTATGATATCCACATGCCCTAATTTTACATCCGGATGGTGGTAAGCCTTCATAATATTACACCTTTATCTACAGTGAGGCCAATAATGGCAAGGTCTCCATCTTACCCATCAACAAAAAGGCTCTAGCGCAGATTTCTGCTGCAATTCCTAAGCTGTAACATTACATTTATGACCACATTTGTAGACACAAGTGCAGCACTCAGGACAACTGAGTTATTGAGGAGGAATCTGCAATCAGACAGTCACTTTCATGTTAATCTTATTAGAAGAGGACATATTTGTTTTAGATTTGAATCTTATGATCTTCAGAATTGCTCGTCACAAGAGGCACTTTAACAAATAAATACAATCTTAATATCCTCCGATTTTACTCCGTGATTGGCACTAATCTGCACAATCAAGAAGATGAGATTACTAATTTTTTTGCTAATTAATGTAATATCATCAGAAACATAAACCCTGTTTCCTAGATACTAAATGATTAGACGACATCTTTGTTAAAAAAAAAATCTCCAATTTCAGACAATCTCGTAGTTGGCCTTTATTCAGCCTTTATAATATCTGTTCATAAGGAGAATTTTCCATGTACAGCTGTGAGCTCTGCATTCATGTAATATAGTATAATTTTTGGCAACCTGCTCTACTGCCCAGTGTGTTATACATTTTTAGAATATTCCAATTTACTCAGATTACACGTTCTTACAAGAGTTGCTTAAAATTTTCAGGATCCTCAACTATTAGCCAGAGCATACAGTGGCGGCTACAGAGAGCAGATATCTCTAACTCTAGAGGACTCAGCATGTACAGTTAGGTCCAGAAATATTTGGACAATGACACAAGTCTTGGCATTTTAGCTGTTTACCAAAACATATTCAATATACAGTTATAGAATCAATCTGGGCTTAAAGTGCCGACTCTCGGCTTTAATTTGAGGGTATTCTCATTCTAATTGGAGCAACAGAGAAGCACAGGGAATGGAATAACCTAGGGTTGCAGGAACAGACTACATGTAGGGATTGTTTGTAGTCTGTAACCATGGGAACACATCATTCTGCATAAGCACTGAAGGCATACCACCCAACTTTTGAAGAAAAGAAAGAGTGACAGATTATTCAGTGCAATATACGCTCTACAGTAAATTTTGACCACGCCCAAGTCACACCCAAAGCTGCACCCATTTACCATTTCTTTCTACCGTGGCAGGAAGAGCTATCAGAGGGGGAGATGGCAGTGAGGGATGTTCAGCAGACTGCAAATCATAGACTCAAGTCTGGGACTGTCTGCTGCATCCGGGATAGTTAGGACTAGTGGATCGATTCACGGAAATCGGGTCCAGTATCAAGGTCAGTGGCATGAGTGGTGGAAGTTGGGACAAAGTCCTGACCTGCTGGGATAGCGGGACAGCCCCCTCAAATCGAGACAGTCCCACTGTATCTGGGACAGTTGGGACTATAGATGAGTGGATCGATTCACGGGAATTGGTCCAATATCAAGGTAAGGGGCATGAGTGATGGAACTTGGGACAAAGCCCTGACCTGCCGGGACAGCTGGACAGCCCCTCAAATCGAGACAGTCCCACTGTATCTGGGACAGTTGGGACTATAGATGAGTGGATCGATTCACGGGAATTGGTCCAATATCAAGGTAAGGGGCATGAGTGATGGAGGTTGGGACAAGGCCCTGACCTGCCGGGACAGTCCCCTCAAATCGAGACAGTCCCACTGAATCCGGGACGGTTGGGAGCTAGGCTGTGTGGGTAAAATATTTTTAATTAAAAACTTTGCTTCATTATCAAGAGTTATGGACCAAGCTGTAATACCAGGGGCTGCCTATAAACAAGAGTGGCGCTGTTTTGGGAAAGTAAAAATAACCCAGCACAGTCTACTAACACCAAAGTCATTTACTTTGTCGTGTTTACTACATTTCAGCAACAGAAAAAAAGCATTTCTTCAGATTTTTCAGAACAATACCTCGTGGTCATGTTTTTTATGGCTCAGTATTCATCATGTATTCTGACTTGTAGCTCTGCAACGTACCTTAACCCAATTCCTTACAGATTGTCATAATTATGACTTGTTACAAAATAGCAAGGTTGTGAATTCTAATAGAAGAGAACGGACGGCAAATACCAAGAGATGTAAAATGTAAAAGTACAGAGGATCCAGTGCGGCGTGTGGAGTGCTAATCTGCAGAATACATTACCGCCTATTTCCTGTCTATCTGTATTATAAGTCCTATTTGGATCTTAAATTACAACACAGAATACTTTTATGGAGCGCATTAACTGATTCCAATAACATATCGTAGTTTTATGCCGGCGCTCGCCAATGGCGCCGAGTCTCTCCCAATGATTTTGTATGTAAAAAATATGCAGGTATAAAATATTATATCTGCAAGTAATATAAAGTACCTGTCAAAATATTGTAAAACGCAAAATTGCTCCCATGAGATGGACTTGCTATAATAGCATGACAGGGAACTACATTTCCATTATAATTATAGGAAACGAGTGATGTTACGTTTTTATAATTTAAAGCGGTATCCTCTGATGTGACATCTTCTCCGAGCCTGAATTATGCATTCGCCGGCTTTTAAACAGTTCTCCTGGCACAAGTCAGCGAAGATGAAGTTGTCTTTCTAAAATAATTGCTCTGCAAAGCATCCATTATACCTGGAAAATGTAGAACTTGACTTCTACAAATTATACACTAGCCTTTAATGGTTATTTTGACAGCTATTAGCTTTCCATGTTTGGCAAAAAAAAAAATTTAACAGAAAAAAAAATGTCGTAAAGTAAAAGTATTGATGTGATATGTCACATACTGAATCTTAATGTAAATCTTTCTTAAGGCTGTTAATGTTAATTGAGGATGTTATTAGGACTTGTAGGTAGACTTGAAATTACAAGTTCTTCCGGGCTGGTGAAGTCCCCTTTGGAAATGTGTTGGATTTCCAAAAAAATCTATATTTTAGGAAAGAAACCAAACAGAGGACGTTATTGCTGATTTATATTGTAAATGACTACCCAGGTCATGGTACTGATGGTGGAATAAAAATATATTGATATCACAAGGTTTTTGGAGTAATAATCATTAGAGTTGAGCAAAAAGAATTGTGAGAAGAACCTGATTCAGTGACCACATCGGTAGTCCAAGGCCACCAGATTAGAGTCCTGCAGAGTCCTCCAGTGCCTCTCTTGATTATTAGTTAGTGCAACGTTATCCTTGTAGTATGGCGCATGGGTATGCCGTCAAGTTGAGGCTCGCATGGCTTTGCTTCGGTGTCCATGGACAACTGACCGGACCGATAAACCATGGTCCTGCAAATCTATCTGGTCAACTTCAATAACCATGATTACAGGTCCTTCTCAAAAAATTAGCATATAGTGCTAAATTTCATTATTTTCCATAATGTAATGATTAAAATTAAACTTTCATATATTTTAGATTCATTACACACCAACTGAAATTTTTCAGGTCTTTTATTGTTTTAATACTGATGATTTTGGCATACAGCTCATGAAAACCCAAAAATCCTGTCTCAAAAAATTAGCATATTTCAACCGTCCAATAAAATAAAAGTGTTTAAAACAAAATAAAAAAAAAACCATCAAATAATAATGTTCAGTTATGCACTCAATACTTGGTCGGGAATCCTTTTGCAGAAATGACTGCTTCAATGCGGCGTGGCATGGAGGCAATCAGCCTGTGGCACTGCTGAGGTGTTATGGAGGCCCAGGATGCTTCGATAGCGGCCTTAAGCTCATCCAGAGTGTTGGGTCTTGCATCTCTCAACTTTCTCTTCACAATATCCCACAGATTCTCTATGGGGTTCAGGTCAGGAGAGTTGGCAGGCCAATTGAGCACAGTAATACCATGGTCAGTAAACCATTTACCAGTGGTTTTGGCACTGTGAGCAGGTGCCAGGTCGTGCTGAAAAATGAAATCTTCATCTCCATAAAGCATTTCAGCCGATGGAAGCATGAAGTGCTCCAAAATCTCCTGATAGCTAGCTGCATTGACCCTGCCCTTGATGAAACATAGTTGACCAACACCAGCAGCTGACATGGCACCCCACACCATCACTGACTGTGGGTACTTGACACTGGACTTCAGGCATTTTGGCATTTCCTTCTCCCCAAATCTTCCTCCAGACTCTGGCACCTTGATTTCCGAATGACATGCAAAATTTGCTTTCATCAGAAAAAAGTACTTGGGACCACTTAGCAACAGTCCAGTGCTGCTTCTCTGTAGCCCAGGTCAGGCGCTTCTGCCGCTGTTTATGGTTCAAAAGTGGCTTTACCTGGGGAATGCGGCACCTGTAGCCCATTTCCTGCACACGCCTGTGCACGGTGGCTCTGGATGTTTCTACTCCAGACTCAGTCCACTGCTTCCGCAGGTCCCCCAAGGTCTGGAATCGGTCCTTCTCCACAATCTTCCTCAGGGTCCGGTCACCTCTTCTCGTTGTACAGCGTTTTCTGCCACATTGTTTCCTTCCAACAGACTTCCCATTGAGGTGCCTTGATACAGCACTCTGGGAACAGCCTAATTGTTCAGAAATTTCTTTCTGGGTCTTACCCTCTTGCTTGAGGGTGTCAATGATGGCCTTCTGGACATCAGTCAGGTCGGCAGTCTTACCCATGATGGCGGTTTTGAGTAATGAACCAGGCAGGGAGTTTTTAAAAGCCTCAGGAATCTTTTGCATGTTTTTAGAGTTAATTAGTTGATTCAGAAGATTAGGGTAATAGCTCGTTTAGAGAACCTTTTCTTGATATGCTAATTTTTTGAGACAGGATTTTTGGGTTTTCATGAGCTGTATGCCAAAATCATCAGTATTAAAACAATAAAAGACCTGAAAAATTTCAGTTGGTGTGTAATGAATCTAAAATATATGAAAGTTTAATTTTAATCATTACATTATGGAAAATAATGAAATTTAGCACTATATGCTAATTTTTTGAGAAGGACCTGTATTTATGTCCTGATATTGGTGGTCTATTCTTACATTTTATTTCTCATATCATGCACAATGACTTTGCAAAAATATGAATGTGGACTACGGTTGTGCATGTCTGGGTGGCATATTTTTCCTAACAGAGAAAGAGGGGAAGAGCAAGTGTTGAGGTTCTCAAAGGGTCTACGATGGAGGAGGTCCTAGGACAGTTGCCCCATTTACCCTTCTAATAAATAAGCCAAGAGAATAAACCACCAGCCTGAACCTGCATTTCCCTAAACTAGTCTAACTCAGCATCACTTTGCCTTCAAAGGTATGAATGAAGCCGGGGAGAGAACACCAGCTTCATTGCGCACTCCCAGCCCGGCAGGCAGTTCTAAGATGCCAACGCCAAGAATTGAATAGAGACTGTCAATCATGGCTCTTGATATACTGTAATATGAAGCACCACGGCACAGACGATTTTTGGAAAGAGAAAAAAAATATTTTTAATGCAGCAAAGGTGTCTGTATAGAACTCGGGCCAACGTTTCGGTCATCAGACCTTGATCACGACCTACAAAAAAGTATATACATAGAAAAATAAGTGTGAATAAACTTGATTCGATACATGTGGGATATAAAGTATAGTCAGAATTTAAACATAAAATTGCATGCAATGCACAAGAAGGGGTGTTCATAAGTGAATAAATAATTATGACCTGAATATACAGTAAGCAGACATAAGCTAATAAATGTATCCACATTAGCCAAAAAATAATATGAAAGTGGTTATAGGAACATGAGTAAATAGTAATAACAATTAACTAGGGGTAAGGCGTAAAAGAATAAGGGTGAAAATAAAATATATTCAAGGAACAATATGCAAATTGAAAAAAAAAAGAAACTGCAATGTGTGGGGTAGAACAAAGGGGGAAAAAAGGAATTAAAAACAGAAAAAAGGGGAAGAATAAGAGACCCTTGGGCATGAATATAGGATCTGAGGTAGGACTAGCCTTGGGGAAGCCACACCCTACTGGACTAGTCCTGGCTCATTTAGGACTCATTTAGTTATCCTATTTTCACATATTAGTGCTATCCATGTTTTTCACAGATAGCACTCAGACCTGTGATAGTCTAGAGAGCCATTTATATGTCCATTTTTTTCCTTGGACTAAGTAGTGTGTGGAAAATCTCGGAGACATGTCCGATTTTGATCCGAGGGTAGGGTCAAAATTAGCAAGGCAAATAAATGGGTCTGTGAAAAAATCAGACAGCATTCAGATGGCATCCGAGTGTGGTCCAATTTTCACAGACTGTCGGATTGGAGAAGGTGGGGAAACTTTTTTTTCCTCCAAGTACGAGAAAAACAGATGACACTCGCTGATCAAAATCTGTCCGTTTTCCCAAACATAGAAAAATGGTACGTCTGAATGAGCCTTTCCATGTAATAAATTGTTCCTAAAATATTGTTTTTTACGATATGGAAACATTTGCGTGGACCATCAAGCAATGCTATGTATTGTAATTCAAGGAAAAGCCAATTTACCATTCCGTAGATCCATAATTCTCATGTAGAGCCATATATATGCAGCTTTCCTTTTTTTCTACCATTTAATAAACAAATTCAGCTTTCCTCTCCCAAGTCATTATTTGTTGTCCATGTTCCTCTTCTTCTTAATATGCAGGAAAAGTTACCATTTTTTATTTTTTTTTTAGTTGAAAAGTTGTAAGATGACAGCCGATGTCTGCAAGGTGCCTGGAGTAAAACAACAGATGTATCAGCAAAAAAATATTTGCTTCAAAATCTTCTGATAATGGGAAATGGAGCCACTATGGACATCTATGCACTGAGGCTATTTGCAGGTCAGCAGGTTGTACTAATTGCCAAAAGAGTCTCCCTCAAAGGGTCCTATTAATTCATATTTAAACAGTCCGGTCACATTCTTTTAAAATATGTTTTTTTCCGCACACCTTGCCTGTTTATGCAGATTGCATCCTAAATGGTTTGTATCATCCAGCCTTGTCCTACATCTTGCGTGTCCAGAAGGCACGATGCGAGACGGGGGCTTAAATGGCGAGAAACAATCATCAGATAAGGCAGATTCTTACTGAGCTAAAAACCATCTCTTTGTGATCCCTGAGTATTTTCTTCCCATATTTCTGGCTGTTTCCTTTCAAAGAACATAACATGACTCAAAGGCAAACGCGCTTGACGCAAGGTTACCAGCCGTCGTGGATGTGGGGTGGAATTGTAGGAAATTTCTTCATACTCCTAATCAAAGGAGATACAATTCAATGTTGAAAACTGATAACATGATGTGAAAGAAGTGGGGTATAAGATGGAAAAATATAAATGTTTAGGGGGTTTTCTCAATATTCTTTGTTTGGTCGATAGCGTTGTATCATGGATTTCCATAATATGTTGTAAAAAAATTATTTAGGTTAATATTGTAATATATCTCGTGTTAGGATAGATTAAAGATTAGGACCAGAAGGAAACATTGCACTCAATTGCCAATTAAGAAGCCAAAAAGCAAAAGACACCTCATTCTCCATTGAGTCCTCTTTTCCCACTCATGCCTAAAACCTGTTTGCTGGGTGCAAGACACCCTACTACAACATTAATGCTGTTTTTTCATCAGAGAAACATGTCTGATCTCTGGGATATGGCATGGCACTGGCTAAACAGGTTCAACCACAAGGCCCTCCACTATAGTTGATGCCATCGATTTGCAGGACCAGGTCAATTGGCCATGTCATTAATGACGGGAGCCCTGAGAACTGCCTGCTTCTTCCGGCATCCCCAGCTCCTTTTTGGATTAGTCAGCCTGGTTGTGACGTAATGCACATGCAATGTCGTGCCAGGCCAGTTAATCAAGAGAGCGAGTTTTGCCTGCAGAAAAAAAGCAGCAAAAACGTAACATGTGAATATAGCCTAAAGCAAGTTGAAGATGAAATGATCTCTAAAAGGCCTAAAGTTAAAGATAACACATTTCCTTTGTATTATACTATTATATATATATATACTGTGTATATATATATATATATTCATATTTTACAATTAAAAAATTGCAAAAAGGGAAATGAGCCAATGCAAAACTTTGGCCACCTTGCATGGTTAGGACCTAGTAGAACCCCCTTTTCACAGCTTGTAAACACTTTTCCTAGCATGACAAGAGTCTTTCAATTCTTGTTTGATGGATTTTCATCCATTTTTCCTTGTACAGTCCTTCCAGTTCTGTGAGATTCCTGAGGCATCTTGCTTCCTCTGCTATTCTGAGGTCTAGCCACAGATTGTCAATAATGTTCAGATCATGGGACTGTGAGGGCCATTGTAAAACCTTCAGCTTGCGCCTTTTGAGGTCATCTATTGTGGATTTTGGCGTGTGTTTAGGATCTTTATCCATTTGTAGAAGCCATCCTCTTTTCACCATCAGCTTTTTTACAGATGTTGTCATGTTTGCATCAAGAATTTGTTGAAATTTAATTCGTCCCATCTACCCATGAAATGTTCCCTGTGCCAATGGCTGTAACACAACCCAAAACTTGATTGACTCACCTCCAAGCTTAATGGTTTGCAAGATGTTCTTTATGGGGGCCAAGCATTTTGATCAAGAAGGAGTTGTCCTAGTAGTGGACAACCCCTTTAAGATCACCAAACTGTGTGCTCTCAAATGCTTCAAGAAGAGGCACCTTTGTCTCTCTAATAGTGTTGAGCGATACTTTCCGATATCCAAAAATATCGGATCGGAATGGTATCGCCGATATCACTAAAATATCGGCGATACCGATACCGATACCGGAAGTCCCATGTAAGTCTATGGGAACAAAATATTGCAACTAAAAAAACACTTTCTTTCCTTGTAAACACAAAATATACACACATAGAATACATATATATATATATATATATACATGTCATTGTGACATATATATATACAATATATTTATAGTTTATTCACTTCTACATAGTAAAATAGCCTCTGATTCAATTGCCGGGTAAAGCCGGCATTTGTGAAAAGACAGAAGCACCCGAGGGTCCAGTCGCCACAGAGATGTTGCATCGCACCCAGCGGTGTGACAACTTACTCTCAGGTAAGGAGGAAACACCCCATTGACTCCAACCACTGCATTCAACAGTACACTATGCCAGCTGAGTGTAGGCGGACCCAATGGGATGGTCTAGCTCAGGCTGGTTAGAACAGGGTGTAGCTAGTTGGATGGGAGGGGTTGAGGCAGCCTTATGCTGCATGTCTTTGTAGTAAGAATTGTTTCCTTTCCTGCTTTCTTACTACGTCGCATACTCCACTCTGCTACATCACTCTGCACCATTGCTCTATCTCACATCTATCTGCCCTGGAAGGATACCGTCTTACCTGTAGAAGACTTATCACCTAGCTGCACTACACCATCCCTGCCAGAGGACCTGCACAGCAGCGCTGCTCACCCTGACCAGGTACTACAGGTGGCGTCACGACAAACTACACAAACATTCTATCATCCCCTGGAAATATCCCACATTCCAGTGAGCGACCAGGGCACGGACATAGCTGTGCTACCCGTCACATCCCCCATAGAAGTCGATGGGCTTGGTGCCGAGTACCCCCAAAACCTGTGGCTCTGTGCGACTCAACTTTGGCGTCACGAACAGGATTCAGAAGCTCGCTATAAGCGAGTCCTGTGTGCCTTAATTGAACTGTTTTTTTGCTTGAGAATTGCAAAAATCATCATAGACTGTATTTGCCATTTTTCCGTCATATCTGCGCCACGAGGCACAGGTGAAGAATAAGGGCGTGCTCTCGTGGGCGTACACTCACTCCGTGGCGCGAAAACGATGTCCGCCCACTCTAAATGTTACTGCAATGTAAGATCGTGCCCCACAGCTCTGGAGTTCCGCCTCCTCATCCTCCTCAGTGGGCGGAAACGAACGCGAAGGTCCCGCCTCCCTACAAAAGATGGCGCCTCTCCTGATGCTAATGACACATGTGACTTGGCAGAGATGGCGAATGGACGTGAGCAGAAGTGGGAAGGGATGGAGGAGTCAGAGCTCTCCCCCCACGGAAGCGACCCGATCGCCACGGAGCCACCGTTTGGCACCCGGCCTGGAAACCGTCCTACGCTGGAAGAAGCGGAGGATACCCTGAGAGACCTGGCCCGCCACCGGGAGGAGGTCGCCAGGATGGAAGCGAGCTGGCGGGCCCTAAAACTACAGTTGGAGCGGCGCCAATCCCTCTTACCCCCTGAAGTGTCTGTACCGGAAGGTGAGGCACCCGTTCCAGTAGAGGAGGCCGTGCGGGCATCCCAGCCCTTGCAATCTGAACCGGTTGCCAGTATCTCAGTGGAGGCACCCGTTCCAGTACAGGAGGCCGTGCGGGCATCCCAGCCCTTGCAATCTGAACCGGTTGCCAGTATCTCAGTGGAGGCACCCATTCCAGTACAGGAGGCCGTGCGGGCATCCCAGCCCTTGCAATCTGAACCGGTTGCCAGTATCTCAGTGGAGGCACCCGTTCCAGTAGAGGAGGCCGTGCGGGCATCCCAGCCCTTGCAATCTGAACCGGTTGCCAGTATCACAGTGGAGGCACCCGTTCCTGCAGAAAACGCCACACCAGCACCCCAGATCCCGCTGTCTGCCCCCGTCGCTGAGGCAGAAGAAGCGACACCCGTCCTCATGGAGGAGGCCGCGCAGGCACCAGAGCTCTACCTGCCTGTACCGGAGCCCCGACCGTCATCTGTTCCAGAGCCGGCTGCTTCCGCCACAGGTGAGCGCCGCCAGGACTGGCGGGCGCCAGGAGAGCTGCCGCAAACCGGACATCGTAAGCTGGCGTTTGATGGTGGAGACATGGAGCTGCTGGTGGAGGAGAATTACAACCGGCGTCAGGAGGAAGAGTGGAGACGTCGGGAGCAGGAAGCAGAGCGACAAAGGGAGCAGCGAGAATCCCAAAAGCTTCGGCAACGTCACCTGGACAAGGACCTGGCAGAGAAGGCACGTATGAGAAAGGATAAAAGTACGCTGAGGGAGCCGCGGCGTAAGGGTGCAGTACGGAACTTTAAGTTAAAAGGTGGTTGGGGCTTCATCCAGGAGCCTGGACTTTATTTAGAAGTCTTTGTAACCCGGCGGGACGTGGAGGCTCACCTCCCAGAAGGACACCCGGGGAGGGACCTGTTGGCAGGAGACTTGGTGACTTACACCCGACACTGGGGTTACAATGGATGGTACGCCCTAAATGTTACCAGGTGCGACCCGACCCCTACTCCCCAGAGTGTCAGGAAACTGACAGACCCTCCGAGCCTTCAGCCTCCCCCAACCAGGCCTCTGCACAAGTGCCCACCCCACGCCGTAAATCTCCCCAGCCTCCCTCAGTGGTCTCCTCAGCAGCCCCAGCTATGGACATGATAATGATAGCTGGCCCGTACCCGGCGCCTGTTAGGCCCCCTGGGGTTCGTTCAGTCCGGGACATAGGGTTCCAGACCCGGAGAGAGACGAAAGAGGTGGCCACACAGACCCAGATAGCGGGTCACGACGTAACTGTACAGGCCACACGACGTCATCAGGTCTGGGTGGACCCTCCTGTCACGGATGTTTGGCAAGCTCCAGAAGAGTACCAGGTGGTACCTGGAAGAGGCCAGCCAAAGAAGTCTAAATAACCCGGACAGGGTCTCTGTATGTAAATAGTTAAATTATTGATGTACCCGGACGGGTGAATGTTCATAAAAAGAAGTTTATTGTTGCCTTAATATACCCAGGTTGGGTAATGGTTTGATGTACCCAGACGGGTGAATGTTCAGAAGAACAAGTTTATTGTTGCCTTAATATACCCAGGTTGGGTAATGGTGTTTCAATGTAATCAAAATGTTGAACTTTGAAGCCATGAACTGTACTGGCTCACAAACTTTTCTGTAAATAGTTGGCACTTCGGTGCTCCATCTTGGTTTTACAAAAAACTTAACTGTGCACTATTTTCAACTACCTCAGAAACTAAAAACCCGTTTGGTGTGGCCGAAAGTGAGGTCTGCTCAAGGAAAGTCTTGCAGCCCACCCAAGACCACCGTTGGAGGTTTGGAGCGGGTCCTCCACAAGCACAAGTAAAGGACACTGTGAAGTTACCACGGTGGGGGTAGTCCTAAGAAGTCTCAACGAACTTCGGCAGTAATGCTATTTGCACTTTTGTAATGTTATTATTAAAAATGTTATTATGCAACGTTTAACTTGAAGTGTTTCCTGCTTTCTTACTACGTCGCATAGTCCACTCTGCTACATCACTCTGCACCATTGCTCTATCTCACATCTATCTGCCCTGGAAGGATAGCGTGTTACCTGTAGAAGACTTATCACCTACCTGCACTACACCATCCCTTCCAGAGGACCTGCACAGCAGCGCTGGACACCCTGACCAGGTACTACAGGTGGCGTCACGACAAACTACACGAACATTCTATCATCCCCTGGAAATATCCCACATTCCAGTGATCGCCCAGGTCACGGACCGAGCTGTGCTACTCGTGACATCCCCCATAGAAGTCGACGTGATCGGTGCCGAGTACCCCCAAAACCCCTGTCTCTGTGCGACTCAACTTCCCTCACTGTGCTGGCACTTTACATTTACAATGCCTCTGGGTTTTTTTTTTGGGGGGGTGGGGAACATTCAGACTTTTGCTATGGGGCCCCATGATTTATATGTACGCCCCTGCTGCTGAGGCATGGTATTTAAGGCTGTTAAGGAGCCAACATACATGGACCTTGCCAGCAGCGTCGGACTGGAGTACCTTGGGCCCACCAGAGAAAATATATTCTTGCGGCCCAACATCATACTTCCCAACCTTTGAATAAGGGAAAGAGGGACAAAGGCTGTGGCACGCTGTGCATGCTGCAGAAAATTTTAGGCCATGCCACGTTGCACCACAGACTGTCCAGGAGTTGGTGGATGCTTTAGTCCAGGTGTGGGAGGAGATCCCTCACGAGACCATCCGTCGCGCTCATCAGGAGCATGGCCAGAAGTTGTAGGGAGGTCATACAGCATACCTCCCAAATTTGGAAGACAGGAAAGAGGATTAAAGGCTGCGGCGCGTGTTGCGCGCCGCTGAAAATTTTAGGCCACGCCCCGACAACACCCATTTCACAGCTAATCACACCCATATCCTCGCCCCAAGCGTAACCATTTAGCACTGCTGATCACACTGACTGGTAATGAGGGCACAGTGGCTGGTACTGAGGAAAAGAAAGAAAGAGCAGCGAGAGAGAAAGAACAAACAGAGAAGAAAGAGAGGAAAGAAAGAAAAGAGAGAAAGAAAGAACAGAGAGCGAGAAGGAAAGAACAGAAAGCGAGAAAGAAAGACTAGAGAGAGAGCCATAGGCGTAGCTAGGGTTTTGGTTTAGTGGGGGCAAAACTTCTGAGTGGGCCCATCATCAGAGAACCTCAGCAAATGACCGCGCTGTTGGCCAAAATAATCTATATATAAAAAGACCAATATTGATATTACCGCCATATGGTCTGTGTTAAATAATACCAGTCCTACAGAACATATAGATTACAGCACAGGTACAGATAATGACTTACCGCTGATGTTCTTTCTAATGGAATTGTTCACTTTTCATGTCTTTTCCATCTGGCCCACACCGACATGACGACTTCTCCAGCCAGGACTCGACTGCACCCCCATTAAAAAAAAATAAAAAAAATACTCACCTCCCGGCTCCTGTGCTGCTCACTGTTCTCCCTCTCAGCGTCTGACAGCAGGCGCCGGCAGGTGATGTTATTGCGCCCGCTGTCATACGCTGAGAGGGGGATTATGGGAGAGAAGGAGCACTCGCTCCTTCTCTCTCTATGCGGTCAGCTTTATCGGCTGGATGCCGTAACAGCTGACCCTCCGATGACGGGTGGGGGGCCCACTGCTGGCACCGGGCCCCCCAACGCCTGTACAGGCCCCATAGCTTCCGGGCGGCAGAGCAGGGAGAGCGATTCTCCCTGCTCTGCCGCAGAATGTAACTGTATCGTAGCTCCGGGTGGGCCCCCTCAGAGCGCGGGCCCCGGGGCCACCGCCCCCTCTGCCCCGCGACCTATCCTTTCAAATCAGGGCCCACCACGCAGGAGCTGGGGCCCACCGTAGGTTTCTCCGGTGTCCCGGTGCCTCAGTCCGACCCTGCTTGCCAACCTGATAATACCAGGCCACAGCAGTCTGCTTATCTTTGCTGGTTAAACAAAAAAGGGGATCCCCTCGAAAAAAAATTGGCGTGGGGTCCACCCTATTTTTGTTAACCAGCCAGATGAAGCAGACTGCTGAGGCCTGGTTTTTCAGGCTGGTAATGAGCCAATATCCATGGACCTTGCCAGCCTGATAATACCAGGCCACAGCAGTCTGCTTAGCTTGGCTGGTTAACAAAAATAGGGGATCCCCTCGAAAAAAAAAACGGCGTAGGGGTCCCCCTATTTTTGTTAACCAGCCAAGTAAAATGCAGACTGCTGCGGCCTGGTATTAAAAGACTGTCAAGGCCCATGGATTTTGGCCCTCAACAGCCTGATAATACCAGGCTACAGCAGCCCCACATTTGGCGCATCAAAAGATGTGCCAATTGTGGCACTTTACCCGGCTCTTCCCACTGCCCTGTAGCGGTGGCAAGTGGGGTAATAAGGGGTTAATGTCACCGTTGATTGCACGGGGACAATAAGCCCGGTTAATAATGGAGAGGTGTCAATAAGACACCGATCCATTATTAATCCCAAAGTTTTTAAATGTATAAAAAAAAAGACACAGCAAGAAAAAAGTATTTTAATGAAATAAAAGAGACAACACAGTTTTCATTTCTTTTATTACTCTCTCATTCCTGCGACGTCATCGATCTCCTGTAAAAAAAAGAAAAAAAACAAACCAACAGTATACCACCTGTCCGACGCAGTCCATAGTAACGACTGTCCCACGACGATCCAGCTCTGCTACATCGGAATGACAGGCAGAGGGCTGTCATCCCGGCGCAGCACAGCTGATTACCTGCTTCCCCGGCGGTGACGTCATCGGACTGACTGCTTTACGGCCGGGATTACCCAGCAGTCACTGCAGTTATCGCGAGAAAACTGCATGTGACCGCCGGGGAAAGATGATGGCGGCCATCAACCAGTCCAGGCCGTGACCACCGGAGATCTTCTGCCAGGTAAGTGCCGCTGACTCCTGACAGACCCGACCGACGGACACTCACAGTGACAGTGACAATTCTGATTCCGGTATACGATATATGGGAAATATCGAAAGTCAATATCGAAAGTCCGATAGAGCTAATATCGGCCGATACCCGATACTTGCGGTATCGTAACGCTCAACACTACTCTCTAACATCGGAGGGTCACAGCAACACTGATGGTGGCCGGATCCAGTAATCCGGCCAAGAAAAAGACCAGCAACCCCGATGGCTTGAAACTGTCAAAATAAACGAGGAGAAGATCCTGTTGGACCTATCTAAGCTTGCACAAGATCGATCTTCCTACAGATCGTTCATCCATCATGTCACCATGGCTCGAAATCGAGCCCAGAGCCTTTAAAAAAAATTGCAAAGTTGCTTGTTTTTTCAAGGACTTTACAATTTTGTCCATTTAACAAGAGACAACACCATTAATAGGTGGAATAAATACATTTATTTTATTAATGGTGTGTGTGTCTATATATTTTATTTTTTTCCATAAATGTAGGCTAAACCCGTCTTCTGTCAGATCACATCATTCTTCTTTTTCTCTATGGGATCATTTTATGTGACAGTCTACAGAAGCCTCGTACTAACTACAAAGCCCTGAGATTGAGTCAAATGATAAATTTGCAAAAAGAAAAGAAGATTTGAATAAATAGATCTTATTTGTTGTCAGATGTGTAAAATTATAGCTGTTTGCTGAGGATTGAGTTACAATCGAGGATCTGAATAATAATCCCCATGGTTTCGGCATATGTTCCTTAATTGTCTGAGGAGAACATTCCATGAGTACCCTGCTGTCATGTCCCATGGGCATTTGATTATCTATTACAGTGGGGACTTGCTGATTTGGTGATTGGCTTCCGCTGTAAGCTGTAAATCAAACTAGTTTTGCTCTTCTCTTATACATTAAGATTAAGTCTTAATATATTTAAAAAGAAACTAAAGTAAAAAAGAGTAAAAAAACAAAAGCATAATAGCAACTTTTAACATGATGGTTTCCTCTATGGTGACCTGTTCTGTCAAAAAGTGCATTAAATACCTATATATGTATATTTATTTTGTCTTCTATTGACAGAGCATTTAATGCATGAGTCTCTAACTTGTGGCTTTTCAGTTATTGAAAGTCTACAACTTTTAGCATGCTGGTAGTTGCAGATTTGCATCAGCTGGATACCCATGTTCTTAAAGTATAGAAAATACTGATAAGTTTGGGGAAGAAGAGGACCTGTTATACTTGTGTAGTGTATGACCCTTATCTCCCTTACACACTTGAGAATAACACAGTGACATACAAGGTTCAACAGAAATAGAATTTTTCACTCAATAAAACCAGTCAGTCTGAGTTCTAGTGTGTCAAGTCAAAATAGGCACAATCCTGGCAGTTGTACAAACTATTAAGGCACAGAAGATGGTGATGAAACATCAGAGTTGAGTCACATAGCTTGATGGTTACATATCAGTTGAAGCACAAAGGTTGCCGGTTGCATATCATAGTTGAGGCGCAGAACTTGATGGTTACACATCAGGCTTTAGGCGCAAAGCTTGGTGGTTACACATTAGAGTAGAGACACTTAGACTGGTGGTTACATATTACAGTTGAGACACTGAGCTTGGTGGTTACACATTAGAGTTGAGGCACTTAGACTGGTGGTTACATATTAAAGTTGAGACACTGAGCTTGGTGGTTACACATTAGAGTTGAGGCACTAAGACTGGTGGTTACATATTACAGTTGAGACACTGAGCTTGGTGGTTACACATTAGAGTTGAGACACTTAGACTGGTGGTTACATATTACAGTTGAGACACTGAGCTTGGTGGTTACACATTAGAGTTGAGACACTTAGACTGGTGGTTACATATTACAGTTGAGACACTGAGCTTGGTGGTTACACATTAGAGTTGAGGCACTTAGACTGGTGGTTACATATTAAAGTTGAGGCACAGAGTTTTGTGGTTACATATTAGAGTTGAGGCACTTAGACGGGTGGTTACATATTAAAGTTGAGGCACAGAGTTTTGTGGTTACATATTAGAGTTGAGGCACTTAGCTTGATGTTTATACATTGGAATTGAGGCACTGAGCTTGATGGTAACACATCAGAGTTGAGGCATAGAACTTTTTGGTTACAAGCAGAGGCTGTCTCTTAGCAAAAGAACTCACAGCAGACATGGCCTTGCAAGTTTGCTTGTTTACCCTCCCTGCCTATGATAGAATTCAGCAGGTCCCAAAGTAGCATCATCCAGAACAGGTCAATTGCATTGGCAGTGGTCCATATCCATCCTGTCAAATGTTGAGGCTAATATTTCTCTCAGAAAACCCAACAGCAACCACAGATCCTCCTCACTGCTCCTATCTCCTAACAGACAGGTGCTTCGTGTGCATCACTCTGCCCTGTATCACTCTCTGGCTACTTTAAGAAGAGTAATGCTGAACTAACGCCACCTAGAATAAAGCCTGCCTGGCTCTACTTCAACCTTCAAACAATAAAAAGCACTGTGCATAAAATGAATCATAGCACATAATAAAATTGCAGAGCCTTAAAATGTTGTTAAAGAGCACATATCCACATGGGTTCCATGAAAAATGCCCAAAGGAAAAATGCCCACAGGAAAAAAGCGCGCTGCCATGAATGCCGAGAGGAAAATTGCCCACATGGAAAATTACAGACATGGACAAACTAACAACAGAGGACTAAAGCTGTATTCACACATAGAAAATTGGGCACATGCCGGTACAGCCGGGCCCACATTAGCACAGGGTCCAGAGCAGTATAGCATATGAGAGGTTACAGTTAGGTGATACCATTATATTAGTACAGCCAGGTTCACACTGTACACAGGCTGTGGAGCAATACAGCATATTAGATGTTGGGGGTGTGATAACGTTATAACTGTATAGCCGTGGTCACACTGTACAAAGGCTCTGGAGCGATGTAACATATTATAGGTCGGGGAGAGGTGGGCAATTTTGTTCATGTGGGCAATTTTCTGTGTGGGCAATTTTCTGTGTAGATAACTTTCCTTGTGGGCAATATTCATGTGGACTGGTACGGACTGTGGCTAAAATTCAGCCCTGGCATTTGAAATCACACAGGCCCATGCGGTCCCCATCCCCAAGCATTAGATGGGATATATATTACTAATATTACCCTGGATGGAGGAAAGCAAAATTTACTACAAGACCGATATTTCTAATGGTACCTTGAAAACACCAATTCTGTTAACAACATAGCAGACAAGGCGACCCAAGACCAAACAGGCCCTTCTGGCCTTTGCCAGAATTGCCGAAAGCCAGTCCAGCCCTGCCTGTGGGCATTCATGGCTGTGGAGTTTTTTTTTCTGTGGGCATATTTACCATGTGCATTTTTCTTTTGGGTATTTTTCTGGTGACCATCCACATCCATAACACCTCAAGACATAACAAGACAAAGTCCACCATGTACATCACTGACGGTGTACCATTTAAGGGTACGTTATGTAGCAAGAGATCATCCAGTGACATTGCCCATAAGGGCACCCCATACAAGAAGGACCTATGTAGTTGTATTTTGCCTGGGAGGCTGTCTGCTGCAGCAGAAAGCATTCTGCAACTACTAACCCCACCATTCTGCAATCTAAACCCAACCTACACAATAAACACCCTCCAATCAGAGATCCACAGTAATCAACTGTAATCTGTGAAGGGAATCTGGAAGAAAGAGCAGCATTTCTCTGCACTGCCACTTCTGGGTAAATAATATGAAAATGCTATCCAAGACCATTAATTTGCTGTTACATGAGCCTGGCGGATCTTCCAGAAAAAGATAAGCTCTTTGTAGCTGTTCTATTCTATAGAGTGCTGCTAACAGTCTCCAACATACTGAGCACTCTTGTGTTCTCTACGAGAGTGCTGCTTCCGGACTCCTCCATGCTAAGCACTCCTGTGTTCTCTACATGAGAGCTGTTGCCAGACTCCTCCATACCGAACACTCCTGTGTTCTCTACATGAGAGCTGTTGCCAGACTCCTCCATACCGAACACTCCTGTGTTCTCTACCAGAATGCTGCTGTCAGACTCCTCCAAGCTGAGCACTTCTGTGTTCTCTATGAACGAGCTACTGTCAGACTCTTCCATACTGAGCACTTCTGTGTTCTCTATGAACGATCTACTGTCAGACTCTTCCATACTGAGTGATCCTACAAGAGAGCCGCTGCCAGACTCTTTGGGAGTTGCCTATCTCACCAAGAATAAAAGTATTGGCAGTTCAAAATCGGACATGCCGGATCCTTATTTTCCCCGACGTCATCTATCGGAGGAAAGTAGGGAAGCCCCCATACTAGTGTTGAGCGATACTGCTCGATATCTAAAAATATCGTATCGAAATGGTATCGCCGATATCACTAAATATCGTCGATATCCGATTCTGATACCGGAAGTCCCATGTAAGTCTATGGGAACAAAATATCGCAACAAAAAAAACCCTTTCTTTCGTTGTAAACACAAAATATACACACATAGAATACATATATATATATATATATACATGTCATTGTGACATATATATATACATATATTTATAGTTTATACACTTCTACATAGTAAAATAGACTCTGATTCAATTGCCGGATAAAGCCGTGACATACCCCATAGAAGTCGACGGGCTCGGTGCCGAGTACCCCCAAAACCTCTGGCTCTGTGCGACTCAACTTGGGCGTCACAAACAAGATTCTGTAGCTCGCTATAAGCGAGTCCTGTGTGCCTGAATTGAACTGGTTTTGTGCTTGAGAATTGCTAAAATCATCAGAGAATGTATTTGCCATTTTTCAGCCATATCTGCGTCACGACGAGGCACTGGTGAAGAAGAAGGGCGTGCTCTTCGTGGGTGTACACTCACTCAGTGGCGCGAAAACAATGGCCGACCACTGTAAATGGTACTGCAATGTAAGATCGTGCCCCACAGCTCTTCAGTTCCGCCTCCTCATCCTCCTCAGTGTGCGGAAACTAACACGAAGGTCCCGCCTCCCTACAAAAGAGGGGCCCTCTCCAGATGCTAATGACACATGTGACTTGGCAGAGATGGCTAATGGACACGAGCAGAAGTGTGAAGGGATGGAGCAGTCAGAGCTCTCCCCCCACGGAAGCGACCCGATCGCCACGGAACCACCGTTGGGCACCCGGCCTGGAAACCCTCCTACGCTGCAAGAAGCGGAGGATACCCTAAGAGGCCTGGCCCGGCACCGGGAGGAGGTCGCCAGGATGGAAGCCAGCTGGCGTGCCCTAAAACTAAACTTGGAGCGGCGCCAATCCCTCTTACCTGAAGTGTCTGTACCGGAAGGTGAGGCACCCGTTCTAGTAGAGGAGTCCGTGCGGGCATCCCAGCCCTTGCAATGTGATCCGGTTGACGTTGTCGCAGTGGAGGCACCCGTTCCTGCAAAAAACTCTGCACCGGCAGCACCCCAGATCCCGCTGTCTGCCCCCGTCGCTGAGACAGAAGAAGCGACACCCGTCCTCATGGAGGAGGCCGCGCAGGCACCAGAGGTCTACCTGTCTGTACCGGAGCCCCGACTGTCATCTGTTCCAGAGCCGGCTGCTTCCTCCGCAGGTGAGCGCCGCCAGGACTGGGGGACGCCAGGAGAGCTGCCGCAAACCGGACACTGTAAGCTGCAGTTTGATGGTGGAGACATGGAGCTGCTGGTGGAGGAGAAGTTCAACCGGCGTCAGGCGGAAGAGTGGAGACGTTGGGAGCGGGAAGCAGAGCGACAAAGGGAGCAGCGAGAAACCCAAAAGCTTCGGCAACGTAACCTGGAGAAGGACCGGGCAGATAAGGACCGGATGAGAAAAGATAAAGGAACCCTGTGGGAGCCGCGACGTAAGGGTGCAGTACGGAGCTTTAAATTGAAAGGTGGTTGGGGCTTCATCCAGGAGCCTGGACTTTATTTAGAAGTTTTTGTGAACCGGCGGGACGTGGAGGCTCACCTCCCAGAAGGACACCCGGGGAGGGACCTGTTGCCAGGAGACTTGGTGACTTACACCCGACACTGGGGTTACAATGGATGGTACGCCCTAAATGTTACCAGGTGCGACCCCTACTCCCCAGAGTGTCAGGAACCTGTGAGACCCTCGGAGCCTTCAGCCTCCCACATCCAGGCCTCTGCAAAAGTGCCCACCCCACGCCGTAAATCTCCCCAGCCTCCATCAGTGGTCTCCTCAGCAGCCCCAGCTATGGACATGATAAGTATAGCTGGCCCGTACCCGGCGCCTGTTAGGCCCCCTGGGGTTCGTTCAGTCCGGGACATAGGGTTCCAGACCCGGAGGGAGATGAAAGAGGTGGCCACACAGACCCAGATAGCGGGTCACGACTTGACTGTACAGGCCACACGACGTCATCAGGTCCTGGTGGTCCTTGGTGTCTCGGATGTTTGGCAAGCATCAGAAGAGTACCAGGTGGTACCTGGAACACCCCTGCCAAAGAATTATAAATAACCCGGACAGGGTCCCTGTATGTAAATAGTTAAATTGTTGATGTACCCGGACGGGTGAATGTTCATAAAAAAGTTTTTTAATTTAATTTAAAAAAAAAACACAGTTTTCATTACTTTTATTACAGTCTCATCCTGCGACGCCATCGATCTCCTGTAAAAAAATGAAAAAAAAAAAGTATACCACCTGACCGACGCAGTCCATAGTAACGAGTGTCCCACGACAATCCAGCTCTGCTACATCAGAATGACAGGCAGAGCCTGTCATCCCGGCGCAGCACAGCTGATTACCTGCTTCCCCGGCGGTGACGTCATCGGACTGGTTTACGGCCGGGATTACCCTGCAGTCACTGCAGTTATTGCGAAAAACTGCATGTGACCGCCAGGGAGAAGATAATGGCGGCCATCAAGCAGTCCAGGACGTGACCGCCGGAGATCTTCTGCCAGGTAAGTGCCGCTGACTCCTGACAGACCCGACCGACGGACACTCACAGTGACAGTGACAAATTCGATTCCGGTATCCGATATGACGAAAATATCGGTATTCGAAATCGAAAGCCCGATACAGCTAATATCGGCCGATATCCGATATTTGCAGTATCGTATCGCTCAACACTACCCCATACACATTAGACTACCGGACGAGCTCTCACTATGGGCAGGTTGGCCAGGCGTGTATCGGAACTTTAAGGGAACACTCTCTAATAACAGAATTAGGACATCTGGTAATAGGTTTTCTAAACTAGACAACCCCTGCAAGTCTCTTGGAGACAAGGCACTCAGTGTTTCTCAGTGTCTATAAATAAATAATTGATAAAGTGCTGTTATTTTCTGTACAAAACTCTCGTCTCCGCTCAGGTTAAGATGTTCAGTGGAAATTGGGACAACAAAGCAGAAGGTGACCTGTCAATGACAAGCACATTGGAGAGCTGCGACCTCCTCATCAAAGTACAAAGAAGAAATCATGCATTTTTCAGACAAATGGAACGTACTATGTATAATTTACCACTTGTAGGAATGTAGATTACAAATGTCTTGTAATTCATGCTTATGTGGAGTTCTTCGTTCAAGCGAACCTGTATTGTACGACATTTCTTATTCATAAGGCAAATTATTTAGAGCTTCTGCTTCTCTACTGAGGTTTTGTACCAAGGAGAAGAAAAAAAAAAAGAATAAAATTGTATCAAGGAAAAAGTAAAACAGGCGTCATTATTTTTGCATCTTCAGTTTTAAATACCAATAGATGAATTGCCCGCTGATTTAATTGACTATTACGGTAATTAACCCTTTAAGCGCTATTTCATCGTTAAGGATGGCCGGGCCCCAAAGCAACTAACCCTTTCAGCGTTAATGACAAGGGTGAGCGACTAATTAAATTGTATCACAGTCAGATGAAGGAGTAGTCCAATTAATTCAAGAATCAGCCAGCCAATTAGAAATGTCATTGCCAAATAACGGAGTATGTGCTGGTTCACAAATCCTAATAATCGCTAGAAATAGGAGCTTACTTTTTAATTAACCCTCGCGCAATTAAAGAAGGAGATATTGTCACAAGCGGCTCTTCTGCCCATTGCTACTAATATGTAAAAAAAAAAAATTCTACAAGGTGCGCGGATAACACCAGGTCTGTGACAATCAGAATATGGCAGTGTTGTCAGACGCCCCCATTTCTTATTTCAGTGGTTTGCATTTTTTATAAAAATGTAAAGGGTAGTAAAGGACTTACATTGTACATGATGTCTAATCTACAGGCAGCATAGAAAATAGGAGGAGCTTAGAAGTCCAGTGGGTGGACTTAGTAGCTCCGCCTACTGGACTCTTAAGCAGATAAAATCAGGAATTTTAATGCATAAATATAACTTATACTGAATCTTTCCCAACAAAACTTTATATCAAGCTGCTCAGCTTCTCTTGTTGTATACCATGTTGTCCAGAGATAAGACTATATTTACAACATGGCACATACCCTTTAAAGAAAAGGGGAAAGGAGCTGATCATCATAGCCACTAATTATTTAATTAAATTGTCTCAAATTCATCAATTGCATAAAAGGGAGCTACTTTTGTTGGCGATACAATAAAGTATGGTCATTAGTTAAATAAAAGTTCCCCAATGTAGTCTTAAAGGGGTTTTTAGGTTTATGAAAACTCCTGCCCCTCAAGCTTTTTTCACCCTTTCTGGATCTCCACTGCTGCTCCTGATGTCTATTATTGTCTGCGGTGCTAAAGTCACATCGACAGCACTGCTGCCTATCAGTGAGGGCAGAGTTGACAGCACAAGCTGCTCAAAACCGCTGAGCTCACTGATTAGCTGCAGCGCTGTCAATGGGACGTCAGCCCTACAGACAATAATAGAAACCAAAGCAGGGACGGAGTCTCCACACTGGACCCGGAGAGGGTTGATAGACCACTGTCAGGGTGAAGGAGTTTTCTGAAAACGGAAAACCCATTTAAAAGTTAAAAAGCAATCGACTAAGAAAACCTATTTTTTTTTAAAACAAACTTTCTTCCAAATTGTGAGTTTATTTATTGGAGATCTGGCAGCTAGAACTTCCTCCAAGTTCATAATGGCTCCAAAAACTCCTGAGCAGGTTACTGGAGACCTCTACATGCTTGGTGTCCCAGGGAATTTACCCCCTTCCCTATAATTCCACTTTTTATGTTTTGGAGGAATGCAAAAAGAATTTTACCAAATTAAAAAAAATTTAGATTTTACTGAAAGATGATAAGTCAGCCCGATAGAAATCAAAACCATGGAAGTGACACTTTTTCTGACATCCTTCATATTAATGAAAGCAAATGAGACATGTTTTCCTGCACATGTAAGTCATACTCTAAGTAATCACATTAATACAGTAATTAGCATTCAATATTGATTGGCCGGACTGCAGGCCACCGTAAATTTTCTAATGATTATCGAACAAGGGCCATTCATATGTCTGTGTGATGGGGAGCGCTCCGCTAACGTATGGAGCCGTCACTACAATTCATCTCTGGGCAGTTATGGCTAATAAAAAAATGTCTAATTAAAAATCTGTTTGCGAATTAGATTAGTGGTCTGAGAGGCCATTTTCCTCGATTGGATAAGATGATATGACGATCGCCCCCAGACCATTATTTTAGATTTGTACGGGCTAAGTTCTTACATCGATCAGTCTGTATTCTGATGTCGAGTGCTATATATAATTGTTTAATATGTTAGATGTTATTGTGAAACTGTAACAAATAAGCAATCTCGCTTACCAACAATTTCTGCCGTTCTCACAGTCGCCCCCTACAGGAAAGAGAAGTGACAACTACTTCACTTACATCAGGAGTTTCAATTATCGAAATATCCATTGCCTTCACACTATGATTTGGGATTTGGATTACTTCGACCCTAGATATTATAAAACTGATAGGGGAATGTTTAAATATACCTATCCATGGGAAACGTGATTCTCAGTACTTGTATATTGTATACAGGAAGGGTTGTATAGGTCGATATTAGCACAAATTCATTACAAATTTCCTGGAAACTTCACATTCATCAGAATTGAAATTTTTTTAGGGATGTGATTTGTACAAATCCAGCAAGATGGTAGACAGCTAGCTTATGCATTTCCAGTTTCTTTATTGGACTGGGAAGAGCTGAAAAAATAATGTAATATTAGTTTCACCTATCCTAGGGCTGCCCGTTATCTGTCTGGCCACTGCAACTCCCCGCCTGGTCCTCCACTTGCTTTAGGTCAATCTTTGGGTTGGTCTTTGTTCCGTATCTTCCAGAACTGGCTAGACCTCATTGTGGTCACATGGGGCCAAGTCAGCTCCAAAATATCTGGACCAAAGATTGAAAACGAATCTGAAAACTATTCTGAAGCAAGTGGAGGACCAGATCGGGAGCTGTGACAGTGGTACTCATGAGTAGTGATGAGCGAGTATGCTCGTTGCTCGGGTTTTCCTGAGCATGCTCGGGTGTCCTCCAAATATTTGGGCGTGCTCGGAGATTTAGTTTGTATCGCCGCAGCTGCATGATTTGTGACTGCTAGACAGCCTGAATACATGTGGCGATCGCCTGTTTGTTAGGGAATCTCCACATGTATTCAGGATGTCTAGGAGTCGTAAATCATGCAGCTGCGGCGACAAAAACTAAATCCGGAGGACACCCGAGCATGCTCAGGAAAACCCGAGCAATGAGTATACTCGCTCATCACTACTGATGAGGCTTTGGATAGGAGAGTAAAAACATTGACATTTTTCATTACTTTTGCCGGACCTTTGTTTATTCTTCTTTGAGTTTAGGAGAGACCCCAGAGATTTATAAATGTCTTTTCAGGACATATTTTGTTAGGACTAAATTATATTTGGACCAAACAAAATCTGAGGGATGTTTTAAGTTTATACGTTTGTTTCAGGCTGTCACCAAAGCAGTATTGGGAACAGTCAGTTTTGGGAGATCTATTGGGGCTGTAAAGACATCAGCCAAGAACTATGCTCTATGGGTTGTTTATTGTTAGGTTCAAACTAGACAGAAGCTACGGGAAGGGACAAATCGGGAGTTGTAGTGATATTCCTCTTTGCCAATGTGATGACAGCTACATTCCCTGTTTAGGTTTTTATTTAGGCTATGATAGTTTCACCTGATTGGCTGTGCTAGACCATGTAATGATAGGTAAATCAACCATGCCTGAGATCATGTTAGCTTTATTTTCAATCTTCGGCAATGTTTAAAATCGCGCTGAGTATTTTAGGTGATTTTTCACAAAGCAAATCACAAATTATTGAAATGTACTGATTTCAGAGAATTCTGAAAAAACTTGACACTTTTCTTTTGTTTACAGCTCATCGCCTTGGAGACCGACCACTGCTGCTAGACTGCAGAACATGCATGGTATTTACAAGCTCTTGTCTACTGAACTGTAAGCACTGTTTTGGAGCTGACATTGAGCTGTTGCTTCTAAATTCTTGCCAGATAAACAGCAGCGGTGGTCGGTCTCCTAGGCAACATGCAGTAAACAAAAGAAGAGTGTTAAGTTCTCGGGAACGACTGCAAATTTTAATAGACAGTAAATAGTAAAGTGCTTTTTTACAATATCCACCTATGATGATGGAAATAATTCTTAAATCATATTTTGCCTCATTTCTATTATACAGTACCTCCAAGTTTGCGAATTATTGAAACTATGTTACAAATCTATTAAGGCCGGGATCACACATGCAGGAATACGCCGAGTCTCGCATGTTAATTCCCGGCACTGATGCCGACCTCGGGAGCGGCTCCATGTATTGCTATGCGGCCGGAAGCTCCGCTCCCGAGGCCGGCATCAGTGCCGGGAATTAACATGCGAGACTCGGCCGTATTCCTGGCATGTGTGATCCCGGCCTTATCCATAAAGTAGCTATAACGTAATGAGGTTTTACGGCCAATGTTGTATGAATCAGAAGCGCAATCTAATAATATGCAAACATATTAAAAGCAAGAAATAGATTAAATCGAAAAGTTTAACAAATCCTGCTCTGCTTTTATTTTCCAGGTCTTTGAATTTCCCTGCGCATTTTTGTTTCCCGCTTATTTTGCCCATTAATACAGACTTCAAGTCTCTATTCTTGCAGATATATTGAAGCTTTATGTACATTTCTCCTTTTAACATCTTCCCCTCAGGGCATGAAATACATAAACTGACCCCGGCTTGGAAAAAAAAAAAACCTCTAGTAGAACAAAATGTAACAAGCCTTGTATGTTTGCAGAAACATTTTCTTATTCTGACAGGGACTGAACGCGGCTATTTGAAGTCTGCAAGCTGGACACAGATAATGGTGCATCTTGAGACCATTGTCATTCTTGTCAATAAAACGGCCTCGGGAACGCTCAACAAAGCCACCTTTTTTGAATCAACATTTTTCTGTCTTGCTAAGACATCTGTAAAGCTCCGGTCTGCGAGGTCATGTTATTTCATTCTGATGTGTCTTCGTGATAGCATCATGCCGACGAAAAATAAATATAAAATAACACTTGACAGGACGAACAATGCCGACGTCTCCTTATCTTATTTACTAGACTCTTTCAGTAACAAACACTTTTATTTTGTATATCAAAGACTTTCTCTCTTGTTTTGGGAGGGAGGGGAGCCAGTATTTAACATTTAGTTTTGCTTCGTCTGAAATCCATTATTAAAAAATTACAAAATATTATAGGAACTGAAAAGTATACATTCTATTAGAGATGAGCGCATTGATCCAGTGCAAATGGAATTTGTGTTGAATTTTAGCAATTTTAGGAAATTTGCAAGTCGACTCGCAAAAAAGAAATGCTACCTACCGTTTTGCACAAAGCTTGAATCTGGCAGAAGAGAAGGCTCTTATGACCTCAGGATCGGTCATGCGGACTTCCCTATAATGTCTTTCAGCTACCACATTACTTAGTAAAGCACATCACAAGGTATAGCACAGCCTATCAGGAGGAACTATCAGAACCTGTATAAAAGCCGAGGCAGGGAATGCAGTAGCTATTTTGTAGTGAATCTGGATGGTGGGAAGACGTTACAGCTCAACAAATAAAAAAAAAAGCCATTAAACACTGAATAAACATTACTGATAGTGTGTGACAGACCAGCAGTGAGTGACAGCTTCCATCAGTTTCCTCAGATGTGTTGAGGTTACTGGGACATTACTAAGGCTGTGTTCCAATAAAAAGCTTGGAGAGTGCTCAATGCAGTCTTAGATAGCCTCCGAGATTTACACATGTGTTTTCAAGCAGTGAATCAGTTTGCTGCAAATTGAATTTTTTGAAAAAAAAAAAATTGATGAGGCTGAAGAATTTAAATTTAAAATATTTGCTAATTTCTACATTTCACTTATAGGGAATGTTTATTACGAGATTTAATTTTTTCAAATTATTTTTGCTTTAGTTTGCAATCACCTTAAAAGTACAGATGAGCAAATTTGTTCGGATTTGGTTCCGAATACGATCGGAATCGAATAATGTTTTTGCAATATTCGTCGAACACAGCCAAACGTCATTAGAGTCAATGGGAGTAGAAATTACCGAATATGTTCGGAACCGATCATAAGACATACATTTGGCATGAATAGTGTTCGAATATGGCACGAATATGTCAAAATCAGATTCGGGCCAAAATCCGAACAAATTTGCTCATCTCTAGTTCTAATCTCTCCCTGTCCTGCTTGTCAACCCTCTTGCTGCCAAAAGCAGGTAACAGTGGCTAGGGCTGGGAACAGAACGCAGATCTGAAGCCACTGTTATCAGGACATGGTGTGGGACAGAACTCCTCCGATGTGTATGGAAATGGTGAAACAGTGGACCAACACTAGCAGTGGGTAGAGAGGAACCCACCCAACATTCAGGTAGTTTAGTGGCTCTATAATATGGTGGGCAGCAGTGGGCCCACTTGGGTGCAAGAGCACTTGGAATTTGCCCGGCTTTGGCGCATGCTGACGACTTCCCTGTGAGCGTGCATATCCATTCATATGTGGTAGTATGTGAGTGCTTTACATTGAACATGACTGGTAACCTGTCAGTACAGCCAATATGTCGAAAACCCCACAATGGCCAAAATCTGTGAGTGCAGCAAGCATCAGTGGAATCATGGATTACCTTCTCAGCACCGGTGTTTTCACTCTATGAAGTATTATTTCTTATTTCCCAGGTCTGTGGAATTATGATGTAAATATGACATTAGCGTCGTTGATCTTAGTGATCAGGGCCGTTGTTTGATGATCTACACATGCTCCTCGTCCCTACGAAGATTTGGATGAAATGCTGAAACTTTGCAGCGCGATGGTCTCGGAGGAGGAACGTAGACCGCGCAGTTTACTTTGAACTGACATTGTTTATTTCTAACATTTACAGAAATAAACAGGAAAATCTTTTCAACACTAACAATCGGATTTGATTCCTGATGCTTTCTGGCAACAAATCACATCTTCTCTCAAGCGTCAAGTGCAGAGTATGTAAATACTTGACATAAGAGTCTATAGATCTGCGCAGCTTTAATGCACTTAATGATGCCAAATTGTGTTAGTGTAGACTAGACCTACATGAGCTACATGGAGGAAGACCATTAGGCTCCATTTTTCTGCTGTGTCGGAAAGATATGGATTTAATGGGTGTCAATCTCAATTGAGGCGCTGGATGATAAATACATTTCTACAATACAGTACGACAGGGATAATACCATGTACCATCTGCAGCTATAAAGGAAGGATGGCTGAGAAGTAACCATTGGACCCCAAAACAAGCCTTGGAATTGGGGCGTCACTCCGCCATGAGTAACATAAGATGCCGGTGAGTATAAGAAATGCAATTTTCATGATTATTCTGAAATTTTCCAATAATTTCAGTAATCCTACTACCAGCAGAGAAAGAGGGGTGAACTAGTGATTGCTATCTTCTCCACTCAAGCCCCATAATACTTGTATGGCTAGCCACTATGGCAAGTGCACCAGGAATCAATTGTGATCCCCATAAATATCTGTAAAATACAGTTCAATTTCAGACTCTGAAAATATGGAAAACCCTAGGATCCCCAACATTTCCAAATGAAGATCTCCAGCTGATTCTGATTAAAACTTGTTCAACATATTTATTTCTACAGCTTCAAATTCCAGGAACGGTGAAATAAGGTATTGAGACATCAACCTACGCATTTCGAACATGACACTGTCCTTAATCATGATCCCATACCATCACTAAGGACTGCGTGATGAGTAAAGTACTGTGCCACGAGTAAGGACAGCGTCATGTCTGAAACGCTTAGGTTGATGTTTTCATGCCATTTCTCGAATATTAATGCTTTTGTAATGATTTCCCTTATAGTCAAAATATCAATTCTGAGGATTTAAGATCCCTCAAGAATTGCCTGATAGTATGAAAGCGCAAATATCATTATAATAAATCCAATAGATTCTAACAGATACTGCTAAACAACTATCCCAGGTATCCCAGGCTTCGCTTCCTTCCTCTGGCTCTGCTGCCCCTTGTTGTGCTCCACATCATGGTTTGCAGGTTGCCCAGCTTGAATCAATTACATAATCTCCCTATTTAAAGTCTATTAACACACACACTTGTGTCTTGGGATTGAGTTTCTAGACCTCTATGTTTGGTGTGCTCCACTTTCTTCCCTTTACTTTGTTTACTTGTTCCATCCCTGTGGTTTCTCTTCATCTGCCCTGCTTCTCTAGAGATTTCAGAGTGTGCCAAATCATCACTGTCCATGTGCCTTCGAGCTTGCTGCATCAACGCCTATGGTCAGTGTGCCCACCCGGACCTGGGGCATGGAGGATCCATCTCACTTGGTGAGCCTTGACAGATACACCGGGTTCTCCAGGATGAAGGTTATGCACCTTGCTCAGGTTAAGCAAATCTCGGCCACATATCTTGTATTTATATTGCAATTTGCAAACCTAATGCAAGGGATTCCAATCCTTCTCCTGTTCCTCTTGCCTTTTGCCTGCCTCTAACCCTGATTATTGATATTGCTGGTTGTTCATGGTTCCTGTTTTTTGTGTTTCCCTGTGAATATAATATCTCAGCGGATCCCTACCTTTTGGCAGGATCTGTGATCTTATCTCTAGTAATGCTCCTGTCTGACCCTTGTCTTGACTTTTTAATTTCACCTCCACTTGCTCATGGCTGTAGTACTTTTGCCTCTGTTCAGACACTTTGGACTTTGTAGTAAGGACTCCCTGCAGCAAGGACCCTACAGTTTTATACATCCGTACCTTTTTTCATGAGTCTTGTTATAGGGTTGTCCCACTACAATGATATGGATAACACATCCTTGGAATAATCTATCAATAATAGATTGATGTGAATTCGACACATTTGACCCCCCTGGATCATCGGTTTCACACCTATATGAATCGGAGCAGATCTGAAGAACCTGTCTGAGGCCATTAAACCGTTGACAAAGCTGTGCTGTTCAGCTCCACCTCTGCCTACATTCGGCCACCGCTGGAGCTGAGTTCAACTGATCCATGGTTGTGTCATGTGTCTGAACCACATCAATCTGATAGTGGTGACATGTGCTGAAAATAGAGGACAGGTCATCAATATCATTGTAGTGGAACATCCCTTTAACGGCTGCAAATTCAACACATTGTTTTAGCATATTAGCAAAATCTTCTACAAGGTGGAAAATGCATCATATCCACTAGGAGCCATAAACATTTCCCGACAGAATATCACAAAATCACATTTTCTGCAAACCGGGTCATCTAACATCCTCTGTCTTGGGTTGAAGAACCAAGAATTAAGATAAGTTAGGGACACGTCTGTACATCTATCCCATCTCATACAAAGGATATGCTACAAACGTATGCTACAAACGTATGATAGATGCAGGTCCCACTGCTGTTACACACATCTCTAGAGTTAAAACTGGGCCCCATCGCGTACCATCTGGAATTAAAGAAGTGGTTCTCACGAGCGCCACTCTTAATTAATTTGTATGGGCGTTCGGAAACAGCAGGCGTGTTCAGCAATTTTTGGAAACTTGGAAACAAACGAATGGAGAGAATCGTACAAATGTTCTCACCTCTTTACCGACAGGACCACGTTCTGGAAAGAGATGTAGGTCTATAGGAAAAAGTTGAAATTAATGCAAATCCACCCAAAAAAGTTTGTGAATACAAATGGGTTCACATTGTAAAATAGACTAATGCGTTTCGGGTGACTGCAGTCATAGCCGATGCGGGTCTAGTGGTAGAACCTGCATCTAGTAGAAATTTAGGACATATTTTGTGGATTAACGAGGTGCGACAATCCCTTAAAGGAAGAAGGCAAGCGCAAAACAATGGCACAATTACCATAAATGTGCATCTTATTGTGATCCGTGATCCAAACTGACCTATTTGTATCCATTTTTTCTATTCTGTTTTTTCTTTCTTTTTTTGTTATACAGTTCGTTCAACCTTGACAGATTTAATACATTGTAATTATTATTTTTGGAAAGATGTAATATGTGAGACAATGTTCCTTGGGGCTACATGTTATTAAGCTTGTTATGTACTGTTACTAAAGAGGAAATACCAATTATCATATCATTTAGTGGAGCAAAATATTATCCTTCTTTCATGAGTAACTACTTCCTTGAAGTTTATTCAAGTGTTTATTACCATTTAATGTAATATTGCTTCTTGGAGGTATCCATTACACTGATAGATTCTGCAGGAAATTAGCTATGTCTCCATCATGTCTTGCAAGAAAATTCATATGATTTTCTCTGCTTTTTATTTGTATCATTTAAATGAGTTGGACGGCATTCAGATAATACTAGAAGAAGGTCAGAGCTGAAGAAGGGAATTTTGTGGTCTTGAAGTTTCAAATAAATGACTACAGGCAAGAAAAGAAGAAAACTAATGTTAACACCAAGGTTGGATCTGTAATACCAAGGTTGTCAGTAATTTGATTGCAAAACCTTAAAAAAATATGGAAGTTGTTGAGAAAGGAAAAAAAAAAGAAAAGAAAAGAATATACGAGTGAATTCGATTTTATGAGATTCCATCTTGGGGAGAAAAGTGCGGCGTCCATAAATAATGTGATAAATTGTACATTAGAGGAGCAGGAGAGGGAATCGTTAATTGTGAAACTTTCTTTAATTAAATCTGTTTTTAACACATTATGTATCTCCGTGTTGGAAATGAGACATGGATGTAAAGAGCTGGAATTGCAACGAGGAAACTCACCTCTGATGTCTTAGAGGTGACCTATCGGTAGGATCCACCGCCCCCTAAAATTGTGTTTACATTTCTATTCCAATAATAGATTACATATTCCTGGGATAATAGGCTTAACATTAAAGGGAATCTGAAAGTAGGATTAATCCTCCTAGATTCCAGAGAAATCCACATTTTTCTTAATATGTAAATGAGCTGTTAAGATCTATGGGCCGGACAAAGATCTCCCCGAGAAACTGCCTCCAGGACAAATGAAAAAGGACATTACCAGTGTGAGACATGTAATGACTGACAGTCTGCTCTCCTGATCTACATGTCTCACACTGGTAACGCCCTGTTTCAATTAGGCTAGGGTCACGCGAGAAAATCATTTGATCATGGTGTTATTTGATTTTCTTGGAAGTGGAAAAGCAGAAAACGGCTTCGCCACCTTCTCTACATTGTAAGTCTATGAAAATCAGATGTCTTCAGTACAGTTCGATTTTTTTCAATAGATCCAAAGACTTGAATGGGTCAGTGCAATCCGATTTCATGCATGCTGGGATTCTTTCATCGGGCTGTCTCGGTCCGAGGAATAAAATCGTACATGTGCACAGCGCTAAACAGTAACATAGGGAAGAGTGCTATTCATCAAAACGACAGATAGCAATGGTCCGATTCTTAGGCTCTTGTGCATGAGCCCTTAAAATAAGCTTCTGAAGCAGATTCTATAGGTAAACAGATGGTTACTGTTCTTTACTGCCATGTTGTCACACACTATCTGTAATGTTTAGTCAGTGTTTTATAGCTGCTATCTCTAATTTTATTGCTAGTACTGACTTCCTCTCAATATCTAGATTCACTGCCATATGGCAGCTGCATTCCCTGTTTCTGCTTTTATACAGGCTAATGTACTCCTTCTAGTTGGCTGTGCTATATCATGCAATATTATAGCTTCCTGGCATTATCTGGAAGCCCGCCCGGCCATGCATGAGATTATGAAATCCTTCTCTGGCTGACGCAATCTTCTGCAATGTAATGTGCGATGTTCTGCAGCCATTTAAAGTACATTGAAAATTGTTTCAATTTTCCAAATTGAGCAAATTCCTAAAAATTTGTCTCGAATTCTATTTACATAAAATTAATTCGCTCCTCCTTAACCGACCCATTATGATGCTAAGTTTTTGATACCAGAAGAGCCCAAAAAATGTTTCTACCGACATACCATTTCCATCGACCTTTCAGCCTGTCTTCCACCCTTTTTCTCTCCAGCAGAACAATTTTCCTGTACAGAGGAATTCTCTGATGATCTCTCCATTAAATAGCAACTAACTAATGCTGGGCCCCCTACTTTCCAAGGACCCCCATGGCATCCACCTTCAGCATTTATCTTCTCTCTCAATTTCTATTACCTCTTCATGTTTTGGAATCATTTTGGAACTCAATGTTGGTGGGGTCAAATCGTTTGTATCAATTTATTGCCGGCTTGTTTCATTGTTACATTTTCGCTGAGCATTAGAAATAAGCTTTATGACTCCAGTGTTATTGGAAAGTATTTATCCATTAACCAGCCTGTCTGCAAACCCCTCCGACAACCATTATAAGGGGTTAAAATGTAATAAGAGCAGTCGTTTTTTTTACTATAAAACAAACCTCTTCCGCGGAATGATCCTTCCCGATGCCACAATCACAAACAACTGACACAACTCATTGTGCCGCCTGAACCTCACCGTCATTTTGCAGCCTATATTTCAATATCGGGATGACAGAGATAAGTAGCGTGCGCTTATTGAGGCGTCGTCTGCGGATAATGATCTGCCGGGTGACTACGAAATCTGCAAATAAAATTGTGTTCCAACCTTACGAGTAACTCGGTTACGGCGCTTTAATTTATTTCTTAAGAAAGTTACGAACACCAAAAATCTCATTTCGCATGTGAATTTGCGTGAGGTAAAACCACTTACAATGTGTATCGTTATAATGTCATAAATTACTACAGGTTATTGATGGCACATGCTGTTCCCAGAATCAATAATAAGGATTTTTTTTTTTTTTGTTTTTCCAGCAGTCGATGGTAAGAGAAGAGGATATGAGTCTATATCCGCGCGGGATCATTGTGTGTTCCTAGACTTGCACGTTAAATACGTTTCATTCGCAGGAGGTTTATTTATCATCTTGCTTAGGAAGGAGAGGTCTCGTAATGGAGGATATTCTGTTTATGCTTTGATGTCTCAATCACGTCCGAGCGCTGTATATACAATATATGATCATTTTCTGCGGATTTTCTGCTTCTTTGGAGAAAATTTAAATAAAGTATTTCCCGTGTTATGTCGAAATTGCAAAGTACTATTGAGGTCCACAAATGTGGCTGTGATAATGAGAAAGTTGCAATTGACCATAATGACCATAGTGTGACATTTCTATTAGATCCTAATGTAAAATGGATTTATCATCAAATTTCACAATTCAAACTGTATAAAATAGATACTTTAAAACTGATGAGGCTGGTATACTAACTGAGAAAAAAATCCATGTCAGAATGACTGTGCATTACTCATTTTCGACCCACTTACCCTGATTGACAGCTCATCAATGTCACTCCTTCTTGCTGCTGACTAGCTTTTTTGGCAGCTCGTCAGGGTTCCTCCTCCTGCTTAAAAAAAACTACCACATAGCTTGATTGACAGATTCTCAGTGTTCCTCCTCTTGGCTATTCCAGAATATACTTAAACATCATAGCCTGATTAACAGCTCCTCAGTGTCCTTCCTCCCTGCTGCTGCTAGATATCCTCACACATATCCTGATTGACAGCTGTTCAATGTCCCTTGTTGCTGCTGATCCTCTGCCCACATAATCTGCTTAACAGCTCCCTAGTGTTCCTCCTCCATGCTGCTGAAGAATATCCTCCCACATAGCATGCAGCTGCAGAAAATCTTTACACATTACCTGATTGACAGATCCTCATTGTCCCTCCTCCCTGCTGCAAAATATCCTCCTACTTAGTGTAATTGACAAAACGTTACCATAGTTTTCATCCTCTCTGCTGCTGCTGCAGAATATCCTCACACTAGACTGATTGACAGCTTCTCAATGTCCCTCCTCCATACTGCTGAAAAATATCCTCCCACATAGCCTGATAGACATCTTTTCTGCATTCCTCCTCTTTGCTGATACAGAATATCCTCACATGTAGCCTGATTGATAGCTCCTCAATGTCCCTCTTCTCTGCTGTTGCAGAATATCCTCCCACATACTCTGATTGAAAGTTACTTGGTGTTTTTTTCCCTGTTGCTGCAGAATAACCTCCCATATTGCCTGCCTAACAACTGATCAGTGATCCATCTCTCTGGTGCTGCTGAAAAATCTCACGTCCCCTGATTGATAGCTCCTCAGTGTCCCTCCTCCTTACTGCTGAGATTTTACACTGCTCAGTACAAGTAGTAGTTGTCCGGCTAAGTGGGTGAAGACTATGACTGGAACTGTGGGGGCATCATATTGTGTAAGGATGTTATGGAGGCATTGTGCTATGAGGGAGGGAATGTAGGAGCATCATACTGTGTGTGAGTAAATTTACAAACTCTGTCAGAATGAGCTCACTGATGGTTTCTCATTTACAGCTGCTTCTCACAAAATTAGAATATCATCAAAAGGTTAATTTATTTCAGTTCTTCAATACAAAAAGTGAAACTTATATGTTATATAGAGTCATTACACACAGAGTGATCTATTTCACGTGTTTATTTCTGTTAATGTTGATGATTATGGCTTACAGCCAATGAAAACCCAAAAGTCATTATCTCTGTAAATTAGAATAATTAACATAAAACACCTGTAAAGGCTCCTAAGCGTTTATAAAAGGTCCCTTAGTCTATTTCAGTAGGCTCCACAATCATGGGGAAGACTGCTGACCTGACAGATGTCCAGAAGGCAGTCACTGACACACTCCACAAGGAGGGGAAGCCACAAAAGGTCATTGCTACAGAAGCCGGCTGCTCACAGAGTGCTGTATCCAAGCATATTAATGGAAAGTTGAGTGGAAGGATAAAGTGTGGTAGAACAAGGTGCACAAGCAACCGGGATAATCGCAGCCTTCAAAGGATTGTTAAGAAAAAGCCATTCAAAATCTGGGGGAGATTCACAAGGAGTGGACTGCTGCTGGAGTCATTGCTTCAGGAGCCACCACACACAGACGTATCCAGGACATGGGCTACAAGTGTCACATTCCTTGTGTCAAGCCACTCATGACCAATAGACAACACCAGAAGTGTCTTACCTGGGCCAAGGAGAAAAAGAACTGGACTATTGTCAGTGCTCCAAGGTGTTTTCAGATTAAAGTAAATTTTGCATTTAATTTGGAAATCAAGATCCCAGAGTCTGGAGGAAGAGTGGAGAGGCCACAATCCAAGCTGCTGGAGGTCTAGTGTGAAGCGTCCACAATCAGTGATGGTTTGTGGAGCCATGTCATCTGCTGGTGTAGGTCCACTGTGTTTTATCAAGACCAAAGTCAGCGCAGCCGTCTACCAGGACATTTTAGAGCACTTCATGCTTCCCTCTGCCGACAAGCTTTTTGGAGATGGAAATTTCATTCTCCAGCAGGACTTGGCCCCTGTCCACACTGCCAAAAGCACCAATACCTGGTTTACAAAAAACAGTATCACTGTGATTGATTGGCCAGCAAACTCGCCTGACCTTAACTCCATAGAGAATCTATGGGATATTGTCAAGAGGAAGATGAGAGACGCCAGACCCAACAATGCAGACGAGCTGAAGCCTGCTATCAAAGCAACCTGGGCTTCCATAACCCCTCAGCAGTGCCACAGGCTGATCGCCTCCATGCCACGCCGCATTGATGCAGTAATTGATGCAAAAAAGAGCCCGACCAAGTATTGAGTGCATTTACTGATCATACATTTCAGTAGGACAACATTCTGGATTTTTAAGTCATTTTTTCAAGCTGGTGTTATAAAGTCTTCTAATTTACTGAGATAATGACTTTTGGGTTTTCATTGGCTGTAAGCCATAATCATCAACATTAACAGAAATAAACACGTGAAATAGATCACTTTGTGTGTAATGACTCTATATAACATATGAGATTCACTTTTAGTATTGAAGAACTGAAATAAATGAACTTTTTGATGATATTCTAATTTTGTGACAAGCACCTGTAGCTCATTCTGCAGCCATCAATGTGCAGAGAAAGCAAAAGATTCCGTATAAGCCAAACTATGAGAAATGTTTAATGAAACCCAAAAGTATTTTTTAGCCTAAAATGTATGCATGTGACTTAAAAAAGAAAAGAAAAAAGAAACCCCCAGAAGTGTAACTATCATGATTACCACTACAATGACAATTTACCCAATACTCAGCAGGGGGCGACAATGAGCACTGTAGAAAAATCCTGCCAGGACATCTGCGATCATCGGGAATCCTGAAGCATGATGGGAGTGATAGTAAAAAAAAATAGAGAGAAAAATACAACTTAGCGTAGTCTCATTTTTTTATTATTTCATCACATTATAATGTTTACTGGTGTCATTGATTTTAATATCAATGTGACTGGCATTGCCTTTGAAATCTGGCTTTGTCAGCAGTATTGGCATTTACTTTGCTGGTTTGCATTTTTTTAAATGAATCTGATGGCAGACACATAAATAGTGAAAAATATAAATATTTCCTTAGTAATTTTCGGATTACGTATGTAAGCAAATTTACCAAGTCTCCCTGGCTGTGATGATGTTCTATACTTGTCGGATTAATTATAATGTAAATGTGACATTAGGGAGGACCTTGAGAATAAATTGAGCTCAAACTACTCTGTACACTCCTCAGACTTGACTACCCTTTATTGCCATCTTTCAACATTATTGCTGTAGCCTGCCGGTTTAATTGTTTCAATATATGGAGGGCTAACTCCTTTCACGACTTAATTATTGTTCATAAGAAAGGAGACAGCGAGTCATGAGCTTTGTTTCTGAGAATGCGGGAAGTAAATATGTGGCTGCATCGTGGCGGTAAAGAAAACAATCTGTTTACCTACTACCGCTAAGACTTAAACAGACAAAAAAAGAAAAGAAAAATATAAATCACGTTAAAGTCCAGGATGGTCTCAGCCACGTGGAGGTCGCTGGCCAGAAATGTGCGGGAGCCCGACTTTTTACCTTTTTTTTCCCATTGGAAAGAGAAATGAAAAGTAATATTGACATAATATTACTGAAATAATAGTGCCATATAGTGATAAAATAATACTGCTGTACAAGGTAAAATATAGTATTGCCCCGCAGTGCTTAAATAATACTGACACAAAATGCAGAATACTTTATACTGTAGTAATGCTGTGCAGTGCCTAAATAATGCTCCCATACAGCCCATAAGAAAGTAATGCCACACAGTGCCAAAATAATAGTGTTACATAGTGCATAAATAATAGTGCAATATGGTGACTAATAGAGATGGGCGAACCCGAACAGTAATGTTCGGAGTGTGTACCGAACACATAGATCCCGAACATGGACTTCACCATGAAGTCTGCATTACAGTTCGTGTTCGACACACTGAACATCGAGTGTTTCTCACTCTGTTATGTGCATGACAGCACGGCAAACACTGCCTCTGATCTGCGGTAAAATCATTACTGCGGGTCAGAGAGCCACAGTTCCCACAGTGAGTACGCAGCTGTGATTGGAGGTAAAAAGATACTCCCATCAGCCTACGCCTGCTACCGCTAATAACAACGAGAGCAGGCGGCGGCTGATGGGTGTATTCATCAGCCAACACCTGCACGCTAAATAAATAATTTAAAAAGAAACATTGTGGGTTCCTCTGAATTTTTGAAAACCAGCCAGGCAAATCTGACACTTGCGGGCTGCAACCCTCAGTTGTCAGCTTCAGCAAAGTTGGTTATCAAGAACAGAGTGGTCCCCAAGCCATTTTTGTTTTAATTATTTAAATAAATAATTTAAAAAAACAGTGTGTGGTCCCCCATTTTGTGACAACCAGCCAAGCTAAAGCAGACAGCTTGAGGCTGATATTCTCAGGGTGGTAAGAGTCTATGGATATTGGCCACCCCAACATAAAAATGACAGCCCACAGCTACCCAGAAAAGGTGCATCTATTAGAAGCTGTAATTCTGGCTCTTTACCCGTCTCGTGTTATGTTTTGGTAGCTGAGGAGAGCAGGCAAAAAAGGCAATACACCAGAGAGGTTGGAATCTACTGGATTGCAGTACCCTGACTAACCACCACAACTAAAGGCAGCCGTGGAGCGTACCTACGTTGGTCCTAGACGCCTCGTCACAGCCTGAGAAGCTAACTACACCTAAAGATAGAAAGAGGAAAACTATCTGCCCCGGAGCAGATCCCCAAAGAACATAGGAAGCCCCCAAACATGTAATGGCGGTTAGACAAGAGGAAATACAGACACAGGCAGAAAATAGTATGAGCAAACGTTGGGGCCCAATCTTCCTAGAAAGAAAAGGATAGGAAGGACACTTACTGCAATCCAAAAAACCCTAAAAAAAATACCAACTCACTAATTGCAAAAACACCTGAGATCACACGACCTCTACCACCTAAATTAGTTCTCTGGTGTAACAAAACTAAGCAGCAGCCACTGAAAAAACTGGAAAAGGCAAATGAACAAATAACAGTGGCTCAGATAAACTGAGAGGAGCACTAGCCCCCGGAGGGGACCTGGCTGACCTCCACAGAAGTGCAGGACAAAATGCAAAAAGCAAGCACAAAAATAAAAGCAGAAAATATCTTATCTGTTAGCAGAAGATGCAGGCAAGACACAGCAAGCTTCCAAGTGAACCAGGAACCAAAGTTGAGACAAGAACAATTGATCACCGGCAACCCTGATGGGAGGAAACCTCCCTTATAAGACCAGTCTGTAACACCTGATTGCCAATCTTCACAGTCTTCATTGAATAGTTCAGTACTGTTTGTAACCACCAGAGGGAGCTTCTGCTCAGAATTCATTTCTAACACATTCACAACAGTATCCCCCCCTTGAGGAGGGGTCACCGAACCCTCATTTGGGCAACCAGGTCGGTCAGGATGAGCTCTGTGATACGCACGGATCAGTCTCCTAGCATGGATGTCCGAGGCAAACACCCAAGAATTGTCCTCCTGACCATAACCTCTCCACTTAACCAAATACTGGAGTTTCCGTCTAGAAAAACGAGAATCCAATATTTTCTCAACCACATACTCCAGATTGCCCTCAACCAAAACAGGGTCAGGAGGCGCAGCCATAGGAACCACTGGCTCGACAAACCTCTTCAATAAGGACTTGTGGAACACGTTATGGATCTTAAATGTCCCTGGAAGAAGTAAACGAAAGGAAACAGGATTAAGAATCTCCATGATCTTATAAGGTCCAATGAACCTAGGCTTAAACTTAGGAGATGCAACTCTCATAGGGATATTTCTTGAGGACAACCAGAACAAGTCCCCCACTTCAAATCGAGGACCATCAGTCCTATGCCGGTTGGCAAACCGCTGGGCCCTCTCCTGAGAGAGGGACAACCTCTCCACTACCTGGTCCCAAATCTGCTGCATGCGCTCCACAACAGAGTCAACACCTGGACAGACAGAAGCCTCCGTCTGTCCTGAAGAAAATCGAGGGTGAAACCCAAAATTGCAGAAAAATGGAGACATCAAAGTGGCAGAGCTAGCCCTATTATTAAGAGCAAACTCAGCCAAAGGCAAAAAAGAGACCCAGTCATCCTGATCAGCAGACACAAAGCATCTCAGATAAGTCTCCAATGTCTGGTTTGTTCTTTCAGTTTGTCCATTGGTCTGAGGATGAAAAGCCGTGGAGAAAGACAATTGAACACCAAGTTTAGGACAAAAAGTCCTCCAAAATCTGGAAAAAAAAGTGGACTCATCTGTCAGACACAATGTTCTCAGGAATGCCGTGTAACCGAACCACGTGCTGAAGGAACAAAGGCACCAATTCGGAGGAGGAAGGCAACTTAGGTAATGGCACAAGATGTATCATTTTGGAAAACCTATCACAAATCACCCAGATAACGGTCATTCTCTGAGAAACAGGGAGGTCGCAAATGAAATCCATAGAGATATGGGTCCATGGTCTCTTGGGCACAGGCAATGGCATCAACAAACCACTAGAGCGAGAGCAAGGCTTGGAGCGAGAGCAAGTCCCGCATGACTGCACAAACTCCCTGACGTCACGAGACAAAGTAGGCCACCAAAAGGACCGACTAACCAAGTCTCTGGTACCAAAAATTCCCGGGATGACCGGCCAACGCGGAACAATGAATCTCAGACATCACACTCTTTTTCCACCGGTCTGGGACAAACAATTTCCCAATAGGGCAGCGCTCGGGTTTATCCTCCTGACACCCTTCCAGAGCCAGTCTCAAATTGGGCGAGATGACAGAAAGAACTACACCCTCTTTCAAAATAACAGCAGGATCAGATAACTCAGGAGAGTCCGCAAGGAAACTCCTCGAGAGGGCATCCGCCTTAACATTCTTAGTGCCAGGAAGAAAGGAAACCACAAAATTAAAACGTGTGAAAAACAAGGCCCACCTGGCCTGTCTAGGATTAAGTCGCTTGGCTGATTCCAGATATACCAGATTCTTCTGGTCCGTGAGGACCACCACCTGATGTTTGGCTCCCTCCAGCCAATGTCTCCACTCTTCAAAAGCCCACTTCATGGCCAATAACTCCCGATTACCCACGTCATAATTACGTTCAGTTGGAGAAAATTTTCGAGAGAAAAAGGCACAAGGGTTACTTTTAGAGGTCTCTGGATCTCTTTGGGACAAAACGGCACCTGCCCCAATTTCAGAGGCATCAACCTCCACCTGAAATGGCAGAGAAACATCAGGCTGCCGTAGAACAGGAGCAGAAGTGAATCTCTGCTTAAGTTCCTGAAACGCAGAGACTGCCTCAGGAGGTCAATTCACCACATCAGAACCCTTCTTGGTCAAATCAGTCAATGGTTTAACAATAACAGAGAAATTACCAATAAATTTACGATAAAAATTGGCAAAACCCAAGAATCTCTGAAGAGCCTTTAATGAAGTAGGTTGGACCCAATCACAGATGGCCTGAACCTTGACCGGGTCCATTTCAATAACAGATGGGGACAAAATGAATCCCAGAAATGAGATCCTCTGTACGCCAAAAAGACACTTTGATCCCTTCACATACAGAGCATTCTCTCTCAAAATCTGGAACACAGTCCGAACATGTTTCACATGAGAGTCCCAGTCATTGGAAAAAATCAAGATATCATCCAAATAAACAATCAGAAATTTATCCACTAAATCCCTGAAAATGTCATTCATGAAGGACTGGAAGATGGAAGGAGCATTAGTGAGCCCAAAGGGCATCACTAGGTACTCAAAATGCCCCTCTGGGGTATTAAATGCCGTCTTCCATTCATCCCCGTGCTTAATGCGAATAAGGTTATACGCCCCCCTGAGGTCAAGCTTGGTAAACCAAGTAGTACTTTTCACCCTGGAAAACAGGTCAGAAATCAAGGGTAACGGATATTGATATTTCACAGTGATATTGTTCAAGAGACGATAATCAATACACGGCCTTAATGAACCATCCTTTTTGGCCACAAAGAAAAAACCGGCACCCAAGGGTGAAGAGGATGGTCTGATATGACCCTTCTCCAATGACTCCTTGATATAAGACCGCATAGCGTCATGTTCAGGTACAGACAAGTTAAAAAGGCGACCTTTAGGGAATTTACTACCAGGCACTAATTCAATAGCGCAGTCATAGCTTCTATGGGGGGGCAAGGATGCAGATTTACTTTCGCTAAACACATCAGAAAAATCAGTCAAAAAGTCAGGAACATCCTGAGCCTGGGAAGAGGCAGAAAAAACAGGAGTATTGGCATTAACACATTGGCAGTCCCAACTGGTTACAGACACAGATTTCCAATCCAAAACAGGATTATGAGACTGTAACCAAGGGAAACCCAGTACAACAATGTCATGCAGATTATACAGCACCAAAAATTTGCAACTCTTCTGATGATCAGGTTCAACCCTCATTATCACCTGAGTAGAGAACTGGGGTTTATTCTCAGCCAAAGGGTAGAATCAATCCCCAGTAGGGGAATAGACTTCCGTAATGGTATCAAGGGAAACCCACAACGTTTAGCAAAATCAAAATCCATCAGGTTAATAGCTGCTCCCGAATCAACAAAAGCCTGAGCAGAAAATGTGGACAGGGAGCAAATCAGGGTAACAGTCAACAGAAATTTAGTCTGAACACTACCCAAGACAACTGAGCGTGCAAAACGTCTTCCCCGCTTAGGGCAGACTGAAATAGCATGAGAGGCGTCACCACAGTAGAAATATAACCCATTGCGTTTTTGAAACTCATGACGCTGTGCCCCAGAAGCCACTCTATCACACTGCATGGGTTCAGAAGCTGGTTCACAAGGCAACACTATTCCACGCATACCTCTACGCTCACGCAAACGTCTGTCAATTTGAATTGCTAATGACATAGAATCATTGAGACCAGAGGGAGCAGGGAAACCCACCATAACATCTTTTACATTCTCTGACAGACCCTTCCGAAAAAGGGCTGCCAAAGCATCATCATTCTATTTGGTCAGGACTGCCCACCTTCGGAATCTCTGACAGTATAACTCAGCGTCCTCAAGCCCCTGATTTAATGCCAACAAGGCTTTTTCAGCTTGATCAGTGACATTAGGTTCATCGTACAATAACCCCAGAGCCAGAAAAAATGCATCAACATTACTCAAAACAGGATCCCCAGGTGTCAGGGAAAAAGCCCAATCCTGAGGATCGCCACGCAGGAGAGAGATGACAATTTGAACCTACTGTGCTGCGTTCCCTGAGGACTTAGGATTTAAGGCAAAAAACAAGTTACAGTTATTTTTGAAATTCAGAAATTTAGCTTGATCCCCAAAAAATAAATCTGGCATGGGGATCCTAGGTTCCACAACCGGCAACCCTGCAAGATAGGTAGCAATACTCCGAACTTCAGTGGCAAGCTGATCCACACGGCCAGACAACTGTGCAAACTCCATTGAGAGAAAAAAAAAATCCTCAGCACCCAGAGAAAAAGAGGGAAAGAAAAAAAATATATATCTCTGACAACTCTGACAACTTTTTTTTTTTTTTTTTTTACACTATCTTTCCCTTCTGTGAGTACCATATAATTTTCAGTTTTGGCCGGTGATACTGTTATGTTTTGGTAGCTGAGGAGAGCAGGCAAAAAAGGCAATACACCAGAGAGGTTGGAATCTACTGGATTGCAGTACCCTGACTAACCACCACAACTAAAGGCAGCCGTGGAGCGTACCTACGTTGGTCCTAGACGCCTCGTCACAGCCTGAGAAGCTAACTACACCTAAAGATAGAAAGAGGAAAACTATCTGCCCCGGAGCAGATCCCCAAAGAACATAGGAAGCCCCCAAACATGTAATGGCGGTTAGACAAGAGGAAATACAGACACAGGCAGAAAATAGTATGAGCAAACGTTGGGGCCCAATCTTCCTAGAAAGAAAAGGATAGGAAGGACACTTACTGCAATCCAAAAAACCCTAAAAAAATACCAACTCACTAATTGCAAAAACACCTGAGATCACACGACCTCTACCACCTAAATTAGTTCTCTGGTGTAACAAAACTAAGCAGCAGCCACTGAAAAAACTGGAAAAGGCAAATGAACAAATAACAGTGGCTCAGATAAACTGAGAGGAGCACTAGCCCCGGAGGGGACCTGGCTGACCCCACAGAAGTGCAGGACAAAATGCAAAAAGCAAGCACAAAATAAAAGCAGAAAATATCTTATCTGTTAGCAGAAGATGCAGGCAAGACACAGCAAGCTTCCAAGTGAACCAGGAACCAAAGTTGAGACAAGAACAATTGATCACCGGCAACCCTGATGGGAGGGAACCTCCCTTATATAAGACCAGTCTGTAACACCTGATTGCCAATCTTCACAATCTTCATTGAATAGTTCAGTACTGTTTGTAACCACCAGAGGGAGCTTCTGCTCAGAATTCATTTCTAACACATTCACAACAGTCTCGTCCCACTGTGGCGGTAGTAAGTGGGGTTCATATTTGTGGGGTTGATGTCACCTTTGTATTCTCTGCTGACATCAAGCCCATGGCTCAGTAATGGTGAGGAGTCTATAAGACACCTATCTATTACTAATCCTATAGTTGTATTGTAAATAAACACACAGCCAGAATAAAGTCCTTAACCCCTTTCTACCATATGACATACTATCCCATCCGTTTGACCTGGGCATTAAGTCCCAGTGACAGGATAGTACATCATAGTCGATCGGCCGCACTCCGGTGACGTTCCGGTGTCATAGGGAAGCATTGCGCAGGGAGGGGGCTCCCTGTGTGCTTCCCTGAGACCCTCAGAGCAATGCAATGTGATCGCGTTGTTCTGAGGGCCTCCTCCCTGCAGGCCCCCGGATCCAAGATGGCTGCGGGGTCTTTCCGGGTCCTGCTATAAATAATGATGCTGTACATAGTACATAATTCCATGTACATAGTAGGATTTTTTCACTGCAGAATCTCGGAACAGGCTGTGGGTGATGGGCCTTGATTGGTTGGGATAGTAGTAAATGCCACCATTGCCCACGGGAAAATGTATCACTATGACAGACAAATAGTGACTATTATCCTCAATGTTAATTCATACTTACGCTTTTTCAACGTTTTCCATTTCCCAGAGAGGTGTGGAATTAGCAAACTCCAAAAGGATGAGGAAAACAAAACTATGAAAGTTTATCAACTTTCACACACTTCCAACAGCCTCTTAGTTGTAGAAGCCAAAGTATCAAAAGATGAGATAGATTGTTTTGGCTTCTACTGTGACAGAAAGAGCATGAGAACCTGCACTAAACTTCCCGAATACTGGGAACGACACAGTGTCCATAGTGACAAATCAAATACTTCTTCAAGACGTGGTGCAAGAATGAACAATGGAGCCAATATCTTGAGCCACGGGGGGAAAGAAGATTTTGCTGACTTGAGACATGATGATTAAACAACTCAATGTATGTGGACACTAAAACATCACATCAGCATGGACAGTCTCACGAGAGGATACGCCAAACTCTGTGCAACATAAGTGACCAGAAAGTAGTTGACTACCGAGCTTCTTCAGTCTGATCTGGCAATGCAAAGATGGCCAAAATGTGGTCTCTGTAGGCAACATGTGATTGTACAGGATTTGGGGCCGTGTAGCAAAATGATAATTAGTATAACGTAATCGACAGTTTGCTTTCAGGGGTAGGCAGAGTTCATTCTGTTGTGTGATACAAGTAAGAGGTCAGGGCAGGAGGAGGACAATAATAAAAGTCAAGAACAGATGAAAAATCAATGGCAGGAGTCCAAACTTTACAGAGGTGTGCTTAGTAAATTGCAAAGAACTATAGAATGCTGTTAGTCTAGGCTTGGATATTTGGGGGATCCATTCAATAACTGGGCCAGTACGGCAAATAGCAAAAATAAAGACCAAGCAAACCTTCAAAAATGCCAAGTTATACAAACCGGAGACCTGACCGACTAAATACCCCGACACCCACAAAAGAGAAACAATACTGAAATTTCACAAAATCCATGATTTTATTAATACAGAAAAGACTTAAAAACAACAACGCGCACGGAGTCATGATTAAAACAGAGTGCGCTAAGAACGAGAAGTATGCAATTTGGTAATTAGTGGTTTTAGTACCCAAAAAAAGATAAGCTCTGATTTTTCAAAAATGTTAAAATATTAAAAGCCTTTAGAACCGCTGACGTGCCATCATCTTCACACAAGAAAATCTACAAGCTTTCTAGAAATATGACACATCATGGCATAAACCTTTTTTTTCACGTTTGGAAGTGATCTCCAAAAGCTTGCAACTTACAATGAGAGATTTACAAAATACAACTGAGATATTTCTAACTGTATCAATTCCCTTAGGATCGTAATGGCAAGATTCCACTTTTCTTTTTTTAAGATACGGTAATTAAAATTGATCTCAAGGTTGTAAAAGAAATTCAGCCCACTCACCCCTTAGATGATGAGAATGTTCAATTTGGCATTATGTGTCGACAGTCAGCAAGGTCTGATTTAAAACAGAACTGAAATTAACAAAGCCATCCAACATAGAATCATCCCTTCAAATTAGCTATGATAAACAGGCAAAATCACGAAAAAGTGGGACACTTAGAAAAAACATGTATCAATTTCTGTCTACAACTAACTTATCCCAAAGAGAAAATTTACACCAAAGTACTTGGTGTTCAAAACTTGGTCAATTACATGTTCTTCAACCTTGTTAAATAATTAAGTTCAGTTCATCAATTTTTATATTTTTTTGGTTTATTTTTCATTTCTATTTATCCAATGAGATAAATATGGGTTGTGGCTGTGGAGATATAGAAGAGTCACTCTATTCTGTACTTCTATTTATCCTCAGCCACAACCAAGCCTGAAGAAGGGCATAGAAAAAAATTCTGATTATTTCTGGGGTGATTATACCAAAATTCTCAAAATGCAAAGCTGATCGTTTGTGTATTTTCTGCATCTTTTTGGATTCATAATGCATGACACCAGAGGCGCAGAGGTCTATAAGTGGCATGCACCTAGTGATGAAAGTTGTAGTGTTGGCTAAACTTTGGCATATTTTTATTTCCTATTTTTATTTTTTTTTAATTCTAAATTCTTTAATTCTTTTAATTTTTATTTCCATATTTTTTGATCCTAACCAGTGTGAGGAAACTTAGCCGTTTGATCACAATAATATTTTGGGAGGTGAAAGAGGCTATATTTATGGGAGTGATTGTCTCCAAAAAAGGTTTATATGTGTGCCTCAATTGTATTCACCTTTGTGTCCTGTAAAAAGCCTCCGTGCAGAAGAGGGGGTCAACCTGACCAGAGAGAGAATCAGGATGTGCAGGGCGAAAAGTGGAAAAGTTGTTGATAAGTGGTCTAAGAAAGCAACAGAATGAGATATCGGCAAGAGACTAAAGTTACTTTGATTAGGTGATGTAATTTCTACAAAAATGATTCCTGCATCACGTTTGTTTGTGAAAGGGCCGAGCCTTCTCCAGAGAAGGACCATCGAACGTTGCACCTCATAATGAGTATTAAACACTAAGAATTGTAATTTTCTTCTGGACTCCTACTGACCAGTCTCAACAAGCTTCAATCCCAAGATCTAGATGAAGCGCTTTGTTTTAATTAAAGTGTGACTATACGCTAATTTTTTATTTATTATAGTACTTGTTAAAGTGGATATCCACTTTTTAGAAAATGGTTCACAAACTATTGGATATTACTTATAAAGCAAACAGGTAGAGTACGCAACCTCCCCTGGTCCAGCATCCTCTTCCCAGTCCCGTCACGACTACTGGACACATCGTAAGTGCAGGCAATTATTGATCTCGGTGACTTGTGTGTTCTACATCAGCCAAGTTCAGTGATTGTCTGCAGTGGTTATGTGCACTTTGGTATTGATGTTGCCATTTTAGACAAAATATAGAGACCATGCCAGCGGTTCTGAACTAACGCTTGACCGGGGTAGGATGAGTTCTATCTCTATTAGTTTTTTTAACTAGTATCCTATCAATTTGGGTCCACTTCCTTTAAGGACTGTTAATTAGCTCAGGTTCAAGCCCTGAAACAACCTTGTGGACCCAGACTTAATTAATGCACCAATGGGGTAAGAAGTAATTCATTAAGAATTTGGCACAACTTACAAATGCCAGATATGTTGCTCAGGTCAGGATCTGGCATAATTTATGCCACTAAAGCAATAGAAATGTTGTTGAATTTGCTGAGTGGGCTTTGTCATGTCTCGTCCCACTCAAGCTCCCTACCACTTTGGCGGAACTGGCCAGGACTGGTGTAGAAAAGGCAAAAGTCGCAAAGTTTTTTGTGCAACTTCGAGTTGGAAAAATATCTTGTGAAATTTCAAGGTGTTTTATGCAAAGAAATGTTAAAAACACCTTGATGAATCAAGTCCATACACTTTTGAGCCCATACACAGGACTGTAGGTGTACATGGTTGAAGTACTTTTTCTTTGTAGTTGGACTTACAGATGGGGGTCTCAGTAACTAACAGGCATCACAATAAATCCAAACATAAACGTTTAGCTACACCTTAAGCTGTTTTATTCCAAGATAATACAAAAATATTGCATACTCTGCATACACTTACATTGTCACTTAGTTCTGGTTTGTTTTTTTCCAAGGGAGATGGAAGCAACTGGCAGGATCGCCAATGTTTTTCTTTTTTCTAGTAGAGGGGAATTGGTTCTTTAGAAAGCATAAAAAGCATTGTTCTTAAAAAAGCATAAGAAAATCTCTCTAGCACATGACATGCCCAACTGTAAAGAGAGAGTGTCCAAAAAATGTACTACTCTTACGAAGGACTCTAAGAAACATATCTATACATATACACATATGGATATTTCCAAAACATTCAAGTAAAGTTCAGAAGGTTTATTGGCCTGGCAGAAAATGGAAAATTTGGTAGGAGTGATCATACTAGGTAAAGTTTGCAATTTCGGATTAAGTTGCTCTTTTATTTATGGCCATTGAAATCCTTCATCATCTTATAAATCCATGGCCAATATATAGTTGAAAGGTGTCCAACTGCCCATACAGGTAACGCCAGAAGATTTGGGCTGGACTGATTTATGTGTGTGAGGACTCCTGACTCTCCCAACCAATTATGTTGAAAGAAAGAAAGAGCGGGCATGTTGACTTTCAACATCCTTTTGTTTTCAAGAGAGTTAAATTACAGACAGAAGGTTATGACATCTCCCCATTGAAAACGTGTAAACGCTCTTCCAAACCGACAGATATTGAAGGAGTATGGAAATCTTAGTTGTTTGTTCAGGAACCTAATTATTAGATATAGTATTCGAGAATTTGGAGTTAAGAATTCTAAACTTACGAGGCAGAACTTTTAACTGAAGAAGAGAGCCGACACCTTCCAATCTGGACGACCCAACATGTCCATTCATTGTTTGGGCAGTTCATGGATCATTTCGCTCATCTCTAGTTAGATTAAAGATGGTCATGGTGGTCTCAGAGGAAGAACTTCTTGCGATTGCAATATTTATGATTCTGATGGGCCAGGAACTTTTGAACGCTTTTTATTTTAACATGGATTAGAAATCCAAGTCTAAGTCTCAAAATCAAGAGAACAGGTGCGGAGATTGTTATTTTTTTGTAGATGCCAGTCTCTACCTAATGAATAAATCTCAACGAGTTTGTCTAATTCACCAATAAGTGTATTCTTTACTAACTACAGGGAGCTAACATTCCTTCCAACTATAATTGTCTTAATGCCTGTTTTAATCAGTATTAACTACTAGCAATACGATGCTTTTAATTATGTTTTAAACGAGTCCTTTATTGGCCTGTTTTGGGAAGCAAATTAGTCAAAAGGAGCTGTTAATCAAAAACGTGTTACTGGCACAAAATAAATGTTCATTTAAGGAGCCATTTAAAACAAACCTGGCTCATTGACTCTGACAACCTACAAGGACATGAAGGTCTCCCGAGGATATTTCCTCCCGTAGTCTTCCAGATACGCCTAGCTGCTCGCAAGTTATAAGTAGAAACATATTAAGCAGTTTGGGTCATTCATCAGCTAACTTTTACTACTGTATTCAGGAAAATGAGCCTCCTAGGAACTTCTCAGCAGATCTATCCCTTCATTAGCTAAGTAATATTGAGAGAGATGTTACCCTGTCAGTATGAATGGACTGAATTACAGTCAGAAGGCCATTTCGTCAGGGAGCCACTTGTAAGGACCGGCAAGTATTTAATTAATAATCATCTCTGATATAAGGGTAATAAAAAAATGATTCAGTCAGATGACTAGAAATATGACGATACGTAAGATAGATCTCAAGGGAGACTATTGGAACTGAGTATGCTTTCTACTGAAGTGCAGCCTCCTGGCGTTGATTTCATTTTTGGAGGTTTCAAAACATGTTTTTAGTCATATGAACAAACGAATCAAAAGTAGGATACCATTGAAACACATCCATATAGGATATTAGTCCAGAGATGCTGAATTTAGCAGGTTCTGCTGACTTTCCTCTTATGCGCATGGTCACTTTTGGTTCTTGGTTCACATTGAGAACATATGGACGCTCAGTCAAGTCTGGTACATGTTTGTATGAGGGAGTCTGAAAGAACAGCTGTCAGATGAGAGTTATTGAAGGTGTCTGGACAATTTCTGCCCTTAACTGAAATATGATTCAAAACATTGTTCCACTTTTTCCCATGGTAAATATCATTCTGCTTTCACATAAGAAATAAGAATAAATATGTATAAAAATGAGAGATATGCATGAAAAAAGACCGATATAGATAGAAAAGTATACCTTGAAAAGTAAGAAAAACACAATACTCACTGAAATAACTTCAAACTGATAAAAGTCATTTTCGATTTAAATGTACTGAATATCAATCAATGAAGATCAGTGGTTGTTTTTTACTTTTTAATTTTGGTTCAACAGAAAAAACTAAATAATGAAATTTGCCTGGACAGAAATAATGATTCCCTTAACTTAATATATTTTGCACGACCTTTTGAGACAATCACTGCAAACAAACAATTTATGTAACTCTCAGTGAGACTTCTGCAGCCATCCACAGTTATTTTGGTCGACTCCTCGTGAGCAAACTGCTCCTACTGTCTAAGGTGTGAATGTGCCTTCTCCAGACTGCAGGTCTCGGCTCCTTCCACAGATGTTCAATAGGATTTAGATCAGGGCTCGTAGAAGCCACTTCAGATTAGTCCGATGCTTTGCTCTCAGCAATTCTTGGATGCTTTTACCTGAGTGTTTTGGGTCATTAACCTGTTGGAGGACCCATGACCTGTGACACAGACCAAGCTTTCTGACACTGGGCGGCACATTTGACTCCAGAATGCCTTGATAGTCTTGATATTTCATTGTACCTTGCACAGATTCAACACTCATTGTGCCAGATGCAGTAAAGCAGCGCCTAAAAATATCCAAGTCTCCTCCATGTTTCACAGTAGGTACAATGTTCTTTTCTTTGTAGGCTTCATTTTTGCATCTGTGAACATAGAGCTGATGTGACACTGAAAAGCTCAATTTTTTTCTCCTTTGTCAAAAGGTCATTCTCCTAAAATCATTGCTGTTTGTCAATACATATTTTAGCAAATTTCATTCTCGCTTTTTTATGATTTGCTTTCAGCAGTAGTTTTCTCCTAAGTCAACTTCCATGAAATCTACTTTGGCCAAGACATGCCAGATGGTGCTATCCGACACTGATGGACTTTCACCTTGGAGTTCACCTCTAATCTCTTTGAAAGTTTTTTTGGGCTCTTTAGTTACCATTCGTATTATCAGTCTCTTTAATTTGTCAATAATTTTCTTCTTACGGCCACATCCACTGAGGTCGGCTACAGTCCTATAGACCTTAAACTTCTGAATAGTATGTGCAGCATTAGTAAGAGGACCATCATGCTATTTGGAAATGTCTTATAGCCTTTACTCTTAACATACTTGTCTATCATTTTCTTTCTAATCTCCTGGGACGACTGTAAGGTTGTCTCCATGTTCAGTATGGTAAACATCATGATATCAAACAGCACGATGACTACTTTTCACCCTATAAATAAGCAGATTCACTAATTGCAAGTTTGTAGACACTTGATGCTAATTACAGGACGCACCTTAGTTTCACATGTCTTAATGGTCAAATTAGTTTAAATCTTTTCTAGGGCTACTATTAGTTTTTTCCATTTTTTTATTATTTTTTTGTTGAATCACAATTTAAAAACAATACATTAGTTGAAATTAAGTAAATTTAAAGTTATAATTAATTTTGTCAGTTTCAAGTTGACCATTGTGGGTTTTTCTTACTTTACTAAAAGGATACCAACATTTTTTCCATATGGATAGATAGATTAGATAGATAGATAGATAGATAGATAGATAGATAGATAGATAGATACAGTACAGACCAAAAGTTTGGACACACCTTCTCATTCAAAGATTTTTCTGTATTTTCATGACTATGAATATTGTAGAATCACACTGAAGGCATCAAAACTATGAATTAACACAAGTGGAATTATACATTACACTTTACAAAAAAGTGTGAAACAACTGAAAATATGTCTTATATTCTAGGTTCTTCAAAGTAGACACCTTTTGCTTTGATTACTGCTTTGCACACTCTTGATATAGGAAAGATGTGTATCTTCGTACCGTGTTAGCCAGTAGATAGAAAAATATTTAGAATTGAGAGTCCTTAGTGGTTGATACCTTTTAATGGCTAATTGAATAGATAGTAACAAATTGCAAGCTTTCGAGACTACTCACGTCTCTTCATCTCTTCATCATTGTTTTAGTCTTTGCCTGATGAAGAGACCTGAGTAGTCTCGAAAGCTTGCAATTTGTTACCATCTATTCAGTTAGCCATTAAAAGGTATCAACCACTGAGGACTCTCAATTCTAAATATTTTGCACACTCTTGGCATTCTCTTGATAAGCTTCAAGAGGTAGTCACCGGGAATGGTTTTCACTTCACAGGTGTGCCCTGTCATGTTTAATAAGTGTGATTTCTGGCCTTATAAATGGGGTTGGGACCATCAGTTGTGTTGTGCAGAAGTCTGGTGAATACACAGCTGATAGTCCTACTGAATAGACTGTTAGAATTTGTATTATGGCAAGTAGCTAAGTAAAGAAAAACGAGTGGCCATCATTACTTTAAGAAATGAAGGTCAGTCAGTCCGAAAAATTGGGAAAACTTTGAAAGTGTCCCCAAGTGCAGTTGCAAAAACCATCAAGCGCTACAAAGAAACTGGCTCACATGAGGACCGCCCCAGGAAAGGAAGACCAAGAGTCACCTCTGCTTCTGAGGATAAGTTTATCCGAGTCACCAGCCTCAGAAATCGCAGGTTTACAGCAGCTCAGATTAGAGACCAGGTCAATGCCACACAGAGTTCTAGCAGCAGACACATCTCTACAACAACTGTTAAGAGGAGACTTTGTGCAGCAGGCCTTCATGGTAAAATAGCTGCTAGGAAACCACTGCTAAGGACAGGCAACAAGCAGAAGAGACCTGTTTGGGCTAAAGAACACAAGGAATGGACATTAGACCAGTGGAAATCTGTGCTTTGGTCTGATGAGTCCAAATTTGAGATCTTTGGTTCCAACCACCGTGTCTTTGTGCGACGCAGAAAAGGTGAACGGATGAACTCTGCATGCCTGGTTCCCACCGTGAAGCATGGAGGAGGAGGTGTGATGGTGTGGGGGGCTTTGCTGGTGACACTGTTGGGGATTTATTCAAAATTTAAGGCATACTGAACCAGCATGGCTACCACAGCATCTTGCAGCAGCATGCTATTCCCATCCGGTTTGCGTTTAGTTGGACCATCATTTTTTTTTCAACAGGACAATGACCCCAAACACACCTCCAGACTGTGTAAAGGCTATTTGACCAAGAAGGAGAGTGATGGGGTGCTACACCAGATGACCTGGCCTCCACAGTCACCAGACCTGAACCCAATCGAGATGGTTTTGGGTGAGCTGGACCGCAGAGTGAAGGCAAAAGGGCCAACAAGTGCTAAGCATCTCCTTCAAGACTGTCGGAAGACCATTTCCGGTGACTACCTATTGAAGCTCATCAAGAGAATGCCAAGAGTGTGCTAAGCAGTCATCAAAGCAAAAGGTGGCTACCTTGAAGAACCTAGAATATAAGACATAATTTCAGTTGTTTCACACTTTTTTGTAAAGTGTAATGTATAATTCCACATGTGATAATTCATAGTTTTGATGCCTTCAATGTGAATGTACAATTTTCATAGTCTTGAAAATACAGAAAAATCTTTAAATGAGAAGGTGTGTCCAAACTTTTGGTCTGTACTGTAGATATATGATAAATAGATAGATAATAGATAGATAGATAATAGATAGATAGAATATTGATACTGTATATCCATGCTGACGTCTTACTTTCTAGTAATATCTGGTATAATGACAGCGGAGTAGGTTATTGTCCTGTATATCAGGACTTGTTTTCTCCGTCGCTGACAGGAGGCTCCGTACAGACGATTACTCTGTAAAAATCTGTTCCTAGTAAATGACAATAACAAAAATGTGGATTGATCAGAGGAATAATAAATGACATAAATTGATAGAAAAGGAAGTTGTGATAATTAAGCTTCATTTTATTTGCTGTGGATTCAGGAGAACATTTTATGGACACATTAGACTCTGCGATCACTATCTCTGGAGGATACAGATATGGGACACAATCAGGGTTATCTTATCATTGAAGAAAACGACTGTTCATAAGGGAGAAATGCTACATTTATGGGGTGTAGTAAAAACAAGTCATCACTATCCATTTTCTATTAATATTTCTATGGTAGAACAAAGTATAACAAACCCCACCTAAAACTATTCTTTAAATCTCCTAAGTAAAGGGACATTACCGTTTTGGCAAACAGAATATACAGTTTACCAGCATACAGTAGCGACAGCAATAATTTCTCCCAGTTTTCCAGATCTCTTCTGATTATCACAGTGTAGTTTTTATTAAATAACAGCAAGCTGAGATCTTGCAAAAATGATGCAGAAAGTATGGTCGAAAATTATGTAAGAAATAAAAGTAGTCTCTCTAGGCCACCACCTACCACCTATACATAGCTTAGCCACCATTTAAGTAATTGGCCAACATAATCACCTTTCCAAGACCTAGTAGTTTTTCGGTTATATTCTTTCCTCTTTTCCTCTGCGTCTTTTAGGAGCTCTGTTATATTTTTCCTATGATATATGTGAGGGCTCGTTTTATGCAGGACGAGTTGTAGTTTTGAATGGCAGCATTATCAAATAATGTAAAGAAAAACATCTATGTCTGTTGAAATGGTGAAAACGACCCAAAATTCCACCTCTGTTTTTGAGCGTTTTTTTATTTTTACAGCATTCATTGTGCAAAAAAAAATAATCTGGAAACAAGATTCTCCAGGTGAGAATGGCTACAGTGTTACCAAACGTATATATGTATCTTCGTGGCTAAAATAAAAGTTCAGAGCCTTGGAAAAGGAATTGTTTGTGTTGTCTGTTTCTGAGAGCTGTAAATATTTTGCCATCGATGGAGATGGGCGAGGACTTGCTTTTTGCATGCTGAGCTGTAGTTTTTATTAATATCACTTTAGGGTACATGTTACATTTTGATCATTTTTTTTAATTCTATTTTATTTTGGAGGAAATAAAGTTTCTAAAAAGCAAAAAAAAAAAAAACGCATTTTAACTGCTTTGTTTAAATGCAATTGATGGCGGCATCGAGCTGGTTAAACGGCAGCAATCAGAGATAGCTCTATTCACTGCTGGTATATTTTGATGCCGCTTGTATATCTCAGACAGCATCTGCCGCGTGTGGTAGAAAGACAGATAGATAGATAGATAGATAGATAGATAGATAGATAGATAGATAGATAGATAGATAGATAGATAGATAGATAGACAGATAGATAATAGATAGATAGATAGATAGATAGATAAATAGATAGATAGATAGATAGATAGATAGATAGATAGATAGATAGATAGATAGATAGATAGATAGATAGATAGATAGATAGATAATTGAAAGATAGATAATAGATAGATAGATAGATAGATAGATAGATAGATAGATAGATAGATAGATAGATAAATAGATTGATTGATAGATTGATAGATAGATTATAGATAGATAGATAATAGATAGATTGATAATAGATAGATAGATAGATAGATAGATAGATAGATAGATAGATAGATAATAGAAAGATAGATAATAGATAGATAAATAGATAATAGATAGATAGATAGATAGATAGATAGATAGATAGATTATAGATAGATAGATAGATTGATAATAGATAGATAAATAATAAATAGATAGATAGATAGATAGATAGATAGATAGATAGATAGATAGATAATATAAAGATAGATAATAGATAGATAAATAAAATATAGATAGATAGATTGATAGATATATAGATAATAGATAGATAGATAGATAGATAGATAGATAGATAGATAGATAGATAGAAAGATAATAGATAGATAGATAGATAGATAGATAGATAATAGATAGATAGATAGATAAATAAATAATAGATAGATAAATAAATAATAGATAGATTGATTGATAATAGATAGATAATAAATAGATAATAGATAGATAGATTGATAGATAGATAGATAGATAGATAGATAGATAGATAGATAGATAGATAGATAGATAGATAGAAAGATAATAGATAGATAGATAATAGATAGAATAGATATAGATAGAAGATAATAGATAGATAGATAAATAGATAGATAGATAGATAGATAGATAATAGATAGATAGATAAATAGATAGATAGATAGATAGATAGATAGATAGAAAGATAATAGATAGATAGATAAATAGATAGATAGATAGATAGATAGATAGATAATAGATAGATAGATAGATAGATAGATAGATAGATAGATAGATAGATAACATTAGTCTTTAATATAGTTGCCCAGTGATACAATGTATAGGACCTGACACATCTTTGATCACATATATACCATGTTATTTGGAGGAGTCTCCAGGGAGTGAACAATACTTCTTAGAAATATACTTGTTAATGCTTCTGCCAGGGTGAAAAAGTCACTAGAAAGTTCTCTGAGAACAATACTGACGCCAACTCCTCTGACCGCTCCACTACAACTGTCATCATTGAAGAACAATATCCATACAGACATGGCCTCTGTGCGCCTTTGTCCTGTGGATTTGTTAAGCAGTGGGGAATGTGGAGCGATTTGTGATATTTTTATGTCCTGCAATCCTGGATATTTTTTTTTTTTTAAATGAACACAGTTTTCCATTACCCTCTGACCCGACATTCTGGCAGAAACAACGCTTGTACTCATTCATTTCTCCAAATCAATACGTCTTTCTTTGGCCATTGTGATCTGTGCAGTCTAAGCAAACCCCAAGGTGGGGGCGGGAGACGGCATTTCAACGTGGAAAAATTGTGCATTTAAAATTAGACAGCGATCGGGGATTCCATAAACTGAGTCGACAAATAGATAAACTGACTAAATATAATCATTGGTGGCGACTGACAGCTGGAAAGGAGGCAAAGTACAATCCTATGATATGCTGAAGAAGTGTGAGCGAGTACTGACGACTGAAGGCCTCTGTCTATCAACTTTTTCAGATTTTAAATGGGTGTTGAAAATCCATGGCTGCCTCCATCCAAAAACAGCATCACCCTAGCCCACAGGTTGTGTCTGGTATTGCAACGCGGTGCCGCATTCAGTTCAAAAGAGCCAAGCTGCAATACCAGGCATAACCTGTATACCGGTGTGGCGCTGTCTCTGGAAGAAGGCAGCCATGCATTTCTAACCCTGGACAACAACTTTAAGGCCGGCGTCACACTGGCGACAAAATCGGACGACTGCAATGCGATGAAAAATCGCATTGCAGTCGGACCTATGTTAATCTATGGAGCAGCTCCCAGTATCAGATTTTTTGTGGTCCGTTTTAAACGTCCGTGTACAATCGCAGCATGCTGCGATTGTCACCGATTGTCGGTCGACAATCGCCAATGCAAGTCTATGGGAGCGATGAAAAATCGGATTACAAACGGACCACACTGTGTGACTTGCGATGAAATCGCATCGGTGTCCTTTAGAAAAGCCGGCAATTCATCCCCGGCTATACTGTAAAATCACACTGACAGCTTTATTAAAGAATAGAATCAATACATATACACACATAGAATACATATATATATATATATATATATATGTAATTGTGACATGTATATATATATATATATTTATAGTTCCTAGCCTTCTACATACTGTTATAGCCGCTAATTCAATTGCCGACTTCTGTAAAATCACAGAAGCCGACATGAAATGATACATTGTTTCCACACAGTTAACCATGTCATTTCCTGTATTTTGATATTTGTTTAGAACTTACAATTACATGAGTGTATTTGTGCAAAATTTCAGACATGTAGGGGTTAATTAAAGGTGTAATTTCGTTGAAAAAAAATGCGTGGGCTCCCGCTGTATTTTCTCCACCAGACAGACAAAGCAAAGCGAGTGGGGGCAGATAATAACAGCCTAGGGAGGGTACATTTTTGTGCCCCCCCCTGGCTACTAACATCTGCCCCCAGACACCCCAGAAAGGGCAAATCTATAATTAGATTCGCCCTTTCTGGCACTTTGCCCGTCTATTCCCATTGCCCTGTAGCGGTGGCGAATGGGTTAATAATCTCACCTTACTGTCACCTTAGTATTGAAAGGTGACCTTAAGGCAGGTTAATAATTGAGAGCTGTCAATTAGACAACTATCAATTATTAATCCTATTGTATGAAAGAAAAATCAAACACACACAGTTTAATAAAAAATAAGTTTAATGAAATAATCACACAGTTTTTTACCATATTTTATTTTCATGCTAAAACCATTTCCTGTAATAAAAATAAAATAAAAAAGCAAAATTATACTTACCAATCCGATGTACAGTCAGGTCCCACGCTGTAATCCATCAGAAAGGGTTAAGAGGTTACAGTTAGCAGGGAGATAATTCTGTCTACTAGCTCTAACCCCATGAATGAATAAGTTCCTCTCCCAGCGAAAGGAGAGGAATAGATTCATGAATGGAGCTTAATTGATTTATTGGCAATTTAACTTTAGTGACCTGACCTAAAGGGAAAGTGGACACAATCAATTAAGCTTCATTCATGAAACACATCCTCTCCTGTCGCCAGGAGAGGAACTTATTCATTCAGGAGCTTTGAGCTGAGCATGCAGGATTACTTGCACTGCTTGGCTCAAAGCTAGTTAACCCTTTGTGAAGGATTACAGCGTGGGACGTGACAGATCAGCGGAATAGGTAAGAATAATGTTTTTTTATTTTTTTATCTTTATTTTAGGAGATCAATGGCTTCGCACGGATTAAGTGTAAAATAAAATATGGTCAAAAAAATGTGTTTTTATTTCATTAAAATTAATTTTTATTAATGTGTCTGTGTTTTTTTAATTTACTTCAATAGGATTAATAATTGATAGTTGACTAATTGACAGCTCTCAATTATTAACCTGCCTTAAGGTCACCTTTCAATACTAAGGTGACAGTAAGGTGAGATTATTAACCCATTCGCCACCGCTACAGGGCAATGGGAATAGATGGGCAAAGTGCCAGAAAGGGCGAATCTAATTATAGATTTGCCCTTTCTGGGGTGTTTGGGGGCAGATGTTAGTAGCCAGGGGGGGCACAAAAAATGTACCCTCCCTAGGCTGTTATTATCTGCCCCCACTCGCTTTGCTTTGTCTGTCTGGTGGAGAAAATACAGCGGGAGCCCACGCATTTTTTTTCAACGAAATTACACCTTTAATTAACCCCTACATGTCTGAAATTTTGCACAAATACACTCATGTAATTGTAAGTTCTAAACAAATATCAAAATACAGGAAATGACATGGTTAACTGTGTGGAAACAATGTATCATTTCATGTCGGCTTCTGTGATTTCACAGAAGCCGGCAATTGAATTAGCGGCTATAACAGTATGTAGAAGTCTAGGAACTATAAATATATGTATATGTACATGTCACAATGACATGTATATATATATATATGTGTTCTATGTGTATATATCTATTCTTTTTTTTGTGATTGAAATACTATTATTTTGGATCCATTATATGTCAGTTTTGCAAGCCTGCGAGAAAATCTCGCAAGTCGGATGAAAATCGGATGTTACAAGGTACACACACATGCGACTAAATCGCATCTTTGAAGGAAAATCGGATGCCAGAAGGATGTGTGATGTTTGCATTTTGATCCGACAATCGACCGTCTAAAACAGACCGATTTTTTGTCGTTGTGTGTGACGCCGGCCTATGAAGAATAAATATATCTGCTCATCATATGGCTAGTCATTGCATGCCTTGTACTGTAGTATAGGGCAGTATCACCCGGGAGGAGCTTCCTCCTGTGCTCAATGTCGCCCCCTGCTGTCTAATACATTTTCCATGAACTGACGAGTGATGGAAATGTCTCAAAGCCCATCAAGTTGTTGGTATCTTGCCAAAGTAAACCTCACTGGATATCTCTAACCCTGACTTTTGATACTTAAACCAATGTACAAAGTCTGGCAGACTCCTAGACTTTCCAGGAGAGCGTGAACAACCAGCAAACAAAGACTTCACGGGGTAAGCTGCGATAGGGAGTGGCCTCCCTGAGACTCATCGTGGCACTGTTAGTTCTGGCAAGAGTTGTCAACCATATTGGGAGCAATCTGACCTCCTGGGAAACTAATGGTTTACCACATGATCTTCTTGGCCCCAGTAAAGAGACTACCTTATTCAGGATTGAGTTATGTTGATGTTCTTCAACTGATTCCTCAAATCAAGTACTATTACAGTGAAGGAAATAAGTATTTGATCCCTTGCTGATTTTGTAAGTTTTCCCACAGACACAGACATCTACTGTTAGGGTCTGCGGAACGCACCTAATAGATATTATGGAGAGGTGCGTTCGCAGCCCGGGGTCCACCGTGCAGGCGGAGCCTGCTGCTAGTAAAATGCCGCAAGAAGCGAACTCTGTTATTCCGCAGAGTCGCTAAAATAAACGCCGTAACGCGCTGTGGCAAAATGTGCAAACTCTGTTATACCACAGAGCCGCTAGAAGGAGTGCCGCAGCGCTATATGGCGATGTGTGCGAACTCACTTAACACCACTGAGTCGCAAAATAAACACGCTAGGGCACTGTCTAGCGTTGAAAGCGAACCCTGTTACGTCACAGAGCCGCTGAGAAAAACTTCTGTGTCCTGTCAGGCACCCAGGTACACAGTTGACTGCTAAGCGAACATAGAACGTGATCATGCGCTAATGTCCTCGCGGGAGACACCCGCAATCTATGGCGTCTGAACGCCAGGCCCTGAATACGGAAATCAAACTCCTCACCGGTTATGCCGGTAATCTAGGGCATCTAGGACACCGACCCTGACCAGCTAGCATACCAAACTCCTCACCGATTAAGTCGGTATTCTAGGGGCTTATTTCAGCCGGGCCCTAACCACACACACGCATGACCACACTGGCGCAAAGCATATGACGATTGATATTAGCGCATGGCGGCCCAGCCATGCTACCTTTTATAGTAACAGCTACAGGACCTGCCAGAAACAAGGACCAATGAAACTTGTTCCAGAACACCAGTAGTCACAGGACCTTCCTGGCGGACCAATAGGAGCTGCTGCAGTAACAGAGCATGTGACCCCTGATCTCCAATGAGAGATCTCACTCTGGGCTTGCTCAGAAGGGGAAAACAAGGACTTTGTCCTAAAGACGTCTGCTCGCCGCTAACCAGTACTGGCCACAATAGCAGATCCTGGAGGAACAGCAGTAATCCTCTGCACACCTGTTAGACTGGGCAAGACGCTGGGACCAACATCTAAGCTGAGCAGGCTCCACTGCGGACGGAGACGAATGGGAGACCGCAGCGGGACTGGTTCGAGACTCCCCTTGTGCAGCAGTGGGAACTCGAACCCTAACATTACCCCCCCTCCTAGGGCCACGCGGCGTTCAAAGGCAGCGATGTCCTGCAGAGCGTGAACAGGCTCCCAGGACCTATCCTCAGGCCCATAACCCCTCCAATCCACCAAACAAAATTTTTTGCCTCATACCACCTTGCACCCAACAATGGCGTTCACCTCATGATCGTCGGTAGATGAACCCGACGTCCCGGCAGATGACTCAGAAAACCGGGAAATGGCCACGGGTTTCAGGAGGGACACGTGAAAGGTGTCGGTGATACCAAGGCGAGGCGGAAGGGCTAGGCGGTAAACCACCGGGTTCACCTGCTCAAGAACTTTAAAGGGGCCCAAAAAGCGAGGTGCCAACTTGGTGGACTCTACACGTAGCCTGATGTTACGGGCAGAAAGCCACACTAGGTCACCCGGAGCAAATGCAGGAGCGGGGCGCTGATGGGCATCGGCCGAAGACCTCATCCTCTCTTTGGAGGCCTGAATGGCATCCTGGTGCGGTCCCAAATGTCCCGTGCCTCCACAGTCCAGTCTGCCACCCTGGAATCGGCGGAAGACACAGGCATGGGCACTGGTACCCGCGGATGCTGACCGTAGTTCAGGAGGAATGGGGTCTGTCCGGTGGAGTCAGCCACAGCATTATTTAGAGCGAACTCAGCCCACGGTAGCAAGGATGCCCAGTCATCCTGGCTGGCAGAGACAAAATATCGCAAATATGTGACCAAGGTCTGGTTGGCCCTCTCTACCAACCCATTCGTCTCGGGATGTTATGCAGAGGAGAGATTCATCTCAATGCTGAGTAAACGACACAGCTCTCTCCAGAACCAAGACGCAAACTGGGGACCTCGATCACTGACAATTTTGTCTGGCATATCGTGTAGACGGAAAATATGCCTAATGAACAATGCTGCCAAGGCCCGTGCAGATGGTAACCGTGGTAACGGCACTAAGTGCACCATTTTGGAGAAGTGGTCGGTTATCACCCAGATGATGGTGCAGCCCTGAGACTTGGGTAAGCCCACCACAAAATCCATCCCGACCATCTCCCAAGGCCTGTCTGCCACCGGTAAAGGGAAAAGTAGCCCAGCTGGCCGTTGTTGAGGGGACTTATTCTTGGCGCAGGAGACGCACGCCTGAACGTATTCCCTGATGTCACGGACCATATGTGGCCACCAGTATGTCCTCGCCAGCAACTCAGATGTCCTTTTTGCCCCAAAATGTCCACCAACCCTGGACGAATGTGCCCAAGAGAGTACCTCCGGTTGCAAATTGGTGGGCACAAAAGTCTTGCCCGGAGGCACAGACTCAAGAGAAACTGGGGCTACAGTTCTTAGGCTCTCTGTGGGGACAATCAACCAAGGCTCCTCCTCCACCTCCTCAGAGGACACCACGTAGCAAGAAAGCGCATCGGTCCAAATGTTCTTCTCACCGGAGAGGAAATGGATGGTGAAATGAAACCGGGAGAAGAACAGGGACCATCTGGCCTGACGAGAATTTAGCCGCTGGGCGGTCTGTAAAATAGACCAAATTTTTGTGGTCAGTGAAAACTTGAAAGGGAAAGCGAGCCCCCTCCAGTAGATGTCTCCACTCGGAAAAGGCCACCTTCATGGCTAGCAACTCCCTATCCCCAATGGAATAATTCCTCTCCGCTGGTGTGAAGGTCTTGGAAAAGAAGAAACAAGGATGTTTCCGACCTTGAGCATCCTTTTGAAAAAGGACTGCTCCAGCACCAACGGACGAGGCATCGACCTCCAATAAAAAAGGCTTATCAACCTCGGGGCGATGTAAGATGGGAGCGCTAGCAAAATGGGACTTAATTGAAGTAAAGGCCTTGGAGACCTCCTCTGACCACAATTTGGGATTGGCTCCCTTCTTGGTGAGGGCTACCAAGGGAGCTACCAAAGTGGAGAAGTGGGGAATGAATTGGCGATAGTAATTAATGAACCCCATAAAGCGCTGCACCGCTTTAAGAGAATGGGGTTCTTGCCAATCCATCACAGCCTGTAGTTTGGCAGGATCCATAGCCAATCCTTGGGTGGAGATGATATAGCCCAGGAAAGGTAAAGACTCCTGCACAAACATGCATTTCTCCAACTTTGCATAGAGGGAGTTCGCCCGTAACAGGTCGAAGACTTTGCAGACATCCCTCCGGTGAGAGTCAATATCTGGAGAAAAGATGAGAATATCATCCAGATAGACTACTACAGAGTGGAAAGCATATCCCGGAAGATATCATTGACAAAGTCTTGGAAAACGGCTGGGGCATTACAGAGCCCGAAGGGCATCACCAGGTATTCATATTGCCCATCCCTGGTATTAAAAGCCATCTTCCATTCGTCCCCCTCACGGATGCGAATCAGGTTATAAGCACCACGCAGATCTAATTTAGTAAATACCCTTGCTCCGCGGAGCCTATCAAAGAGCTCAGAGATCAGGGCAACGGGTACTTATTCTTAACGGTGATGGCGTTAAGACCTCTGTAATCTATACACGGACGTAATTCTCCACTCTTCTTCTGCACGAAGAAGAACCCCGCTCCTGCTGGTGACACCGACTTCCTAATGAACCCTCTTGCTAGATTCTCCTGGATATATTGAGACATAGCCTCCGTCTCAGGAAGAGAGAGGGGATAGACCCTTCCCCGAGGAGGTTCTGCTCCAGGCAAGAGGTCAATAGGACAGTCGTAGGGACGATGGGGCGGCAGAGTCTCCGCAGCCTTTTAAGAGAACACGTCTGCATATGACTGATAACACTTGGGAAGAGGAGAAAGATCTGCGGGTATCTCTGTAGTGGTAACCTGAATGCACTCCCTGACACATCTGTCCTTACATGACTCACTCCAACCCAGTATCCTACCGGAGGTCCACTCAATATGAGGGGAGTGGGAACGGAGCCAGGGTACTCCCAGTAGGATTTTGTCTATTCCCTCGGGAAGGACGAGAAGGGAAATAATTTCCTGATGGGAAGGGGGTACACACAAAGTAAGAGGGACAGTCTGATGTGTAATTGGCGAGGGCAATGTCAACCTATTCACTACCCGGACAGTCACTGGTTTGTCGAGCGCTACCAGATGTATTGCGTGGCGACGAGCAAAGGTAGATGACATGAAATTCCCCTCTGCTCCTGAGTCCACACAAAGCTCGACTGTAAGTGTGGAAGAGTCCACAGTGACTGTCCCTTTAAATGTTATCTTGGAGGAAAATGCCGCTGTCTCTAGTGAACCTCCTCCCAGGGTCACTAGACGCGATCGCTTCCCCGATCGCTGTGGACATTTGTTAGCATAGTGTCCTGTCTGCTGACAAAGGTTACAGACCACAGATATTCGGATGACTCGAGACTTAGGTCCTGCACGAGGAACCTCTGTGGCCTTTTGGGGTTCGGACGCCAGATCGGGGGATTCGAGAGGTGTGGCAAAGGTGGGAGCCAACCGAATCCTCTGCCTACACTGGGCCCGCTCCAACCTCCGCTCGTGAAAATGGAGGTCGATGTGGGTAGATATGGAGATAAGCTTCTCCAGTGTGCCGGGAATCTCCCTGGTAGCCAAAGCGTCTTTAACATGGTCAGCCAGTCCTCGCCAGTAGACTGGAATGAGAACTTTATCCGACCAGTCTAGCTCTGAGGCCAGAGTCCGAAACTGGACGGAAAACTGACTACCAAAGACGAACCCTGTGCCAATGCCAGCAGTTGTAGCGCCGTATCGTGGGTGACCTGAGGTCCTAAAAAGACCTTTTTAAGAGCTTCCAGGAAGCGAGGAGCACTCCGCACCACACGATCGTCACGCTCCCACAGCGGCGTTGCCCACTCCAACGCTCTGCCCGAGAGTAGAGACAGTACAAAACCCACTTGTGCCCGATCCGTGCGGAAACGTGCAGCCAGAAGCTGAGCTGTATAGAGCACTGACTCACGAATCCCCGACATTGCTTGCTGTCACCGGCAAACTTGTCAGGAAGCGGGAGGTGGGATAATGTAGGGGCAGAGGTGGCAGAGGACAAACTGGCTGCAGCCACGCTAGCAGCCTGAACAGCGACTGCGGTAACATCCACAGCTGGGGTTGTGCGCTCAAGAGCCGCCAACCTACCCTCCAGTTGCTGGATGTACTGCGGTAGACGCTGGTCATCCGCCATTTTACTAGCTAAACCCTGGCGCTAATATTATGTTAGGGTCTGCGGAACGCACCAAATATATGATGTAAAGAGGTGCGTTCGCAGCCCGGGTCCACCGTGCAGGCGGAGCCTGCTGCTAGTAAAATGGCGCAAGAAGCGAACTCTGTTATTCCGCAGAGTCGCTAAAATAAACGCCGTAACGCGCTGTGGCAATATGTGCAAACTCTGTTATTCCACAGAGCCGCTAGAAGGAGTGCCGCAGCGCTATATGGCGATGTGTGCGAACTCACTTAACACCACTGAGTCGCAAAATAAACACGCTAGGGCACTGTCTAGCGTTGAAAGCGAACCCTGTTACATCACAGAGCCGCTGAGAAAAACTTCTGTGTCCTGTCAGGCACCCAGGTACACAGTTGACTGCTAAGCGAACATAGAACGTGATCATGCGCTAATGTCCTCGCGGGAGACACCCGCAATCTATGGCGTCTGAACGCCAGGCCCTGAATACGGCAATCAAACTCCTCACCGGTTATGCCGGTAATCTAGGGCATCTAGGACACCGACCCTGACCAGCTAGCATACCAAACTCCTCACCGATTAAGTCGGTATTCTAGGGGCTTATTTCAGCCGGGCCCTAACCACACACACGCATGACCACACTGGCGCAAAGCATATGACGATTGATATTAGCGCATGGCGGCCCAGCCATGCTACCTTTTTATAGTAACAGCTACAGGACCTGCAAGAAACAAGGACCAATGAAACTTGTTCCAGAACACCAGTAGTCACAGGACCTTCCTGGCGGACCAATAGGAGCTGCTGCAGTAACAGAGCATGTGACCCCTGATCTCCAATGAGAGATCTCACTCTGGGCATGCTCAGAAGGGGAAAACAAGGACTTTGTCCTAAAGACGTTGCTCGCCGCTAACCAGTACTGGCCACAATAGCAGAGCCTGGAGGAACAGCAGTAATCCTCTGCACACTGTTAGACTGGGCAAGACGCTGGGACCGACGTCTAAGCTGAGCAGGCTCCACTGCGGACGGAGACGAATGGGAGACCGCAGCGGGACTGGTTCGAGACTCCCCTTGTGCAGTAGTGGGAACTCAAACCCTAAAATGTACAAGCTATAATTTTAAGGGTGTGTTAATTTTAACATTGAGAGATAGAATATTAAAAAAATCCAGAAAATCACATTGTATAAATTATATACATTTATTTGCATTTTGCAGTGAAGAAAAAAGAATTTGATCCCCTACCAACCATTAAGAGTTCTGGCTCCTACAGACCAATTAGACGCTCCTAATCAACTCATTACCTGCATTATAGACATAGACAGCTGTCTTACATTGTCACCTTTATAAAAGACTATTGTCCACAGAGAATGGATGGAGCCATGCACCGTAAAATCCTGAGTGACAACCTCCTTCCCTCCGCCAGGACTTTAAAAATGGGTTGTGGCTGGGTTTTCCAGCAAGACAAGGACCCAAAACATACAACCAAGGCAACAAAGGAGTGGCTCAAAAAGAAGCACATTAAGGCCATGGAGAGGCCTAGCCAGTCTCCTGACCTTAATCCCATAGAAAACTTATGGAGGGAGTTGAAGCTCCGAGTTGCCAAGTGACAGACTCAAAATCTGCAAAGAGGAGTGGACCAAAATTCCTCCTGACATGTGGGCAAACCTCATCATCAACTACAAAAAATATCTGACTGCTGTGCTTGCCAACAAGGGTTTTGCCACCAAGTATTAAGTCTTGTTTGCCAGGGGGATCAAATACTTATTTCTCACTGCAAAATGCAAATAAATGTATATAATTTATACAATGTGATTTTCTGGATTTTATTTTTGATATTCTATCTCTCAATGTTAAAATTTACCTACCCTTTAAATTATAGACTGTTCATGTCTTTGTCAGTGGGCAAACTTACAAAATCAGCAAGGGATCAAATACTTATTTCCCTCACTGTAGTTTCACCAAGTGAGGTGGATCATTTAAGCCTCTGGTCCAGGTTGTCACATGAACCTTGGGCATAAATTTATTAGGTTCACCAAGTGAGGTGGATCATCTAAGCCTCTAGTCCGGGTGGGCACATAAACCTTGAGCATAGATCTATTAGGCTCACCAAGTGAGGTGGATCATCTAAGCCTCTGGTCCGGGTGGGCACATGAACCTTGGGCATAGATCTATTAAGCTCACCGAGTGAGGTGGATCATCTAAGCCTCTGTTCCAGGTGGGCACATAAACCTTGAGCATAGATCTATTAGGTTTACCAAGTGAGGTAGATCATCTAAGCCTCTGCTTCGGGTAGGCACATGAACCTTGGGCATAGATCTATTAGGTTCACCAAGTGAGGTGGATCCTCTAAGCCTCTGGTCCGGGAGGGCACATGAACTTTGAGCATAGATCTATTAGGCTCACCAAGTGAGGTGGTTCATCTAAGCCTCCAGTCCGGGTGGTCACATGAACCTTGGGCATAGATCTATTAGGCTCACCAAATGATGTGGATCCTCTAAGCCTCTGGTCCGTGTGGGCACATGAACCTCGGGCATATATGTAGCAAGCAGGAAGGCACGTGGACAGCGAGGACTTGGCACACTCTGAAATCTCAGGGGAAAGCACAGATGGTGGAGGACACCAAAGATTAGAGTCTCAATCCCAACATAAAGGTGTTTGTCTAAATTGGCGTTAAATAGGTTAAGGGAGATGATGTGATTGATCGACTCTGGGCAACCTTCACGGAGCACAACAGAGGGCAGTGAACCCAGTGGAAGTAAATGGAGCACAGGATTCCCGGAACTGGTGTGACACAAGTACAAGTTTTCCACCAAGTGGGAGTGTAACCACCAAGCATTACGTGCCTACAAAAGATGACTATAACCATTAAGCGTGTTGTGCCTCTGCATAAGAAAAAGTACTACTTTTTACTTATACAAAAAAAGTTTTTGCATCATTCCAATTGATGCATCACCCTCGTACAAAGGCAATTCTACTAGGATCTGAGTTTTCTACAGATCTCTGCACCCCCTCCATTTAGGGAAAAAATGGGGTTTCCACTTTTGCCACACCAACATTATTATTTATGAAATCTAAATGGAAAAGGTTTAACAGTATATACCAGTGTGTATGTAAAAACTGAAAATAAATGGACCTATTTGCACAGATCTTCCCGAGTGAAGAGCATTACAGATAAGTAAAACATTTCTTGCAGATAAACGTGTGATGCACCCAGCAAGGAGCAGACAGATGGGACAGATGTGACTCCCAACACACCTGTTCCCTCTCACTGAGCGCCTCTTGTTGTGACATGAAGACGCTGATTACACCAGAAGTGCTATCACTTCACTTATTCGCCACGTCTATATTTGTAAACAATATTAACACGTTCCTACCTTCTCTTTACATGCATCATAATGGAAGCCGCATGCAGCAACACGCCTAATGATCCCTCCGGTGCCGTATTTGTCTTATGTTCTATTTAAAGAAACAATGACATAAAAAAAAGATACTTCTACTGAAAATCAGCCCTTCATGCAACATTCATGATCTGGCAAGGGTTTATATCTACAGATTGGTCATTAACCCTAAGGATGCATCCAAAGAACCAAATAGTGGTCACACCAGATACTGACTGGTTTTCTGTTCCCCCTTTCTCCATTACTGTAAATTGCACATTTTAGAGTGGCCTTTTATTGTGGCCACCCTAAAACACACCTGTGCAATGATTATGCCGTCTATAGTCTGCATCTGGATATGCAACACCTGTGAGGTGGATGGATTATGTCGGCAAAGGACAAGAGCTCACTGACACAGATTAGGAGAAGAGCTCACTAGCACAGATTAGGAGAAGAGCTCTCTAACACAGATTATTAGAAGAGCTCACTAACACAGATTAGAGAAGAGCTCACTAACATAGATTAGGAGAAGAGTTCACTAGCACAGATTAGGAGAAGAGTTCACTAGCACAGATTAGGAGAAAAGCTCACTAACATAGATTAGGAGAAGAGCTCACTAACACAGATTAGGAGAAGAGCTCACTAACACAGATTAGGAGAAGAACTCACTAACACAGATTAGGAGAAGAGTTCACTAACAGATTAGGAGAAGAGCTCACTAGCACAGATTAGGAGAAGAGCTCACTAACACAGATTAGGAGAAGAGCTCACTAACACAGATTAGGAGAAGAGCTCACTAACATAGATTAGGAGAAGAGCTCACTAACACAGATTAGGAGAAGAGCTCACTAACATAGATTAGGAGAAGAGCTCACTAACACAGATTAGGAGAAGAGCTCACTAGCACAGATTAGGAGAAGAGTTCACTAGCACAGATTAGGAGAAGAGCTCACTAACACAGATTAGGAGAAGAGCTCACTAACACAGATTAGGAGAAGAGCTCACTAACACAGATTAGGAGAAGAGCTCACTAACATAGATTAGGAGAAGAGCTCACTAGCACAGATTAGGAGAAGAGCTCACTAACACAATGTCACGCTGTCTAATGATATGTGTACGATGTCAGTAACCTATTCTTAAAAGAACAACACTCTATACAACATATAGATTAGCAACATCAGCATGTAAATATAGAATAGATTTACCTGACACGATATCCGTTGAACTCAGGGTTAATCTTGAGGACTTGATACACTGTCACAGGAAAGAGGAGGACCGGGGGTCTAACCTGACCCTAGACTGGGGTCCTAACTAATCCCTCACCTTGGAGGTACTGATAATGGTTCAGAGGTCCAAGTCTCCAGCCTAACCCTGTCTCCTATCAGTCCCTGAAGCCTGTAATCAGTCCTAAGAAGGATTCTGATTACCACCAAAGGGATATGGGCTGATCTCTGCTAAATACACAGATTAGACATATAAGACAGACTGGAGAAAACACAGACTTGCATACACACTCAAACACAGAAGGAACATAAATGATCTGGGATATTAAACTCTAAGCAAGGTGAGCTTAAAACAACTAAGGAGCTCTTTAACTTAAGTCTATACAGATACAATCCTATCTGTGGTCTGCATGAAGAATTTCACTGGCAACTCCCAACACAGACAACCAGAGATTTAAAGGAAACCAATCAACAAATAATTAATTGCAGCCGGCAGAAAACTGCACCCAGTCCCAGAACTGAGCACAGACAGAATTAACTCCCTAACTTCCAAACACAAAGAAACAGCAACTCAGCTGTGAGAAGTCAGAATGTGCAACCGCGACGATCTTCGTGGCGATGCACACATGACAGTACCCCCCCTTCTACGAGGGGCCTCCGGACCCTCAGGGCCAGGTTTGCCCGGGTGAGTTCTGTGGAAGGTCCGCACCAAACGATCTGCGTTAATGTCAGAGCAGGAACCCACGTCCTCTCCTCTGGACCATACCCCTTCCAATGCACCAAGTACTGAAGGGACCGGCGATTCAGACGTGAGTCAATGATCTTTGACACTTGAAACTCCAAGTTACCATTGACCACCACTGGAGGAGGAGGTAGAGGTGATGGTATGACTGGTGCCACGTACCTCTTAAGTAATGACTTGTGGAACACATTATGAATTTTAAACGTAGGAGGGAGGTCCAGACGAAATGCCACAGGATTAATTATGGAACTGATCCTGTACGGCCCGATGAATCTGGGGCCCAGCTTCCAGGAGGGAACTTTAAGTTTTATATTCCTGGTAGACAACCATACCAGATCGTTCACATTAAGATCTGGACCAGAAACTCTCCTCCTATCAGCCATACGTTTATAACGGTTCCCCATAGCACTCAGATTATTCAATACACCTCTCCACACTGAAGCAAGTGACGACGAGAAACGCTCCTCCTCAGGAACCCCAGAAGGGCCCCCCCCATTGAATGTACAAAACTGGGGATGAAAACCATATGCCCCAAAAAACGGGGACTTACCAGTGGACTCGCTCCGCCTGTTGTTAAGAGCGAACTCTGCCAGAGGCAAGAAAGAAGACCAGTCCTCCTGGTTCTCTGAGACAAAACACCGAAGATAAGTCTCTAGGCTTTGATTCAGACGCTCTGTCTGACCATTGGTCTGCGGATGAAAAGCCGAGGAAAATGACAATTGCATCCCCCGACGTAAACAAAATGCCCTCCAAAACTTGGACACAAACTGAGACCCCCTATCTGACACCACATCAGAAGGCAACCCATGAAGTCTCACAATCTCCCCAATGAACACCTGCGCCAGAGTTTTAGCATTAGGGAGGGCAGGAAGAGCAATGAAATGTGCCATCTTACTGAACCTGTCAACAACCACCAGTATGACAGTCTTCCCTGACGACTGAAGAAGGTCCGTGATGAAGTCCATAGACAAATGAGTCCATGGACGCTCCGGAAGTTTCAAGGGTAAGAGGGTCCCAGACGGACGGGTATGAGGGGTCTTAGAGCGAGCACAAACCCCACAGGACGCGACAAAAGTTAAAACATCTTTATTAACGTTAGGCCACCAAAACCGGGAGAAAGGAGATCTAAAGTAGCCTTACTCCCTGGATGTCCTGCTAAAGCAGAATTATGATGTGCCTCAATAACCTTTTGTCTCAACTGATTTGGGACAAACAGTCTCCCTGGAGGTCCTGCAGGGGCGTCCCCCTGAGCCTCTAACACCTCCTCCTCAAGCTCAGAACATACAGCCGACACTACCACCCCCTCCTGAAGGATAGGAATCGGGTCATCCATTTTCCCGGCCCCTGGGAAACTGCGAGACAAGGCATCCGCCTTAACATTCTTAGATCCAGGGCGATAAGTGACAATAAAATTAAACCTGGTAAAAAACAACGACCATCGAGCTTGTCTGGAATTCAGACGCTTAGCAGATTCCAAATACAGCAGGTTCTTGTGATCAGTAATGACGGTGACCGGGTGGACTGCCCCCTCCAAAAAGTGACGCCATTCTTCAAAAGCCAACTTAATGGCCAAAAGTTCCCTATTGCCGATATCATAATTCCTTTCGGCGGACGACAATTTTTTAGAAAAGAAAGCGCACGGATGCCATTTACCAGGGGACGGACCCTGGGACAATATTGCACCCACCCCTACGTCAGACGCGTCCACCTCCACAACGAACGGCTGTGATGCATCTGGTTGGATGAGAACGGGTGCCGAAGCAAAACATTTTTTCAAAGAGGAAAAAGCTTGGCAAGCTTTGTCCGACCATTTAGAAAAATCCGTCCCTTTTCTTGTCATGTCAGTGAGAGGTTTGACAACAGATGAGAAATTACAAATAAATTTCCGGTAGTAGTTAGCAAACCCCAGAAAACGCTGCAGAGCCTTAAGATCCTCTGGCTGATCCCATTCAAGCACTGCTCTCACCTTTTCAGGGTCCATACGGAAACTGGAGGCTGACACCAAGAAACCCAAAAACTGAAGTTCCTGTACGGCGAATACACACTTTTCCAGTTTGGCGTATAGTTTATTGTCTCGCAAGATCTGCAACACCTGTCTCACATGCTCCTGGTGAGACACAAGATCTGGCGAGTAAATTAAAATGTCATCCAAATATACGACCACAAACAGCCCCACCAGATGACGAAAAATGTCATTAACAAAATGTTGGAATACTGCTGGTGCAGTAGTCAGACCAAAAGGCATGACAAGGTTCTCATAATGTCCCTCCTGGGGTGTTAAACGCCGTTTTCCACTCATCCCCCTCTTTTATCCTAATCAGATTATACGCCCCCCTGAGATCCAATTTAGAGAACCATTTGGCGCCAACAATTTGATTGAAGAGATCAGGAATCAGAGGGAGTGGATACGGATCTCGAACAGTAATCCGATTAAGTTCGCGGAAATCCAAGCAAGGGCGTAGGCCTCCATCTTTTTTCTTCACAAAGAAGAACCCCGCGGCCACTGGGGAAGATGAAGGTCTAATATGCCCTTTGGCCAGACTTTCCGAAATATAATCTTTCATAGCCTGCCTCTCAGGACCAGAAAGGTTATATAACCTAGCTTTAGGTAACTTAGCATCAGGAAGTAAATTAATAGAGCAGTCATACACGCGATGAGGAGGCAACTCCTGACACCCCTCCTCAGAGAAAACATCCCCAAAGTCCTCCAAAAAAGGAGGCAAAGTACTAGGCACGACCGCACTGATGACTGTGTTCATGCAGTTACTTTTGCAAAACTCCCCCCATTGGCTTATATCTCTGGACTGCCAATTAATCACAGGGTTATGTTTAACCAACCAAGGAAGTCCCAACACAATAGGAGTAGGTAGACCCTCCAACACATAACAAGATAATAGTTCCCTATGTATTGCCCCTACCCGAAGGTCAATGTTATGAACCTCATGAACAAAGCTACCTTGGCCAAGAGGCCTGGCGTCAATGGAGAATATAGGGATCGGTTTGACCAATACACTCAGATGCATACCTTGAGCCTGAGCAAACTGAGCGTCAACCAGATTAGCCCCGGACCCACTATCAAGAAGAACAGAAAATCTCTCCACTCTCGTACCAACCACCACCTCCACTGGTACAAGGAACTGAGAAGAACTAGCGGACGAAATACATACTCCCAGGTTGTCGTCCACCACACAACCTGGGATTAACAGTTTTCCGGCGACTTTTTGCTCAACAAGGCACGGGATGGACATCCCCAACAAAATGTCCCTCTTTCCCGCAGAAGAAACACCTTCTAGTCCTGCGGCGTACCGCCAATCCCCTCCTACGAAATGATGTCCCTCCCAACTGCATAGGCTCCTCCGAACAGACAAGGGGAACCTCAACATAAGGGACTTTAGTAGTAGGTGGAGTAACAACAGGGGGCGGAGTTACCTCGCACCTCTCCCGGAGCCGTCTATCAGTACGGATAGCTAGGGCCATAGCAGCCTCCAGTGATGGAGGAGAATCATACTGAGCCAAAACGTCCTTTAATTTGTCAGAAAGCCCATGACAAAACTGGCTCCTAAGAGCTGGGTCATTCCACTGAGTATCTGTGGCCCATCTACGGAACTCAGAAGCAAATTCCTCCGCCGGACGATCTCCCTGCTGTATCTTACGTAATTTTGTCTCAGCAAGAGAGACCCGATCTGGGTCATCATATACCAAACCCAGGGCAGTAAAAAATCGATCTACTGACTGTAGAGCCGGGGATCCCGGAGGAAGGGAGAAGGCCCAGGATTGAGGGTCCCCTTGTAGGAGCGAGATAACAATTCCCACTCTCTGCTCTTCACTCCCTGATGATCGAGGCCGAAGCCGAAAATACAATTTACATGCTTCCCTGAAGGTAAAAAATATGTCTCGCCCACCAGTGAACCTGTCCGGGAGAGCTACTTTAGGTTCAAACCTGGTTTGCTCCGAGGGAGACAAAACTTTGGACTTAATGTCCGTCAGCTCCATGGATAATCCCTGCAACTGCAGAGCCAGCTGGGCTACTGGATCCATGGCAACTGGGGATAATTTTATGGGCCAGTGAAAATGTCACGCTGTCTAATGATATGTGTACGATGTCAGTAAACTATTCTTAAAAGAACAACACTCTATACAACATATAGATTAGCAACATCAGCATGTAAATATAGAATAGATTTACCTGACACGATATCCGTTGAACTCAGGGTTAATCTTGAGGACTTGATACACTGTCACAGGAAAGAGGAGGACCGGGGCTCTAACCTGACCCTAGACTGGGGTCCTAACTAATCCCTCACCTTGGAGGTACTGATAATGGTTCAGAGGTCCAAGTCTCCAGCCTAACCCTGTCTCCTATCAGTCCCTGAACCCTGTAATCAGTCCTAAGAAGGATTCTGATTACCACCAAAGGGATATGGGCTGATCTCTGCTAAATACACAGATTAGACATATAAGACAGACTGGAGAAAACACAGACTTGCATACACACTCAAACACAGAAGGAACATAAATGATCTGGGATATTAAACTCTAAGCAAGGTGAGCTTAAAACAACTAAGGAGCTCTTTAACTTAAGTCTATACAGATACAATCCTATCTGTGGTCTGCATGAAGAATTTCACTGGCAACTCCCAACACAGACAACCAGAGATTTAAAGGAAACCAATCAACAAATAATTAATTGCAGCCGGGAGAAAACTGCACCCAGTCCCAGAACTGAGCACAGACAGAATTAACTCCCTAACTGCCAAACACAAAGAAACAGCAACTCAGCTGTGAGAAGTCAGAATGTGCAACCGCGACGATCTTCGTGGCGATGCACACATGACACACAGATTAGGAGAAGAGCTCACTAACACAGATTAGGAGAAGAGCTCACTAACATAGATTAGGAGAAGAGCTCACTAACACAGATTAGGAGAAGAGCTCACTAACATAGATTAGGAGAAGAGCTCACTAACACAGATTAGGAGAAGAGCTCACTAGCACAGATTAGGAGAAGAGTTCACTAGCACAGATTATTAGAAGAGCTCACTAACACAGATTAGGAGAAGAGCTCACTAACATAGATTAGGAGAAGAGCTCACTAACACAGATTAGGAGAAGAGCTCACTAACATAGATTAGGAGAAGAGCTCACTGCACAGATAGGAGAAGAGCTCACTAACACAGATTAGGAGAAGAGCTCACTAACACAGATTAGGAGAAGAGCTCACTAACACAGATTAGGAGAAGAGCTCACTAACATAGATTAGGAGAAGAGCTCACTAACACAGATTAGGAGAAGAGCTCACTAGCACAGATTAGGAGAAGAGTTCACTAGCACAGATTAGGAGAAGAGTTCACTAGCACAGATTAGGAGAAGAGCTCACTAACACAGATTATTAGAAGAGCTCACTAACACAGATCAGGAGAAGAGCTCACTAACATAGATTAGGAGAAGAGCTCACTAGCACAGATTAGGAGAAGAGTTCACTAGCACAGATTAGGAGAAGAGCTCACTAACACAGATTAGGAGAAGAGCTCACTAGCACAGATTAGGAGAAGAGCTCACTAGCACAGATTAGGAGAAGAGCTCACTAGCACAGATTAGCAGAAAAGTTCACTAAAGGGCCCGTCTCACATAGCGATATCGCTACCGAGATCGCTGCTGAGTCACTAGTTTTGTGACGCAGCAGCGAGCTCACCAGCGATATCGCTGTGTGTGACATTCAGCGACGATCAGCCCCCCTGCCGGGTATCGCTGATCATCGCTGAAATGTCAGGACCTTTTTTTGATCGCTGGTCTCCCGCTGACAGGCACGCATCGCTGCGTGTGACAGGCGGGAGACCAGCGATCCGCTGGTAACCAAGGTACACAGCAGGTTTCCAGGCGCGGGGCTGTGCCTAGAAACCCGCTGTGTACCTTGGATACCAGCGCCCTGATGCAGGGAGCTGGTATCCAAGGTACACAGCGGGTTTCCAGGCACCGCGCAGCGCTTGAAAACCCGCTGTGTACCTTGGATACCAGCTCCCTGCATCAGGGCGCTGGTATCCAAGGTACACTGCAGGTAACTAAGCGATGTTACCCGCAGTGTCGCTGTCCCAGATCGCTGCCTGAGCTGCCTGTTTGGCAGCTCAGCAGCGATCATGTAGCGATACACCAGCGATCCTGACAAGTGCATATCGTTGTCGGGATCGCTGGTGTATCGTTATGTGATACCCAGCCTTAAACACAGATTAGGAGAAAAGCTCACTAACGCAGATTAGCAGAAGAGCTCACTAACACAGATTAGGAGAAGAGCTCACTAACACAGATTAGGAGAAGAGCTCACTAACACAGATTAGGAGAAGAGATCACTAACACAGATTTAGACAAATTTTTGAACAATGTTTGAGAGAAAAAGGCCTTTTGTGGACATGGAAAAAGTTGATGATCTTTGAGTTGAGCTCATGAAAACTGGGAGCAAAAACAAAACTGTTGTGTTTATATTTTTGTTCAGTGTAAATGCTTGCTCCAATAAGATGGAACAATTGTGCTTAAGTATACATCTTGCTTCTGATAATCTAGAAAATCTGATGATCTAGCATCAGTACCAGGAGCAAAAAACTAACCGGAGAGAAGCGATAGGGAAACGTATGGATCTGTTTTAAAGTGTGTGCTGTTTCTCCATATGCATCCCTGCTGTATGTCTGTGTGCAGGAGCACACAACACACAACCCTCCACACTGTATACTGCCACATACAGTATAATTGGCCCCACACTGCACTCCAAACAGTATAATGGCTCTCACTAGCCCTCTAAACAGTGTAATTGCCCCACATAGCCCTCCAAACAATATAATAGTCCCACATAGCCCTCCATATAATATAATGGCCCTCACATAGCCCTCCATACAGTTTAATAGCCCCACACAGCTTCCAAACAGTATAATGGTCCCACATAGCCCTCCAAACAGTGTAATGGTCCCTATTAGCCCTCCAAACTTTATTATTGGCTTCACATACTCCTCCAAACAGTATAATTGGCCCCCAAACAGCCCTCAAAACAGTATAGTGGCCCAAATAGCTCTCTAAATGGCATAGTGACCCCAATACGGTTTTCCAAACAATATAATGGCCATTACACTACACTGTATGACGGTCCCCTATATAGCCCTCCAATTTGTAAAATGTTCCACATATAGCCCTCCAAATAGTATAATGACCCCAACATAGTCCACCAAATAGTATAATGGCCTGAACATAGTCCTGCAAATAGTATAATGACCCCAACATGTTCTTGCAAATAGTTTAATGACCCCAACATATCCCTACAATTTGTATAATGGCCCCCACGTAGCCCTCACAATAGTATAATGGCCCTTACAATATACTCATTTATTTAAAAAAAATACTCACCTCTGCCTTCCTGTGGTATCCCCATATGCCTTCCAATATATTAGCAGGTTATTATTTCATGGATGATATATTGTTAGGGTATGCCTCCATTTTCTAGTTGAAAGGAATAGATCACAGAGAACTCAACTAATCAGAAAACTTAGGGACTCCGTCCATCTTTGCCATTTTTCTGTAGATTGATTTGTGCAAAGAACTGCAAATCTGCCCTATTAAAGCGAACACCAATTGCAGTATACAAAAAAATGTAAGTGGTGCTATAGTGCGCCCTTTCTTTTAGCAACCGCTTAAAAGGCTCCAATAGACTGTAGTTAATGCAGTTTCTGCAAACCACACACCAAACAGATCCATGGACAGCAGATAAGGGTCTGTTCACATTGCATTTGATCGTTATGTTTTTATAAAAAGTGGGAAAGGTTCCCAGTGCATATATCAATTGCATGCAGAGGGCTCCATGAACCCAAGGAGGGTGAAAAGAGTGTACTTTTGGAGTCCATTTCACTGCAATATGTCAGTAAACCTTTTTTTTTTTAAGAGGTTCCTGGTCGCTTAAAATTGTTCAAAACAGGCTGGGAATAGTGTAAAATGACATTAACCAATCCGAAAATACAGTAAATAAATAAACCGCAGAGTATATTTTTCAATAGGAGTCAAGCAGAGACGTATGCTACTGAATGCCTATTCTTCTATATATGTCAGGAAATTCTTAGCTCACATGATGTGGACAAAGCCTAAATGCAAAGAGACGACTAATGCAAATGATAGAAATATAACGAGGCATGCACAATATATGCAGCCTGCAGAGAAAGTTTTCTCTGAAATATTTAAACTCTGTTTATTTGACATTTCTGACCACTAGATGGCAGTAAAGAGAAACAACTAAACTTTTCCAAATAATTGGGCCGTTCCATAGTTTATTATTATTTATATTTATTTAAATGTATTATTTATATTTAAAACTTGGAAACTTTCTATGATTGTTTATTCCGAAGGTTTATCACTTCAGAAAATCTGTAAACTCTTCACCGTGGTACTTAACTCAGTGATAACAATACTTTATCATATTGGAGGTGACTTCAGCTCTCTGGGGTTATTTTTTATTAGTTTGTGTAAGCAAAAGGAAAAACTGTTTCATTATAGTGAAGGTTGAGTGTTTTATGTTTTTTATATAATATGTGTGCATTGTTTTATTATATAGATTTGCTACAATAAAACATAATAAAAAGGTCTGTATAAGGTCTGAAAATATGGCTGCTGCCTTCCAGGAACAGAGCTGACCATGCCCATTGGGTAGTGCTTGGTATTGCAGCTAAGTCCGAATCATCTCTATAGAGTTAAACTACAAAGCCACATAAGCTCAAAGACTTATTTCTGGTATATAGCATCCATGTTTTCTAATCTCATTAATTTGTTATTCACATTGACTGTTCTTATGCATGGAACACAGGGCACACATATTTTTGGCAACTATGATGTATTTTTAGACTGCAAACTGATATGTAATGCATTTTCACCTTGTCTCCCTTGCCTCCTGCTTGTGATAGGTTTAGCTCCGTCAGTTTTTACCATCAGGAAGCAGAAAACAATGTGAGGCTATATTTTATAGGATATGTTAACGTTTCTACAATCAGCACTAACAGATAGTGAGTCAGAAGAGTTTAAACACTCTCTGTATCGAAAGGGAGCAGGAAATAGAGACCAGACAGAACACATAAAAATTTGAATGGCCATGACTTGGTCAAGTATCACTTCTTTTTTGTGTCATGTTATTTTTTTAATTTGTTGAAAAAAGTTCTAAAAGGAATAAAAATAAGCTTCCCCTAGTGGTGGCTGCTTGAATTCAGAGTGCTATAATTTACAGGTGCTTCTCACAAAAATAGAATATCATCAAAAAGTTAATTTATTTCAGTTCTTCAATACAAAAAGTGAAACTCTATATTTATAGAGTCATTACACACAGAGTGATCTATTTCATGTGTTTATTTCTGTTAATTTTGATGTTTTTTTTCTTACAGCCAATGAAAACCCAAAAGTCATTATCTCAGTAAATTAGAATAATGAGCAAAAACATCTGTAAAGGCTCCTAAGCATTTATAAAGGCCCCTGAGTCTGTTTCAGTAGGCTCCACAATCATGGGGAAGACTGCTGACCTGACAGATGTCCAGAAGGCAGTCACTGACACACTCCACAAGGAGGGGAAGCCACAAAAGGTCATTGCTAAAGAAGCTGGCTGTTCACAGAGTGCTGTATCCAAGCAGATTAATGGACAGTGGAGTGGAAGAAAAAGTGCGGTAGAAAAAGGTGCACAAGCAACCGGGATAACCACAGCCTTGAAAGGATTGTTAAGAAAAGGCCATTCAAAAATCTGGGGGAGATTGACAAGGAGTGGACTGCTGCTGGAGTCATTGCTTCAAGATCCACCGCACACAGACGTATCCAGGACATGGGCTACAAGCAGTGTCGGACTGAGGCACCGGGACACCGGAGAAATCTCCGGTGGGCCTGGCCCCCAGCCCCTGCCTCCTTCATTAGTCCCTGCCCTGCATGTCGATAGTGCCTACACAACTGACCGGCCATGCTGTGTGCAGATGTCAGGCGCAAACTCCCCTCATCCAGCTGAGAGCACTGCGCCAGCCATTTCCACATCATCCTGTAAATCATTCCCAGCAATGACATCGCTAGGCTGTTCTGTGCGCACAGGACCTGTGATGAGGTCACGGGAGGGGAGGAGTTAGGGGTCACATGATCAGGGGCCTCTGTATGCAGGACTTTAGGGTGCTGATTGTCATGGTGCTGGATGAGGGGAAGTTTCTGTGTGAGGTCAGGAGGGGTTTACAGGGTGGATGTAGCAGAGCTGTTTGTGTATGAGGTGTACGGAGCAGAGCCACGTGTGCATGGGGTGTACGGAGCAGAGCCGCGTGTGTATAGGGAGTGCGGAGCGGAGCTGTGTGTGTGTATAGGGTGTACAGAGCAGAGCCACGTGTGTATGGGGTGTACGTAGCGGAGCTGTGTGTGTATGGGGTGTACAGAGCAGAGCCATGTGTGTATGGGGTGTACGTAGCGGAGCTGTGTGTGTATGGGGTGTACGGAGCCGCGTGTGTATGGGGTGTACGTAGCAGAGCTGTGTGTGTATGGGGTGTACAGAGCAGAGCCACGTGTGTATAGGGTGTACGTAGCGGAGCTGTGTGTGTATGGGGTGTACGGAGCCGCGTGTGTATGGGGTGTACGTAGCGGAGCTGTGTGTGTATGGGGTGTACGGAGCGGAGCCGCGTGTCTATAAGGTGTACGAAGCAGAGCCGCGTGTCTATAGGGTGTACGGAGCAGAGCCGCGTGTCTATAGGGTGTACGGAGCGGAGCCGCGTGTGTATGGGGTGTACGTAGCGGAGCTGTGTGTGTATGGGGTGTACGGAGCCGCGTGTGTATGGGGTGTACGTAGCGGAGCTGTGTGTGTATGAGGTGTAACCCGGAGCGGAGCGCGCGTGTCTATAGGGTGTACGGAGCAGAGCCCGTGTGTATTAGGGTGTGCGGTGAGCGGAGCTGTGTGTGTGTATAGGGTGTACAGAGCAGAGCCACATGTGTATGGGGTGTACGTAGCGGAGCTGTGTGTATGGGGTGTACAGAGCAGAGCCACGTGTGTATGGGGTGTACGTAGCGGAGCTGTGTGTATATGGGGTGTACGGAGCCGCGTGTGTATGGGGTGTACGTAGCGGAGCTGTGTGTGTATGGGGTGTACGGAGCGGAGCCACGTGTGTATAGGGTGTACGGAGCAGAGCCGTGTGTGTATAAGGTGTACGGCGCAGAGCCACGTGTGTATGGGGTGTAAGTAGCGGAGCTGTGTGTGTATGGGGTGTACGGAGCGGAGCCGCATGTGTATAGGGTGTACGGAGCAGAGCCACGTGTGTATAAGGTGTACGGCGCAGAGCCACGTGTGTATAGGGTGTAAGTAGCGGCGCCGCGTGTGTATGGGGTGTACGGAGCGGAGCCGCGGTGTATGGGGTGTACGGAGCGGAGCCGCGTGTGTATGGGGTGTACGGAGCGGAGCCACGTGTGTATGGGGTGTACGGAGCGGAGCCGCGTGTGTACGAGGTGTACGGAGCAGAGCCACGTGTGTACGGGGTGTACGGAGCAGAGCCACCTGTGTACTTGGTGTACAGAGCAGAGCCCAGTGTGTATGGGGTGTACGGAGCGGAGCAACGTGTGTACGGGGTGTACAAAACAGCCCTGTGTGTACGAAGTGTACGGAGGTGAGCCGTGTGTACAGAGCAGAGCCATGTGTGTACGAAGTTTACGGAGTGGAGCCATGTGTGTATGGGAGGGGAGCGGGGAAGGAACAGGCACCGGGAGAGAGGAGAGCTGGGCGAGGAACCGGTGGCTGTGTCCGCAGCTGGCTCTAGGCTGTTCTTCATCCAGCAGTGGGCAGTCTGTGGACTACCAGCCGTGCACTATGGCGGCTGTGGAAGTCACCGGGACAAGCAGCTGCAACGGGAGCAGCGACACCTCCAGCCCCGGCGAGGAGAGGATGAGGCGCCTCTTCCAGACCTGTGATGGGGACGTCGATGGCTATATCAGCAGGTATGGGGGGCACAACTTTCCAACTTACTCCTGAATAGTTGGCTGCAGGGTTCACTTATCCCCCTGTGAGTGCAGGAGGCTGGGCTGAGAGCCCTTGTGCCCACTGATGATGCCACCCTCCAGGCCCTGGGGGCACAGGGGCTCCACTCATTCTGCTCCGGTACAGCACATGTCCCTCCTTGCCCCTGTGCTGCCCACCTTTCCTGGGTACAGCAGGGGGAATCTGCTGGCAGGGTCAGTCCTCAGGGTGCTGCTGCCATTGCTCTGAGAAGTGGAGTTATTTCTAGCAATTCCTGACATTTGTGCCCATGTACTTAGAACAGATTATGAGGGCAGCGCTGGCACATGAGAAATCCCAGCGGGATGTGACATTCGGGCTCAGTCTTACAGGATTTATGGCAGATATGACACATCTTAGTTTACCTAAGGCCATGTTCACACTGAGGTGTAAGTGCTCCAGAATCTGAAGCAAAAAAATCTGGGCTGACCCTGTGGTGCTCGCTGTGGGGTCTGGCGTGGAATACCCCATCCCATTGTGTAAGGCCACGGACCACCCACTGCGGTGTCCAGGAAGATTGTTCACTAGGTGACATGTCACAGGTTTAAAGAAATCCACTGGAAAGACCAGCAGTGCAGATTACCCATTGCAGTTTATGGGGGCGATTTGTGGGTAGTTCATATGTTAATCTGCTCTGTGGAGACTAAGGCTCATACTGACGGTTTTTTTCTCAGTTTTTGCAGTAGAAAATCTTTAAAAAAAACACCAGTTTTAGAGTTTGTGTTGTAAATCACTGCCAAAAAACCCTCTGTGTGAACATGTTCTACGAGAGGAAAAACAATCTGTTTTTCAAGAAGAAAACTCTTCAGGAATTATTACTTTTCTCTTGGGTTTTGTAGACCTAAAATCTCCTTTATATTAGTATTTTCTGGACTTTACTTCAGCTCTTTTTCAACACTTTATTCTTGCTGGAGCTTTTTCTTTGTGGGAGCGTCTTACTGACAGTCAATGACTTTAAAAAAAATCTTTATAACGAATAAGAAAACAGTAGCTTTTTTTTTTTAAAACGAAAGCACTGACATACGCTTGAAAAGACTTCATGATCTTGACATCTTTTTAGCTTTCCCATTGACTTATATTTTAAAGGGAACTTCTCATATCACCAAATAATGTTAATCTGCAGATATCAGCCGCCGCCTGAATCAGCGTGGGAGCGATGAGGAGAGGTGAGTATAGTTAAATATATTATATATATATATATATATATATATATGTCCTGGTTGCATGATACCCTGTATGAGGGGGGGCATGTAACTCTATGAGGAGGGCTGCATTATATTCTGTGGTTGGGCTGTATTATACTATATGAAGGGGGCTGCATTATATTCTATGGGGGGCTGCATTATAAGCTATGATGCTTGCTGCATTATATTCTATGGGGAGCTACATTATATTCTATGAGGAGGGCTACATTATATTCTATGAGGAGGGCTATATTATACTATATGAGGGGGCTACATTATACTATATGAGGGGCTACTTTATATTCTATGAGTTGGCTACTTTATATTCTATGAGAGGGGCTACCCCAACCCCTGCTACATAATTACTACCTTATATTATACCCTGATATTAGCGCGTTTTACCGCACAATTGGTGGTCTTGTATTTATTTCTATGTAGCTACATAGCGGGCCCCAAGAATGATTTTCTCTGGTGGGCCCAAGGTGCTCCAGTCCGACGCTGGCTACAAGTGTCACATTCCTTGTGTCAGTCACTCATGACCAATAGACAACCCCAGAAGCGTCTTACCTGGGCTAAGGAGAAAAAGAACTGGACTATTGTCAGTGCTCCAAGGTGTTGTTTTTACATGAAAGTAAATTTTGCATTTCATTTGGAAATCGTGGTCCCAGAGTCTGGAGGAAGAGTGGAGAGGCCACAATCCAAGCTGCTGGAGGTCTAGTGTGAAGTCTCCACAATCAATGATGGTTTGGGGAGCCATGTCATCTGCTGGTGTAGGTCCACTGTGTCTTATCAAGACCAAAGTCAGCGCGGCTGACTACCTGGAAATTTTGGAGCACTTCATGCTTCCCTCTGCCGACAAGCTTTTTGGAGATGGAAATGTCATTCTCCAGCAGGACTTGGCCCCTGTCCACACTGCCAAAAGTACCAATACCTGGTGTACAAACAACAGTATCACTGTGCTTGATTGGCCAGCAAACTCGCCTGACCTTAACCCCATAGAGAATCTATGGGATATTGTCAAGAGGAAGATGAGAGACACCAGACCCAACAATGCAGACGAGCTGAAGGCTGCTATCAAAGCAACCTGGGCTTCCATAACCCCTCAGCAGTGCCACAGGCTGATCGCCTCCATGCCACGCCGCATTGATGCAGTAACTGATGAAAAAGGAGCCCGACCAAGTATTGAGTGCATTTACTGATCATACATTTCAGTAGGACAACATTCCGGATTTTAACATAATTTTTCAAGCTGATGTTATAAAGTATTCTAATTTACTGAGATAATAACTTTTGGGTTTTCATTGGCTGTAAGCCATAATCATCAACATTAACAGAAATAAACACGTGAAATAGATCACTCTGTGTGTAATGACTTTATAGAATAGATCACTCTGTGTGTAATGACTCTATAGAATAGATCACTCTGTGTGTAATGACTCTATAGAATAGATCACTCTGTGTGTAATGACTCTATAGAATAGATCACTCTGTGTGTAATGTCTTTATAGAATAGATCACTCTGTGTGTAATGTCTCTATAGAATAGATCACTCTGTGTGTAATGACTCTATAGAATAGATCACTCTGTGTGTAATGACTCTGTAGAATAGATCACTCTGTGTGTAATGACTCTAATAGAATAGATCAGCCTGTGTAATGACTCTATAGAATAGATCACTCTGTGTAATGACTCTATAGAATAGATCACTCTGTGTGTAATGACTCTATAGAATAGATCACTCTGTGTGTAATGTCTTTATAGAATAGATCACTCTGTGTGTAATGACTCTATAGAATAGATCACTCTGTGTGTAATGTCTCTATAGAATAGATCACTCTGTGTGTAATGACTCTATAGAATAGATCACTCTGTGTGTAATGACTCTATAGAATAGATCACTCTGTGTGTAATGACTCTATAGAATAGATCACTGTGTAATGACTCTATAGAATAGATCACTCTGTGTGTAATAACTCTATAGAATAGATCACTCTGTGTGTAATGACTATAGAATAGATCACTCTGTGTGTAATGACTCTATAGAATAGATCACTGTGTGTAATGTCTCTATAGAATAGATCACTCTGTGTGTAATGACTCTATAGAATAGATCACTCTGTGTGTAATGACTCTATAGAATAGATCACTCTGTGTGTAATGACTCTATAGAATAGATCACTCTGTGTAATGACTCTATAGAATAGATCACTCTGTGTGTAATGTCTCTATAGAATAGATCACTCTGTGTGTAATGACTCTATAGAATAGATCACTCTGTGTGTAATGACTCTATATAACATATGAGTTTCACTTTTTGTATTGAACTGAAATAAATTAACTTTTTGATGATATTCTAATTTTGTGAGAAGGAACTGTACGTATGTGTATTAAAGTTGGGGCTCAGTATCATATATATGAATTATCAGCATATAATATTTTGAACGGATGGATATTGCCTTTAAAGAAATACATTATAAATGTACTATTTATGAAGACTAGAAGCAAGGCAGGGCAAAAGGGAACCAATTTTGGACGTTTTGATAACAAAATTAGGTTTAGGCCGGTTTCACACGTCCTGATATTTCCGGTACCAGAAAAATCAGTACCGGAGATATCAGTGTCCGTGTGTCTGTGTGTATACTACATGCAGCACACGTGTGCCACCCGTGTGCCGCATCAGTACCACATGGACGGCCGCCGGGGAAGATGCGGCTACTGTAAACGCTGTTCCCTGGCGGCTGGTGCTGGTCCCCTCTCTGCCTACGAGCAGATGAGAACAATAAGCTGTATATTAAAGTCTGAACGACAGCAGGTGTCGGATGATGGAGGTAACAGTCCCAAAAGCCCCCACCTGCTGTCGTTTGGACCTTAATACACCACTCTTCGTTCTCCTCTGCTCATCAGCAGAGCAGGGGAGAATGATAGCCGGCTTCAGCACCAGCTGCCAGGGAACAGCGCTTACAGTAGCCACTTCTTCCCCGGCAGCCGTCCGTGCACACGGAGGACAGTGTGCACTGTTCTCTGTGTGCACGTTTTGCGGACCGTGCTGCCGGTAAAAAACGGACATGTCAGCGTGTTTTGCCCACGGAGACATGGTCTATGAAAACACGCTGACGTGTGCATAGACCCATTTATTTGAATGGGTTCATGTAGGTCAGTGTTTCTGGTATGTGAGAAAACTGTCACCACACGTACCGGAGACACTGACATATGAAACCGGCCTTACACCGAGCACTGTGGCCATGTGGTGACTTTGTCCGTGACCCATAAAGTTTGCTGTGTGCCACTGCAACATTACATAAAAATGCAACTGAATGCGATAATAATGCAACTTTTGAGGTATCGCAATCACAACAAACAAGCGCAAAAAATTGTAATTGTTTCGATCTTCTGCTTCTTGCCTTGTTTCATTGACAAATAATGTCACAATAATAAGTTGTGTAAATACCTTATAGTAAAATGTCTTTATAAGCCCCATAAATTCTTGGTTTATGAAATATATACCTGTATATATTCTGTACTAATATTCCACAATGGACTTTGAGTGCTGGCCGGAATGGCGTAAAGTGGTTATAACTTTAAGGGCAGGACAAAAAAAATGTTGTATCTATTTAATGGTTATATGATACATTCGTAAAATAATGCTTCAACTTTAAAGACATTTTAGATGACTCTTTCCATAAAAGTGTCACATAAAAACCCTAGCGTGCCCTCTCGGCGGTGGACTGCAGGTCCCTGCACGGAGCGGAGGGGTCCGCGTCTCTTTCTGCAGTGTCTCCTGCCATCTTTAGTTCACTTTCAACAACTGCATTTGCAAAATACATTAACAGTACATAAAAAAAAAAGACTTCCACTCCTCCAGCCCAGTGGAAATACACCATTAATAGCAATTTCTGGCAGAAAGATTTGAAAGGAAACAGCACAGGAAATGATCTAATGATTCCAGAATAGGACATTTCCCTGAAGCACCAGCTGCTGACCCGAGAGCTAACCGGGAAACTGTGGGGTGGCACTGGATGAACCGCCTGCATGTTCAGACGTAAGCTGCTACTAGACCCCGGGACTGCAAATATGTAGCAGGGGTTAAATGATCCAGGTATATATATATATGTGTATATTATATAAAGTATGAGGGATCGCAGATCACAGACACCTGGATCAGATTAAAGCCACATGTAAGTGGATACGCAGCTTATTATTACTAGCGAGCAGCCGCACGCCTGGTGTGTTACATAGCAAATATAGAGTCGGATTCTCACCGAGAGATCTGGAAAAATGAGATTTAGAGAGATTGAGATTAACTATATTAATAGTAGGTTTTAAAAAAAATAACAATAAAGCTTCTTTTATTTATGTTCTATTATTTTAAATTATACAATGTAGCATTTATAGAATGGTAAAATCAATAAATACAACCTGGCTGTGTATTATTATAATAATAGATGTTTTATATTTGAGATATATATATTATATATTTTTATTTGTTATATATATATATTATTATTATTATTATTATATATTTATATAGCGCCATTTATTCCATGGCGCTTTACATATGAAAAGGGGAAAAATATAGACAGATACAATAAACATGTGCTAGACAAGGGACGCATAAGTACAGAAGGAGAGAGGACCCTGCCCGCGAGGGCTCACAGTCTACAGGGATGGGTGAGAATACACTAGGAGAGGGTAGAGCTGGTTGTGCGATGGTTCAGTACACTGAGGATCATTGCAGGTTGTAGGCTTGTCGGAACAGGTGGGTCTTCAGGTTTTTCTTGAAGGTCTCCGTTGTTAGTGAAAGTCTGATGTTTTGCGGCAGAGAGTTCCAGAGTATGGGGGAAGCCCGGAAGAAGTCTTGTATGCGGTTGTGGGAAGAAGAGATGAGGGGGGAGTCGAGAAGGAGATCTTGAGAGGATCAAAGGTTGCGTGTGGGTAGGTAGCGGGAGACCATGTCACAGATGTATGGAGGAGAAAGGTTGTGGATGGCTTTGTATGTCATGGTTAAGGTTTTGAACTGGAGCCTCTGGGCAATAGGAAGCCAGTGAAGGGCCTGGCATAGTGGGGAGGCAGGGGAATAGCGGGAAGACAGGTGGATTAGTCGTGCAGCAGAGTGTAGGATGGACTGGAGTGGTGCCAGAGTGCTAGAGGGGAGGCCAGACAGTAGGAGGTTGCAGTAGTCGAGGCGGGAGATGATAAGGGCGTGCACTAGTGTTTTTGTGGTTTCATGGTTGAGGAATGAGCGGATCCGGGAAATATTTTTGAGTTTGAGGCGGCAGGAGGTGGCGAGGGCTTGGATATGTGGTTTGAAAGAGAGGGCAGAGTCGATGATCACCCCAAGGCACCGAGCATGTGGGACTGGGGAAAGCGAGCAGCCATTGACATTGATGGATAGGCCTGGTGGAGGGGTAGAATGAGGTGGGGGAAAGATGATGAATTCTGTTTTGTCCATGTTCAGTTTGAGAAAGCGAGCAGAAAAGAAGGCTGAGATAGCAGACAGACACTGTGGGATTTTGGTCTGTAGGGAGGTGAGGTCAGGTCCAGATAGGTAGATCTGCGTGTCATCGGCGTAGAGGTGATACTGCAAGCCGTGGGATTCTATGGGCTGTCCCAGGCCGAAGGTGTAGATGGAGAAGAGTAGGGGTCCTAGGACTGAGCCTTGGGGAACACCGACAGACAGGGGGCGAGGTGAGGAGGTGGTGTGTGAGAGGGAGACACTAAATGTTCGGTCTGTTAGGTATGATGAGATCCAGGATAGGGCCAAGTCTGTGATGCCAAGAGATGAGAGAATCTGTAGGAGGAGGGAATGGTCTACGGTGTCAAAGGCAGAAGACAGGTCCAGGAGAAGGAGGACAGAGTAGTGTTGCTTGCTCTTGGCGGTTAGCAGGTCGTTAGTGACTTTAGTTAGGGCAGTTTCAGTTGAGTGATGCGGTCGAAAGCCTGATTGTAACCGGTCAAAGAGGGAGCAAGAGGAAAGGTGGGAGGACAGTTCAAGATATACATGCTGTTCCAGTAGTTTTGAGGCGAAGGGGAGAAGAGATATCGGGCGATAGCTAGACGCTGAGGATGGGTCGAGGGAGGGCTTTTTGAGGATCGGGGTGATTGAAGCATGTTTGAAGGATGAAGGAAAGACACCATTTGTAAGTGAAAGGTTGAAGAGGTGTGTGAGAGTAGGGATGAAGACTGTGGCAAGGTTAGGGATGAGGTGGGACGGGAGTGGGTCAAGCGCGCAAGTGGTGAGGTGTGATCTTGACAGGAGAGTGGAGAGCTGATCTACTGTCATGGTGGTGAAGCTGGTTTTGGAAGAACAGGGCTGAGTGGCTAAGAGGGGCATTGGGGGCTGCGGGCCAAAGCCTTCTCTGATAGTATCAATTCTTTGCTTAAAGAAGGAGGCAAAGTCTTCGACAGAAATGAGAGGAGAGGGAGGAGGTGCTGTGGGATGGAGTAGAGAATTGAAAGTGTTGAAGAGCTGTTTAGGGTTGTGAGACAGGGAGGATATGAGAGATGAGAAGTAAGTTTGTTTTGCGGCAGAGAGCGTGGACTTGAAGCTGGCAAGGGACTGCTTGTATGCGTTGAAGTGCTCGGTGGAGTGGGTTCTCTTCCATCTCCGCTCGGTAACCCTGGAAGCCCGTCTCAGTTCTTTGGTCAGGCCGGTCAGCCAGGGCTGCCTGTTGATTGTACGAGTTTTGCTCTGCATGAGGGGGGCGGCCGAATCAAGTGTGGTTTTTATTGTGGTGTTATAAAATGTGGCAGCAGCATCTGTGTCATGAAGTGAGGCTATGTCTGTAAGAGGGAGGAGGGACTCAGAGAGCGATTGTAAATTGAGGTGTTTGAGATTTCTGCGAGGGTGGGTGAGTTTGTGGAATGGGGGATGCGTACTAACAGAGGAGAGGGAAGAGAATGTCAGTAGGTTGTGGTCAGACAGGGGGAGTGGGGAGTTAGTGAGATTAGTGAGGGAACAGAGACGGGTGAAGATAAGGTCCAGCGTGTGACCGCCTTTGTGAGTGGCCGCAGAGGACCATTGAGTGAGGCCAAGGGAAGCTGTGAGCGAAAGAAGTTTAGAGGCCGCCGGGGTGGAAGTGTCAATGGGGATGTTCAAATCGCCCATGATGATGGTGGGGATGTCAGCAGAGAGGAAATTGAGTAGCCAGGTGGTGAAGTGGTCGAGAAAGGTGGAGATGGCTAGTTCCGGGGGGCGGTAGATGACAGCCAGTTGGAGGTTGGAGGGGGAATAGATGCGGACGGAGTGCACTTCGAACGAGGGAATAGCAGCGGAGGGTGGAATTTGAATAGGGGTAACAGAGAGTAAGCCAACTCCTCCACCACGTTTGTTGCTGGGGCGAGGGGTGTGAGAAAGATGAAATCCGCCATAGGAAAGCGCGCTGGAGAGGCTGAGTCAGAGGGAGTGAGCCAGGTTTCAGTGATGGCAAGGAAGGAGAGTTTGTTGGTGATAAAGAGGTCGTGGACAAATGACAGTTTATTGCAGACGGAGCGTGCGTTCCATAGTGCTCCGGGTAGGGGGACTGGGGGAGGGGGGTGTGGATGGATAGGTATGAGGTTGACAGGGTTGCAAAAACGTGTGGAAGATCGTGGCAGGGTGTTAGAAATGAGTGTGGGGATGTGATGAGGAGGGCCAGGATTTGGGGATACATTGCCAGCGATGAGGAGTAGCAGACAGAGCGTTAGAAGGTGGGAGCAGGATAAACCATGGTGTGGCCGTGTGTGTCTTGGTAAAAAGGATTGTATGTGGAGGAACAGTTCTGAGGAAAGGTGAGATGGCTGGGGAGAATGGAGGGGGAAATGACTAATTCCTTACTAGGTGGGGGGATTACAGGGGATAGGAAGAAAGAAAGGAGGATGGGGGTGAAAGTGATAAGAAAATGAAACATAGTGGTTTTATAATCTGTTACCTTGCAGCCAAATTCCAGTCAAATTCTAGTCTAATTCACAGTAGTGTAATTAGAAATCTGTAATTGGAAATATGGGATTTGAAATATATGAAGAATATATATATTATTAAGAAAAATATAAACATATATAAAAAAAAACTATATATAAATATATGGAATAAGATATACTGCCTCCATCCCCCACACTATTATTACATTTGAAATCATGAAAAAACTCTTGGAGATCACTTCCAATATTACTATTATTTATCATAGGAGATTTATTGCTTATTATGATAGACTGATCAGCTCCTGCAGAACCTCTTTAAGAAGAGTAAGAATCCTGTTCATCATTTATTGATGAAAAATATCTGTGATCTATATCAGGGGTACGCTGCGACATTCTGCAGCTGCTCAGTAGTATATGATGTTATATAGCAATGTTGTGATGTTCTGCAGCAGCTGAGGTTTTGGATTATGCTGTTCTGCAAAAACTGAGGTGTATATAATGATATGCATAATCTAAGGTGTTTATTGTGATGCTCCACAGCAGCACAGGTGTATAGTATGATGTTCTGTAGCAGCACAGGTGTTTAGTATGATGTTCTGCAGCAGCACAGGTGTATAGTATGATGCTCTGCAGCAGCATAGGTGTATAGTATGATGTTATGTAGCAGCACAGGTGTTTAGTATGATGTTCTGCAGCAGCACAGGTGTATAGTATGATGCTCTGCGGCAGCACAGGTTTATAGTATGATGTTCTGCAGCAGCACAGGTGTATAGTATGATGTTCTGCGGCAGCACAGGTGTATAGTATGATGCTCCACAGCAGCACAGGTGTATAGTATGATGCTCTGCAGCAGCACAGGTGTATAGTATGATGTTCTACAGCAGCAAAGGTGTATAGTATGATGCTCTGCAGCAGCACAGGTGTATAGTATGATGTTCTGCAGCAGCAAAGGTGTATAGTATGATGTTCTGCAGCAGCACAGATGCATAGTATGATGTTCTTCAGCAGCACAGGTGTATAGTATGATGTTCTGCAGCAGCACAGGTGTATAGTATGATGTTCTGCAGCAGCACAGATGCATAGTATGATGTTCTTCAGCAGCACAGGTGTATAGTATGATGTTCTGCAGCAGCACAGGTGTATAGTATGATGTTCTGCAGCAGCAAAGGTGTGTAGTATGATGTTCTGCAGCAGCACAGGTGTACACAGGTGTAGCACAGGTGTTTAGTATGATGATCTGCAGCAGCACAGGTGTATAGTATGATGCTCTGCGGCAGCACAGGTGTATAGTATGATGCTCTGCGGCAGCACAGGTGTATAGTATGATGCTCTGCGGCAGCACAGGTGTATAGTATGATGCTCTGCGGCAGCACAGGTGTATAGTATGATGCTCTGCGGCAGCACAGGTGTATAGTATGATGCTATGTGGCAGCACAGGTGTATAGTATGATGCTCTGCAGCAGCACAGGTGTATAGTATGATGCTCTGCGGCAGCACAGGTTATAGTATGATGTTCTGCGGCAGCACAGGTGTATAGTATGATGCTCTGCAGCAGCACAGGTGTATAGTATGATGATCTGCGGCAGCACAGGTTATAGTATGATGTTCTGCGGCAGCACAGGTGTATAGTATGATGTTCTGCAGCAGCACAGGTGTATAGTATGATGTTCTGCAGCAGCACAGGTGTATAGTATGATGTTCTGCAGCAGCACAGGTGTATAGTATGATGCTCTGCAGCAGCACAGGTGTATAGTATGATGTTCTGCAGCAGCATAGGTGTATAGTATGATGCTCTGCACAGCACAGGTGTATAGTATGATGTTCTGCAGCAGCACAGGCAGGGCCGGCGTCAGCACCCTGCACACCCGGGCAAGTGCCGGGGACCTGAGCAGGCGGGGGGGCCCACTCGCAGTCTGGCACCCCCGCGCCCGTTAGCGGAGGAGAGCGGTGTCAGCGCCGCCACTGGGCCCCCCCCCGCTTGCTCAGGGCCCCGGCATCAGCTGGCACAATACTTACCTCTCCCGTGCCTCCGCTGCCGCAGCTCCGGGCTCCAGGGGGCGCTGGCGCTTCCTCTTACAGTCGGCCGCTGAATGACGTCACCATTCAGCGGCCGGCTGTGGCACAGAGCGCGGGGACGCCGGACAGGTAAGACGTGTGTGTGTGTCTGTGTGTATGTAGTGCGGTGCTTTGTGTGTGTATGTGTGTGTGTGTGTGTATGTGTGTGTGTATGTATGTGAGAGAGTGCTTGTGTGCTGTCTGTGTGTGATGATGGGCAGGCATTGCTGATAATGGGGAGGCATTGATGATGATGATGGGGAGAAGATGATGATAATGGGCAGGCATTGATGATAATGGGCAGGCATTGATGATAGGGAGAAGATGATGATGGGCAGACATTGATGATAATGGGGAGGCCATGATGATGATGAGGAGGAAATCATGATGATAATGGGGAGTCTTTCCACAGCGCCCTTTCCTGAGCCGTAACAGTGCAGAACGCAGTACAGCGCAGAGGAGAGCTCCATATTTTGTATGGAGCATTATATGGGGACCAGTATCCTATATGGAGCATTATTTTGGATCCAGTATTCTGTATGGAGCATTATATGAGGGGTGACATCCTGCATGGGGTATTATATGGGTGATGAGGGGGAGACTGTGGTGCCCATAATATTGTATGGAGGACTGTACTGTCCAGTCTGTACTGTGCGCTGTGAGGATTCGGCGGTTTTTGAGCTATTGTACAATTTACAATAGATATCACTCATGTAATGGAAGAAGTGAAGTGTTTGGCATTGTACTGTACCCATATTTCTCTGCAGTATCTGTGCATCATGAATCGTGGTCTGTGTTAAGGGGGCCCACTGAGGCTCTTTCACCCGGGGCCCATAAAAACCTGGAGCCGGCCCTGAGCACAGGTGTATAGTATGATGTTCTGCAGCAGCACAGGTGTATAGTATGATGTTCTGCAGCAGCACAGGTGTATAGTATGATGCTCTGCGGCAGCACAGGTGTATAGTATGATGCTCTGCGGCAGCACAGGTGTATAGTATGATGATCTGCAGCAGCACAGGTGTATAGTATAATGTTCTGCAGCAGCAAAGGTGTATAGTATGATGATCTGCAGCAGCACAGGTGTATAGTATAATGTTCTGCAGCAGCACAGGTGTATAGTATGATGTTCTGCGGCAGCACAGGTGTATAGTATGATGCTCTGCGGCAGCACAGGTGTATAGTATCATGCTCTGCAGCAGCACAGGTGTATAGTATGATGTTCTGCGGCAGCACAGGTGTATAGTATGATGCTCTGCGGCAGCACAGGTGTATAGTATCATGCTCTGCAGCAGCACAGGTGTATAGTATGATGTTCTGCGGCAGCACAGGTGTATAGTATGATGCTCTGCAGCAGCACAGGTGTATAGTATGATGTTCTGCAGCAGCACAGGTGTATAGTATGATGTTCTGCAGCAGCACAGGTGTATAGTATGATGCTCTGCAGCAGCACAGGTGTATAGTATGATGTACATAAATACAGCATCAGAATCATCATCAGTATATTAATATATTACCGGAACCATCATCAGTACAAAAATGCATCACCAGAACCATCACAAGTTGATAAATACAACACCAGAAACACCATCAGTACTATAATACATCATCAGTATCACTATCAGTACATGAAAACAGGACCAGAATCATCATCTCATCAGTTCATGAATACAGCACCAGAATCACCATGGGTACATGAATACAGTACAAAGCTTAATACGGTGATCAACTGCAATGTCAGGTCGGCTCCACATACATTTGTATAACACAAACCTACAAATCCCAAAGATACTGGGAGTTGTTTTACCAGTCATCATCCAACTGCAGGCCATACAGGAACCACAGTACTGATTGGACAAAGTCCATAGAGCATTGTGGGCTGCACATCGTAGTTAGATATTAATATCCAAGAGGATGCTTGTTCCTCTGCAGCAGACCACTGGGCTCCTTAACTTATCTATATTGAAAAGCTATATAGAAGAACCATACGCCAATAGGCACAAGTCTGCTCAAATAATTATATTGATTTTTGCTCTCACATCCAATTTTCACAGCACTGTTGTTGTTTGATATAAGGAGACATTTAGCATAGCAATTTTTCAGGTTTTAACTTTTCATAATGCCTAAGAGAGTCACCAGAGTGACATAGAAGACTGTATAGAGGAGTTTATGGACCAGGGTCAAGTTCCCCAAAATTAGACCATCAGTGAGTCCCCAGGAAGACAAGGATGGTAATGTAAGGAACACGGTCCTGGGGTTGTATTCCCCAATAGTAGACACCAAGAGTAGACATCGAGAATGTAACACGTTCTGTGTGGCAGAAAAAGTTGTGTGGCCCCATTAAGAGTAAGCCATAACAATAGCTTTCATTATCAACTAGCCCACATATTGACAGATTCCAAGTGCACATTTTATTATGGAATATTCTGATACTTTATAGGCCACATGGAAATACATTTTTGGGTTGTCCATCGGTGGTTGCAGACCGTGATTTGCAGAGCTGTAGATCCAGGTCCTGTTTCTTGCTTTGTATCTCTCTACATTTGGCAGCGCGGCTGAGACATCCACATTAATGCTCCCCAGTGAGTTGTAGGAGTCAGATAATATTGGAAGGGAATGCAAACGTCTGATAAGATAACGCGAAGATGAGCCAAGATAAATCACTCTAAAAAGATGAATTTTGAGAACTTTCCAAAGTTAATACATTAATGACCGTGGTAAAAAAAAATCTTCAGATTCACATCTTAATCCTTCATCTGCTGCAAGGGATAAGGAGGCCGCACAATATCTATATATTTTATACTGATGAACACAATTTTGGAGGGATTGTTGTTTTTACAACTTATAGCGAATAGGAGATCAATTGTTAAAAGAAAAGTTTTAACCAAATATGGCCTTAAAATTGATTAAAAGAGTTGTCTGGTGATAATGTGTCACATACCCACCGGATAGCTGATACTGTAAATGTATCCTCAATTGGGGTCTGATCCATGGGACAACCACCAAAGTCCTCTGTGCAATTGGAAAAGTATTGAGCATGTACGACTACTGCTCTCTATATACTGTATAGGAGTGGTGGTTGCGCATGCTCACTACTACTCCATTCACACAGAGGACTTTGGGACATTTTCCGGATCAATCTTGTTTACAGTACAACGTCTCTAACATCTTCCAGGCTTGACTTTTTACATTTGACTTATACAGAGGTAGGTGGGTTAGTCATAAGGGGTGCAGAGTCTCTGTGGTCATACAAAGTCATTTAGTTGCTGCAAAGTTTGAAGACCACCTCAACCCTAACCTCAAATTGTTTCATGCGGAAAATATTGTGGGTGATCATGGAAAGTTTGACCCAGTTGGATATTTTGAGAGGAGTGCCTCCATCTTACCCACTGAAAATATTGAAGTTATGTTGCGGTGATAGCCCAGGTTTTTCATAATTAGTATGACCATCGCCTTCATGTAGCCTTAGGCGAGGGCCTAGTATAGAATGGACATTAAAAATCAGATACCTAAAAATGTGCCAACATGTACAAGGCTCCAGGTGCCACCTTTTCAGTGGAGCATTTGCTCCAAAGAGGATTTTTTTTGTAGCCGAGAGTCCAAAATTTGCCAAATAATCCAAATGTTTCAGATACATTCCTGAGAAATTCTGGGCTGAAATGTGCAGAAATTATGTACACCCCACATAGAAGTAAGTTGTTCTGCAAAGTTTAGGGGGGGTGGTCTGATCCACAGCGTAGTCGGTGGCGTAACCAGGCAGGATTGAAATGTTTCTAATCTACCAGCACAAATGTTTGGTTACTGTGCCTTTATAGCCCTCTGAGATTTGTGCCAGCCTAGTGGAAGAGTTCAGGGGAGTGCAGGTAGCTCAGTTCAAAGACTTCGACATTAAGGCCGGGGTCACACTGGCGACAAAATCGGACAACTGCAAAGCGATGAAATATCGCATTGCAGTCGGACCAATGTTAATCTATGGAGCAGCTCCCAGCATCCGATTTTTTGTCGTCCGTTTTATACGTGCGAGTGAAATCGCAGCATGCTGCGATTGTCACCGATTGTGGGTAGAGAATCGCCAATGCAAGTCTATGGGAGCGATGAAAAATCGGATCACAAATGGACCGCACGTGTGACTTGCGATAAAATCGCACCGGTGTCCTTTAGAAAAGCCGGCAATTCATCCCCGGCTATACTGTAAAATCACACTGACAGCTTTAATAAAGACTAGAAAGAATACATATACACACATAGAATACATATATATATATAAATATATATATATATATATATATCATTGAGACATATGTATATACATATATTTATAGTTCATACACTTCTACATAGTATAATAGCCGCTAATTCAATTTCCGGCTTTTGTGAAATTACAGAACCCGACATGAAAGGACACATGGTTTACATACAGTTAACCATGTCATTTCATGTAGTTTGATATATGGTTTTCACTAACAATTACATGAGTGTATGTGTGCAAAATTTCATACATGTAGGGGTTAATTAAAGGTGTAAATTCGTTGAAAAAAATGTGTGGGCTCCCGCTGTATTTTCTACACCATACAGGCAAAGCCAGTGAGTGGGGGCAGATAATAATAGCCTAGGGAGGGTGCATTTATTTTGTTGGCTACTAACATCTGCCCCCAGCCACCCCAGAAAAGGCAAATCTATAATTAGATGCGCCCTTTCTGGCACTTAGCCCGTCTATTCCCATTGCCCTGTAGCGGTGGCTAATAGGTTAATGATGGGTTAAAGCCACCTTGCTATTGGAAGGTGACTTTAAGCCAGGTTAATAATTGAGAGTTGTCAATTAGACAACTATCAATTATTAATCCTATTGTATGAAATTAAAAAAAACACAAACTTTAATTAAAAATCATTTTAATGAAATAAACACACAGTTTTTGACCATCTTTTATTGTACTGGTATTCCTTCGATTCCCTTGTTCTCCTGTAATAAAAAAAAATAATAAAACAACATTATTCTTACCTATCCGGCGCTCAGTTATGTCCAACGCTGTAATCCTTCACAAAGGGTTAACTGGTTTACAGCAAGCAGCGCAGCTAATGCTGGCAGCTCAGCTGTAAGACCCCGAATGAATGAGCTCCTCTCCCGGCTGACAGGAGAGGAAGTGATTAGCTAAAAAGCTTAATTGATTGTTTCCCAGGCTAATCAGTTCTGTTCAGGTCAGCCGGTGACTCCCTCTGACATCACTGATGCTGTGCGGTGTCCCCAGCTGACCTGAACTGAACTGTTTTTTTTTACTGTGCAAGTATCCTGACTCTACTTCGCCAGTCTTCGTTGGCCTTTATTATTGTCTAATACTATGTTCCTCTAGTTGCCGTCCAGTCATTACAGCCTCCATTGCTGCAGCTTATCCATCCAAATTAAGGACAAACTGTACAAATTCATAACACTTTTTTTTTATTATTTAATGTATGGTATTGTTTTGGTATTTTGGTATGTTTTGTGGCATGTGTCATTGGTAACAGCTGGGGGGAAGTCACGTTACCCTCACCATTGTCACCAATATGACAAGGATGACATCGGAAAGATCACACAGATCCCACTGCTGTCACCAGCTTGTCCGATCGGCAGGACAATTACGCAATTGACTGATGAATGATGGAAACGGCTGCGGCTGCTTCCACTACTAGGCCCGTTATTGGGGAACTCACAGTGATTGTATGGTATATACACCTCCGATTACAGCTAATGGAATATATATATATATATATATATATATATATATATACAATCGCTGTTAGATGGTATTTACCAGGGAGAAATGCAAGATTCTACATCTTAGCAAGAAAAACAAAAATTACATCTATAGAATGGAAGGAATAGAACTAAGCAACAGCACGTGTGAACTTGGGTATACTCATTATATCCTCAGGAAGGATATAATGGAACTAGAGCGAGTACAAAAGATGGCAACAAAGGGAATAAAAGGAATGGGGGAACTACAATACCCAGAGAGATTAGCAAAATTAGGATTATTTAGTCTAGAAAAAAGATGACTAAGGGACAATCTAATAACCATGTATAAGTATATAAGGGGACAAAATAAATATCTCTCTGAGGATCTGTTTATACCAAGGAAGGTGATGGTCACAAGGAGACATTCTCTGCGTCTGGAGGAGAGAAGGTTTTCCACCAACATAGAAGAGGATTCTTTACTGTTAGGGCAGTGAGAATCTGGAATTTCTTGCCTGAGGAGGTGGTGATGGCGAACTCAGTTGAGGGGTTCATGAGAGGCCTGGATGTCTTCCTGGAGTGTAACAATATTGTATCTTACAGTTATTAGGTTCTTTAGAAGAACGTAGATCTTGGCATTTATTCTGACAGAATATAGGCTGAACTGGATGAACAAATGTCTTTTTTTGGCTTTGCTAACTATGTTACTAAGTTACTATGTTACTATACTAATAGATCACAGACTGCACATGAATCAACAGTGTGATGCAGCAGCAAAAAAGGCAAACACAGTTCTGGGATGTATTAAGAGAAACATAGAGTCTAGATCATGTGAAGTAACTGTCCCCTCTTTTCCTCCTTGGTCATGCCTCATCTGGAATACTGTGTGCAGTTCTGGGCACCAGATTTTTAAAAAGACATTGAAAAACTGGAGCAAGTTCAGAGAAAAGCTACCAGGATGATGAGTGGACTGCAAACCATGTCCTATGAGGAACGGCTAAAGGATCTGAGAATGTTTAGCTTGCAAAAAAGAAGGCTAAAAGCAGACTTAGTAGCTGTCTATAAATATCTGAAGAGATGTCACAGTGTACAGGGAAAGGGATCATTATTATTCTCATTTGCACATGGAAACACGAGAAGCAATGGAATGAAACTGAAAGGGAGAGGCAGGCCCGGCTCCAGGTTTTTATGGGCCCCGGGCGAAAGAGTCTCAGTGGGCCCCTTTAACACATACCACGATTCATGATGCACATATACAGCAGAGAAATATAGGTATACAATACCAGATTTCACTTCTTACATGAGTGTAGGCGCCCGACTCAACGCAAGTCAATGGGTGCAGAAACTCTGCAGATCCGCACAAAGAATTGACCTGCTCCGGAAATGAACCCGCAGCGTTTATTCTGCGTATTTTCCCGCATGTGCATAGCGTTTTTTATTTGACATGGACTATAATGGTACTGTGCAGTGCAGGAGAATCTTCTGCGTATCCGCAGGGCCAAATCCATTGCTAATCCGCAGCATAATCCGCAACGTGTGCAGAGACACGAAAATGCATGTAAAAATCTGTGCGTTTTTTAAGGCATATTTTCAAGCGTTTTTGCGCTTCATGAGCTTTTGTATGCATTTGACCCGACCCCGGATAAAAAAATCCCCCAAAAAAAACCCTTGCTCAGGTGCCAAGTGGCCTCCCCCCCCCCCGTCTCGCCAGGGCCCCGGCATTTGCCCGGGTGCGCCAGGTGCTGACGCCGGCCCTGGGGAGAAGATACAGGTTAGATATTAGAAAAAAAATTACACAGTGAGGGTGATCAATGAGTGGAACAGGCTGCCAGAAGAAGTGTTGAGACAGTTCTCCTTCAATGGAAGTCTTAAAACACAGCCTGGACAGACATCTGTCTGAGATGGTTTAGTGAATCCTGCATTGAGTAGGAGGTTGGACACAATGACCCTGGAGGTCCCTTCCAACTCTACCATTCTATGATTCTATGAACTCCACAATAACAAAAGTAACTACTGGCTGCCACCACCAATTGTTTATACATGCCGATTAGACACCCGTTACAAGTAGCATATGGCTTCAGGGGTGCAGTTTACAGAGCAAGAGCAACAGAGCTATTCAATTTTATATGGATAAAATTGGGCTGTGGAGGCAAAGCGCAAATATGGTCTCATCCGATGTAAAAGAGGGAAAACAGAAAACGGTTTACGGTCACCTTGTGGGGTTGTGACAGTCACAACTCCTGTTTTAGCTTACAAGAGCAGAAGGCTGCTGTGGTTCCATTGACGCAGATAAAATGTAGACAAATGCAAAAATGGATCTAAAATCGTGATACCAAACTCCCACCAGACAATGAAGGAACAGGGAAGGGTATTTGGAAGCAGTTTTTATTTGTCAACGCGTTTTGAAGCATACAACACTTCTTCACCAGGACAAGCTACTGTATTCTGGTTTGTCCTGATGAAGAAGTGTTGAATGCTTCAAAATGAGTTGACAAATAAAAACCGCTTCCAAACACCTTTCACTGTTCCTTCATCGTCCGGTGGGAGTTAGGCATCACGATTTTAGATTGATATTTTCATTTGTCTACATTAAATTTGATATATTTAATCTAGAAAGGTAGACAGTGTGTTATGTTTTGGTAGCTGAGGAGAGCAGGCAAAAACGGCAATACACCAGAGAGGTTGGAATCTACTGGATTGCAGTACCCTGACTAACCACCACAACTAAAGGCAGCCGTGGAGCGTTCCTACATTGGTCCTAGACGCCTCGTCACATCCTGAGAGGTTAACTACACCTAAAGATAGAAAGAGGAAAGCTATCTGCCCCGGAGCAGATCCCCAAAGAACATAGGAAGCCCCCAAACATGTAATGGCGGTTAGACAAGAGGAAATACAGACACAGACAGAAAATAGTATGAGCAAACGTTGGGGCCCAATCTGCCTAGACAGAAAAAGGATAGGAAGGATACTTACTGCAATCCAAAAAAAACCCTTAAAAAAACCAACGCTACTAATTGCAAAAACACCTGAGATCACACGACCTCTACCACCTAAATTAGTTCTCTGGTGTAACAAAACTAAGCCGCAGCCACTGAAAAAACTGGAAAAGGCAAATGAACAAATAACAGTGGCTCCAGAGGAACTGAGAGGAGCCCAAGCCCCCCGGGGAGGGGGACCTGGCTAACTTCACAGAAATGCAGAGAAATATGCAAATGGTAAGCACAAAAACAAAAAACAGAAAATATCTTATCTGAGAGCAGGAGAAGAGGCAAGACTCAGCAAGCTTCCAAGTGAACCAGGAAACAAAGTTGAGACAAGAACAATTGATCACCGGCAACCATGAAGGGAGGGAACCTCCCTTATATAAGACCAGTCTGTGATTCCTGATTGCCAATCCTCATTGAATGGTTCAGTACTGTTTGTAACCACCGGAGGGAGCTTCTGCTCAGAATTCATTTCTAAAACATTCACAACACAGTGTTTATAAAGATATACAAAGATGATACAAAGTTGGAACAAAACAAGACGATATATACAATGACATAAAATAAAAGTGTATAACGAAAGAAAATTACTAAACCTGATGTCACAGAAATGGCTCTGAGCTTAGTAGATGGAGGTACTCCATAGGAAAACGCCACAGCAAGCTGTACCTACCAGGACTGACGAGAGACTAAAGCCCCCGTCACACTAAGCGAGATACTAAAATCGCTGTGGAGTCGCAGGCGGAGAATGCTACTACGATCTGCAAACCAGCACGCAGTCAGGAACAAAGAACGGAAGCTCTACTATGTTGCCTTCTTTTAAGGCAAGGCAGCCAATCAGGATGCAGTAGCGACCACCAATCGGAGCTGGGGGGTGCTGTAAAGGCACGGCAAATCCACGCCTGTGTGACTACAATGTCACACAGTACATCCCTCATCGAGCTCTGAATCGTCAGCTTAGCTGCTATGTGACAGAGTCCCATCGACCGCCGACATCGTTACAAAGGTCGCTACGGGTCGCCGTATCGTTGCTGCATCATTGGGAAGATCTGACTGTTTGTCATCTCACCAGCGACCACATAGCGACGCAGCAATGATCCCTGCCAGGTCATATCGTTGTGCGGGATCGCTGTGGCATCGCTCAGTGTGACGGTACCCTAAAGCTCCCATCACACTAAGCGAGATCGCTAGCGCGATCGCTGCTGAGTCACAAGTTTTGTGGCGCAACAGTGATCTCAGCAGCGATCTCGCTAAGTTTGACATGTACCAGCGATCAGGCCCCTGCTGTGAGATCGCTGGTCGTGTCAGAAATGCCTGTACCTTTCTTTGATCGTTGAGGTCCTGCTGGGTACCATGCATCGGTGTGTTTGACACCTTTTACCAACGATCTCGCTAGCGACTCAGCACTGAGACACATTGGAGACACATCGTTACACAGGTAGCTACGAGTCGCCGATCGTTGCTGGGTCTTTGGGAAGATCTGACTGTTTGGCATCTCACCAGCGATCACAAAGCGACGCAGCAAGGATCCTTGCCAGATCGAATCGTTGTCGGGATCGCTGTTGCGTCGCTCAATGTGACGGTACCCTAAAGCCCCCGTCACACTAAGCGAGCTCGCTAGCGAGATCGCTGCTGAGTCATAAGTTTTGTGACGCAACAGCGATCTCAGCAAGTTTGACACTTATCAGCGATCAGGCCCCTGCTGTGAGATCGCTGGTTGTGTCGGAAATGCCTGGACCTTTCTTTGGTCGTTGAGGTCCCGCTGGGTACCATGTATCGGTGTGTTTGACACCTTTTACCAATGATCTCGCTAGAGCGACTCAGCACTGAGACACATTGGAGACACATCGTTACACAGGTCGCTACGGGTCGCCGATCGTTGCTGCATCGTTGGGAAGATCTGACTGTTTCTCATCTCACAAGCGACCACATAGCGACGCAGCAACGATCCCTGCCAGGTCGAATCGTTGTCGGGATCGCTGTTGCGTCGCTGAGGGTGACGGTACCCTAAGCCTAAATTCTGCTTTTTATCAGATCATGGTTACGCCCACATACCTCCCCTTGATTGATTATCTCATGTGGGGATTGGTTGTGGGATGTGCTAAGTCCTTCAGAATTTTATGACATCCCCAACTTACATCATCGCCCCTGGAGTTCCCAGGTCGTAGATATTGTCATCATGCTTCCTATTGTGATATTATCTTTTTATAGAGATGAAACATGGCATAGATAGCACCATCCATTGGGCCAATAATAAGTAGAAGGGATTCTGCCGGCTTTACGGTGATATTAGTGAATGCGTTCCCATAAATATCAGATCAAACCCCAATATTCATATCTGGACACCAGAGACAGAGTGTCTAACTTCAATTGTCCAATTTTTCTTTGAAGAGAACAAGTGACCTGTGAAGGTGTTAGATTTTTCATTACTCTTCCTCTTGAATATACGGATCTCAGACTTTATGTTTTTTTCCCAGAGCATTTCTCTGCTGTAGTTTCCAGGTCCCTACTTCAATGGAGGTTGAAGTGTCAGCTCTGTTTCACTTCCACAGTAATAATTAATTTCTAGGTTCCCCAGCTATAATTAGTCCCATATGTTCAAAGTGAAGTCCTACTCCTATGGAGGTTGAAGTGTCAGCTCTTCTCCCTTCTCAGGAGATGTTTTTATAGATTTTAATTTTTCTCTATGACAGCATGTTTCTGTAACAAACAATGCACATAAAAAATGCATTAAAAAAACTGCAGAAAATATGAACAGATTTTTAAATGCAAAAATGTTGCAGATTTCAGTTTAGAAAAAAATCTGCACCAAATATGCAACATGTGCACGCAGCCAAAAAAGACTTATAAACATACATCCATACCCCATAGCCTGGCAACTAGAAAAGAATATAAATACCCTCATTTCTCATTTATATCTATGAATACGCCATTGATTGCTCATGTTCTACATTACACCATGGAACGGTAACAAGCTGTAAAATGCCGTTAGCACAATATATCCTCAGCTTTATACAATCTGCTAAGCTAACCATTTCCCATTCATTTCTCCCGGAAAGGTAATAATATATATATAATGAGAGCAATGACGGGTTAACCTCAATATGAGAGAAATAAAAAGAAATGTAAAAAAAAAAAGATTAAAAAAAAAAGAAATTAAAGTAAAACCCTCGTGATACAATGACACCGTCTCTGCGCTCTTACAGCAAAAAAAACACGATGATAAACCACCACAAAGACGGGTGTTATGAATTTTATTAATGACTAAGAGACAGTGCGCTAAACATCAAAGGTCTGTGGAAAAGATTAATGACCCCGTGTGAGACTGTTTAATTACCTCCAGCTAATTAGATTCTTGACCAAATTTTTAATATCTGCATTCCTTCTAAAGCCTAATTGAGATTCCACATTATTTATCAATCTTTCAAAAAGGCCTGAGTGAGCGGCTTTTTGCGTTTTTTTTTTCCCCTGTGCACTTTGACTCCATTTATGGTCAATTATGAAATAAATAGTAAAGTTACTATTCTGCACGCCGTGTGCAGGCAGAACACTTTAAGCTTGTTTATTTTATTTTATTTTTTTTTTGACGGCTCCTTTACTGTTAACATTTTCCTATACTTAATGACATGTTTCTTTTCTGTGTATCTGAGAGATATATGTATCGGTATCACTCCGTCTGCCTTTAAATCAGTCTTCTCGCGCTTGAGATTCGCCAACTGATCTTCCCGACGGTCTCACCTTCATCTTAAATCAAGGAACGTTGTGTTATAGGAGACATCAGAAGATAATAACATTTCCCTTGTCATTATTTAGACTTTGGTAGAACATAGCACCTGCTTAAAAAAAAAAAAAAAAAGCAACAACAACAATAATAAAATATATATAAATAAATTAAAAAAAATTACAAAATGTTCTTTCTGTGTTTTGCCGGAATAATGCAACATTTTCTTTCATTCCCGGGCGATCGTTCAAAGGTCCGAAATTTAAGACACAACTAGGTTGCCGCTAATACACATCTACTTCTTTGTAGTCATGTTGGAAGCCAAGGCACTTTTTTTTTTTTTACAGTTTAGACACAATAAAAATGTTTTAAAAAAAAAAAAGCGTAAAAAAAATCTTTTTTCTTTTTCTCCTCAAACTCCACCAGAGGTTATGATAATAGATGACAAGGAAAGAAAGCTAAATGCGACCTGCTGCGAGACGTGACGCCCAATCGTTTTCAGACATCTTTTCAGAAATAAAATGAGCCAAATAGTTTTTTTTTTATTATTATTTCCTGTAACAAAAGGGAAAAAAAAGAAAAAGTTAGATAACTTCAGTCAAATATGTATTTTTAGTTCCCAGGCGGCTGTGGGAAATTTATTTTGACATTGTTATAATGTCCCTGGAGGACGAGAGTGTTGGAGCAATTTGAACATGGAAATAAAATGAAAAGTCGAGAAAATGCTATAAAAACAAAAATAGTTGTCACTGTGGCTAGAAGCTATATGGTTTTCTAAAAAAGATCATTGGAACAGTTTATAATTGTTAAACGATGTGAGATTGGGGGTTGGGAGGAGGGCGCAAATCCTGGTTTACTGTGAAAACTTTAAAAATTGAGCTATGGTATAAGTTTTAAATTCCAAAAAACTGATGAATATTTAAAAAAAAATAATAGTACAACTTAAAAAGTAATTCAACTCAGCCATTTGGAAATACTTAAAAACTTTATATATCATTCCTAACATCTCGCAAAGCCCCAAAATACAAAGTTCAGTAGAATTTTTGGAATCCGTTTTGATACTTCTTCATATGCTTCATCCAGGGAGAAAAAAACATTTTTTTCGAAAAGTTTGCATTTCTTGAGATTTTTTTCATTAGTTGAGAACATGCAAAAGTTATAAAGCTAAGTAAAAATAATAAAGCAATCAACCACAACATTAAAAACACAGACAGATAAAGGCAATACCATGGATTATCTTGTGACAATCAAATCTATCAAGGGATGAGATATAATAGTCAGCAAGGTAAGATTCCTGTTGAAAGCAGGAAAAAGAGGCAAATATAGAAATCTGTGCACTTGACAAGAGCCAAAGTGTGATGACTAGACAACTGGGTACAGCCTCACCACCCCCCCCCCAAAAAGCAACTTTTTTTAGGCTTTAGAAAGGCCACATGACCGAAACAATGCCTTATTTTGTCTCCTCACTTTTGTGATGCCTTATTTTGTCTCCTCACTTTTGTGATGCCTTATTTTGTCTCCTCACTCTTTGTGATGCCTTATTTTGTCTCCTCACTTTTGTGATGCCTTAGTTTATCTTCTCACTTTTGTAATGCCTTATTTTATCTCTCACTTTTGTGATGCCTTATTTTGTCTCTACTTTTGTAATGCCTTATTTTGTCTCTCTCACTTTTGTGATGCCTTAGTTTATCTCTCACTTTTGTGATGCCTTATTTTGTCTCCTCACTTTTGTGATACCTCATTTTGTCTGTTCACTTTTGTGATGCCTTATTTTATCTTCTCACTTTTGTGATGCCTTATTTTGTCTCCTCACTCTTGTGCTGCCTTATATTTGTCTCCTCACTTTTGTGATGCCTTATTTATCTTCTCACTTTTGTGATGCCTTATTTTGTCTCCTCACTTTTGTGATACCTCATTTTGTCTGTCACTTTTGTGATGCCTTATTTATCTTCTCACTTTTGTATGCCTTTATTTTGTCTCCTTACTTTTGTAATGCCTTATTTTGTCTCCTCACTTTTGTGATGTCTTATTTATCTTCTCTTTTGTGATGCCTTATTTTGTCTCCTCACTTTTGTGATACCTCATTTTGTCTGTTCACTTTTGTGATGCCTATTTTATCTTCTCACTTTTGTAATGCCTTATTTTATCTTCTCACTTTTGTGATGCCTTATTTTGTCTCCTTACTTTTGTAATGCCTTATTTTGTCTTCTCACCTTTTGTGATGCCTTATTTATCTTCTCACTTTGTGGTGCTTATTTTGTCTCCTCACTTTTGTGATACTCATTTTGTCTGTTCACTTTTGTGATGCCTATTTTATCTCTCACTTTTGTGATGCCTTATTTTGTCTCCTTACTTTTGTAATGCCTTATTTTGTCTCCTCACTTTTGTGATGCCTTTTTTTGTCTCTCACTTTTGTGATGCCCTATTTTGTCTCCTCACTTTTGTGATGCCTTATTTTGTCTCCTCACTTTCGTGATGCCTTATCTTATCTTCTCACTTTTGTGATGCCTTATTTTGTCTCCTCACTTTTGTAATGCCTTATTTTGTCTCCTCACTTTTGTGATGCCTTATCTTATCTTCTCACTTTTGTGATGCCTTTTTTTGTCTCTCACTTTTGTGATGCCCTATTTTGTCTCCTCACTTTTGTGATGCCTTATTTTGTCTCCTCCCCTTTGTGATTATTTTTAGCAATTTGGAATAAAGATCAAAGTTTTATTAGGATCACTTCATGGTGCCTCGTATTTCTCTGGATTTCTACTGTTTTTGTACTTCTTGGGAGGCCCTGCTGAGCAAGCACAATTTTATCAATGGTGCATGGGAATAATATACTGGAGTGAGCCAGTTATCAGGCAGTTTATCATACCTTGTAGGTTAGTGTCCAGTAACGGGGTTGTTAAAAATCAGTGGGTCCCGGTGGAGCACATGCGGCCCCAGGACTGGCAGTTTGTATTGTGAAGTTGGATTCCATCTCCAGAATCATCAGGTAAGTGGATTATATGGATCATATTGTGTCTCTCTCATTTTCTTACGTTTTCTAAGCAGTTTGAGGCTTTTGTATATTACAATTCGCTGCAAATCAAACATTTTGGGAAAACTTGTACATACTTAGTATATATAAAAAATATCCAAAGTAGGACAACAAGTGAACTGTCAACAGGGTCTTACATCCCATTATAGTCCATTTACATGAACCAAACGGCGGCACAATATGACTTTCAATTGAGAATTGACAAACTTTTATTGATTTGGTGCAGTTTAAATGCCTGTTTACACAGACAGCTCAAAGTAAATGATACACTCTGAGCAATCTATAATATATCACTCAGTGTGCACAGTTCTCGGTAGCACAAGTTTTGCTTACACAGGACGATGCACCAAGAGCGATGACTTTTTTGCGCTGAGCAAAAATCATTTCACAAGATGATTCTTTGGGTGATCAGCAGCCTGTTTACATGGCAACATAACAGTGAAAAAGCATTTTTAATAACACTCGTTCACAATTATCTTACAGTGTAAAAGCAGCTTAAGGCTCATTGATGCACACAGGGAGTGAAGGGAAGACCCTCTGATCAGTCCCAGAGAAGAGAGGCTGAAAAAGTTCATACTAAGGGCTCTTTCAGTTGTTGGACTGGTTACAATGGACATCTGAAAGAGTCCTCACTTTGATAGAAAGGTGTCAGATCACAGATTATTGTGAAACGCAGAGTATGAGGCAGCAAAGCCAGAGGACAGTCAAAATGACTCTGCTGACCCCAGTCCACCGCAGTAAGTGTACAATGGGACCATTGAGCAATGGAAGAAGGTGACTTGGTCTGATAAATCAAACTTACTTTTACATAATTGACAGTTGAGTGCATGTACACCACTTACCTGGGAAAGAGATGGCACCAGCATGCACTATGGTAGAAAATTAAGCCAGAGGACATAGTGCAATGTTCTGCTGCAAAACGTCAGGTCCCGGCATTCATATGGATATGACATGTGCCACGTACCGAAACACTGTACAAACCAAGTACCCTGTTATGACTTGGTAGCCGAGGAGGAAAGCAGCAAAAATAGGCTAAGCAACCAGACACCCAGAGAGGTTGGTAACTAGCGAATTGCAGACCCCTAAACTGCCAGCACAACTAGAAGTATCCGTGGGACGTGCCTACAGTGCCCTAGACACTTCGACACAGCCGGAGAGTTAACTAAGCCTAAAGAGAGAAAGAAGAAAGCTAACTGCTCTGGAGTAGACCACAAAGGAATAGGTGGCCCCCAAACATATATTGGTGGTGAGACAAGATGAAATACAAATGCAGGCAGAAAATAGAGTAAGCAAAGGCTGGGGCCCAAACTGTCTAGATAGAACAAGACAGGACAGAATACTGTCTGCAATCCAGCAAAACACTAAGAAAAATTCCAACACTTTTGATATGCAAAACAACTGAGACCACATGATCTCTCTCCCACTAGATAAGACTCTGGTGTGCACTGGTAGCTAATCAGCAGACACTGAAACCACAGGGAACTGAAAATACATAAACTGTCTCTGGTGTGAAATAGTAGCAAATCAGTGGATGCTGAAATAACAGAGATCTGTAAATACATAAACAGTGGCAACAGAGACAGAGTGCAACGCAGGCCCCCACAGGGGAACCTGGCTGCACAAAACCAAAAGGGCAGAAAACTGAGATGGACAAAAGCAAATGCCACAGAAATAAACAGCAAATAACTTATCTGAAAGTTGCAAGACAAAGCAGGAAGCAGGCTGACTTTCAAAAGAGACCAGGAAGCAACTAATCACCGGCGAGGATCATGGGATGGTTACTTACTTAAATCTCCCTAGTCATCAACACCAGATTGCCAATCATCGCCTCCAGCTGATGAACCGCTGTCAGCCAAAGCAGCTTCATTACTATCAGCAGCCACCAGAGGGAGCCCAAACTCAGAAGTCAGATCCAGAGCATTCACAACAGTACCCACCTTCATGGCAGTGGTATTCTCTAACAGCATGATCTATTTCAGCAGCATAGTGCACCTATCAGACAGCAAAACTGATCAGGAATGGTTTGAGGAGCAAAGAATTTAAGTGGATGACTTACTTCCATATTCCCCAGATCTTAATGCTATGAATCATCTTGAAAAGTACTGAATAAAAAATTTGATACATGGAAAACTAATCTTTTGGTTACAGATGCCACAGGACACCTTATAACATCTATGTCTCGGAGGGTCAGAGCTGTTTTGGTGGAACAACAATGTAAAGCAAGTGTTCTCAGTGTCATGTCTGATCACCATAATGAAGCAGAGCCCAGATCCGGTTTGCTGTGGGCCAGAACTGCGTTCTGATTGCGCTGCAGCACCTCTTCTAGATACAAGTCTGGGTGGAGTGTGTACTATGGTGGAGTATGTTCCTTACTCACTTTTTTTTCTTGAGCCTCGTTACCTCCCATCTATGAGACTGGATCCGGCTACAAACAAGACAGAAGACCTTCTTGAGCCCTCATTACCTCCCATCTATTGGCATGGATCCGGCTACAAACAAGACAGAAGACCTTCTTGAGCCCTCGTTACCTCCCATCTATGAGACTGGATCCGGCTACAAACAAGACAGAGGACCTTCTTGAGCCCTCGTTACCTCTCATCTATTGGCATGGATCTGGCTACAAACAAGACAGAAGATCTTGGGTTTAAGTTAACAGGTCCGACTTTACTGTGAAATTCATTTACACATGGCTACAGCATACAGATTAAGACAGAGTCTCTGCTTAGTGATGTTCCCTTGGTTTTGTGCTCCACCAGACCTTGTCCCCATCCTATCCTGAGACCCAACATCTTCACCCCACTCCACGACCCGGCTGACATCTTCCTTATCGGGGAGACAGAGGCATGACATTCTATACCTCTTCTGGACCTTAGGTCCAAGACGGTCCCAGCGTCCAGATGTGGCCGAAGATGTGCCCTTGTTCTTCTAGGAGACAGGTACTGACTGAACTCGTTCTTCTCTGCTGCACCTTCACTGCACTAGAACCTGCTAACTCTGCAATGTTTAGCCTTGCTCTCCACTCCACCCAGAACTTACACTTCAGCTTGACTGAGTCCTGGACTCTAACTCTGACTAGACTGCCTGTAACCCGGAAAACATTTTCTATAGAACCTAGCTAATCCCAACACGATTAACTTTCTAATCCCTAGTGTAGTGCAAACTATATCCTTATCTACAGTATGGTTCCCCTAATGGAGACCTCCCGCATTCCCAGGGACAGCCTTAGGCATAGCCTGTAGGAGAACCGAACACACACCGGCCATAGGGATAAAATACAACATTACTTTTTATCACACAAATAACATAAATACATGAAGAGAAACTTGTCTCACATACGGAGACTCAGCACAGTTTGTGCCATCTGTGCAGGTGCATTTTGTAATATACCCTCATTTTTGTTTTTGTTTTTTTTTCGTTGTAAGGTAAATCGAGAATATCACTTAAAATGTTTGATTAGACTAGCGCCACATCCAGCTCCGGCTAATTCTCCTACATTACTGTGCTTTACCCTATTCTAATTTGAACTGTAACTAATCTGTAAATTGCATCAAATTAGCACTTCTCACATGAGCAGATATCGTGGCACCAGGCAGCCATGCTACAAATAAGAACATGTTATTGACTTATAACATCCGATTATGGTCTAAACATCTGTTTTAAGTGTTTAATGTATTCAGGTTCATCATTCTGGGTTGGCAGAGCGTTCTTCCTAACAAACCCAGTAATTGGAGAAAACCCTGTCACCAGGTATTCAGCTGAGATACGGGTGAGAGATACGTTGTAATTTTAAACTTTGTTTTTAGGACAAAATTTGCATAAATGCAATGTAAACCACAAACAAAAGCAAAGTGTAATGATAATATACATCAAAACGTGCCTTAATAGCTAGAAAACATCATTTTTGGATTTCCCTTCCTCATGAATTTGTATGAATAGGCAGCTTCTTAAGGGGAATCTGTCATCCGTTTTTTGCCACCTAATCTGAGAGCAGCATCATGTAGAGACAGCGACCCCGATTCCATTGATGTGTCACTTACAGGGCTGTTGGCTGTAGTTTTGCTAAAGTCCGCGGGAGATTATCACTAGAGGACGAGACTTCTCCTGCCATGTAGTTATCCTGCTCTGTGTTACCCCGCCCCACTACTGATTGGCAGCTTTCTACCTATGCACACAGAAAACTGTCAATCAGTGGTGTGGGAGGGTTATGCAGCGCTCAGAATTCATAGAACTGGTAGATCTGCAGCAGAGAAAACACTGATTATATCAAAACTGCAACAAGCAGCCTAGTAAGTGACACATCGCTCAGGGTTTCTGCTCTGACATCATGCTGCTCTTAGACGGGATTGCAAAAACCTAGTGACAGATTCCCTTTAAGTCTACTAAAATAACTGCAAATTAATTGTAAATTTATCAATTGAGACCCAGTCTGGAATCATGAAATAAACCAGTGAAGTAACTGAGATCCCAATATAAAACCAATAATAAAGTCCCTCACTTAGTGTAATTTATAATATCAGTGTCTTATTTTAGGTTTGTTTTTTTCCTACCTGAGATAACATGGCCCAGGTTTGTCTGCTATTGCTGCATCCTCTATAGCTATACTTCTAAATAAACCCCATGAAAGGTTCACATTTGTAATATTTTTTGTTTCATAGTAAATACTTCTAAAGTGAAAAATTAAGCAACTTTCCAAATGCGCTTAATTCAAAATTTGCTACTATTTTGTTTTTAATGTTCTTATACATTTGTGTGTTGCTATGTGTCTCCATGGTAACAGACTACAAACAAACTCTGTGTTGTCAGATCCTGCATTTAAACTGGATGCCATCCTCACCTTAGTTCTCATTTACTACACATGTGCTAGAATAGCAAGAAGAAGGTTATTCCTCTGTTGTTGTTTTTTTTGCTTGCACAATTAATGGTTGTCATCTTTGGAAATCCAAACTCTTGTTGCAGTAAGGAGGACCTAGCAACTCTCTCGACAAGTCTGGTTTAGGAAATGTTTGCATTTCCCACAATTTTGGAACATTCTGCCGTGTTCCGTTCATCTGTTACTACTCGATATAAAGGATGACTTAATTGGTTTTACCATTCCCCTTGCCAATGAGGCCGGTCTCTAAACACTCTGACAGTTTCATTTGATGCTGACAATATGAGATTGTATGGCGACACACCATATTGTCCAGGGAAATCGCATCGGCCAGTTGTTAATTAATTCATATATTTCAGGCAGGCACAAAAGAGGAATGGTACAATGCATCTAAACATCTAAAAAGTTCAGTATCACACAACAGATAGATTGGGAGACCTAACAAGTTCCCTTAAATCACATAAGAGGACAACACAAAGATTTTTATTTCCAAGTATTAGATTATTCACTTATTATATATATTTATTATTATTATTAATTTTTGCGTTGAGGGAAATGATCTTTAATAGGAAATGTCTGACATCATCATCCAGCACTGCAATGGCAAAGTCTCCGGTCCATAAATCTTGCTTCCTTGTATTTTACTTTTCCTTGCTCCTTGTCTAAATAATACGTTGAAAAGCCCAAACATTTATAAATCCCGTCATAGAAAACAACAAAACACTGGAATGATGAAGCGCTAAAAACAAGGGGATTGTTGGTTGTTTGCCAAATAAACTGTTACCATAAACATTCCTACATTTTTCATAATGTTCGGCGTTTCACAACTGTTTGCTTTAGACTCAGACTAAACAGTAAAGCAGTCTAGAAAACAGCGCGGCTCATGTTTGCTAAACACGTAATAAAGCGATAGAACGAGGGTTCTTAAAAAGGACAGTCAACCCAACGAAAAATTGGCTGCCAGGGAAATGCATATGGATTGCGCAGAAATTGTGTGTACTACTTGCCAACTTTTCAAAAGAGGCATCGGTGAGATTCTGAAAATAGTCCTGCCCGTTTATGTAGGGCGTGAGCACAGATAATAGACCTCTGAAGTCCGCCGGACGCCGGACCCCATAAATAAAGACATGTGACCATATAAATATACACTCCAGATCAGACTCCTAAATAAATACTGACCTTCAGGCCGCACTTTAGACACGATAATACTTACTTCTCTTGATTTCTGAGGTCTTCTTAAAGGAATTATCCAGGGAAAAGTTTTCACTACTAATTAGAAAGTTCCCACAAATGTTTCGAATTTAATCTTGTAAAAAATGTCCCATTATTACTCCACCGGTCACCTCATGTATCAATGTAGATGCCAAATTATTTATGTTTGACTGCCTGATTAGAGCCCCCAATTTATGTGCCCCTACTATTACAGGGGGTTGTTTGGTCATACTTTCTGCCACATTCCGACTAGATGGACGCAGCCTCGCTAAATGCAAGTGTATTGAGCGAGGCCAGAAACAGTCTAGTCGGAATGTGGCTAAAAGTATGCATATGTTACCGGTTCCCGGCGCAAGCACCAGAGAATCCTCACAGCATGCAGTGTGCGCGATGTGAGGATTCACAAGTCTGCAGTCACATAAAGTCACTGTAGACTTGTAGGTCAATACCAGACAACCCTTTAATGACTTGGAAGTAAACCAGTTGTCACACATTACTTACGCTACACTTGCGCAGAAATAAAGACCACTCATTTGGTAACTTTTCCACCGGAACTCCATTTAGTCACTTTCTATATCGATGTAGACCACATACTATACTATTATTATTATTATGTACAATGGGTGTGCGTGTTTGAGTATTTGGGGCCCTTAAAAACCGGACCGCATATCGACTCAAATAAAGGATGTGTGAAGGAGTCCTCAAATTGTAAGCTCTTGTGCTTCATCCATGTCCTGCTATAGTACAGTGAATACATTGTATCAGTTGGTTCGCGATGAGATTTCCAATTCTGCCTCGACCTGAATTAAATTGAATATTACGGAAATCACATGGAATGTATTAGTTTAGATATTATCTTATTATTATGATCTTATTATGGTAGATGTATGAACATTTTCAAGAAACGATTCAAACTGAAAGGTAAATGCGTTGTTATTTCCTATCTCAGGATGTGGGCTAATGATTCCTTGAAGAGAACACATCTTTCTATATATACAATGTCGATTGTAATTGGATTGAGTTGGGTTAAGTATTTTTCGGCATTTACTTTGTTCTTTAACATCACACCGTTACGGAGTTAGCAGTGCGGTGGTGACTTTTCTGTCATCTGCTCCTCGGCATCCAGCCCCCCACTCCGTATCATTATGGGTCTCCACTTCATAGATGAGTTACTGCGGTTCCTTTCACTTCCCAATAATATCACTAGCAGGTGATGGGGGAAGATTTAGGAGGCAGGAATGTCATGATTGTACTCGTTACCCCGGTGGCTCCTATTACAGGACCGGGCTGGAATCAGTGAGCCCCATCTGGGATGAAGGGCCGGATATTATACTCAATGGATGAAGGGCCGGATATTATACTCAATGGATGAAGGGCCGGATGTTATACACCGGAGTGAAGGGTTGGATGTTATACACCGGAGTGAAGGGTTGGATGTTATACACCGGAGTGAAGGGTTGGATGTTATACACCGGAGTGAAGGGCTGGATGTTATACACCAGAGTGAAGGGCTGGATGTTATACACCGGAGTGAAGGGTTGGATGTTATACACCGGAGTGAAGGGCCGGATGTTATACACCGGAGTGAAGGGCTGGATGTTATACACCGGAGTGAAGGGCTGGATGTTATACACCAGAGTGAAGGGCTGGATGTTATACACCAGAGTGAAGGGCTGGATGTTATACACCGGAGTGAAGGGCTGGATGTTATACACCGGAGTGAAGGGTTGGATGTTATACACCGGAGTGAAGGGCCGGATGTTATACACCGGAGTGAAGGGCTGGAAGTTATACACCGGAGTGAAGGGCCAGATGTTATACACCGGAGTAAAGGGTTGGATATTATACACCGGAGTGAAGGGCTGGAAGTTATACACCGGAGTGAAGGGCCGGATGTTATACACCGGAGTAAAGGGTTGGATGTTATACACCGGAGTGAAGGGTTGGATGTTATACACCAGAGTGAAGGGTTGGATGTTATTCACCGGAGTGAAGGGTTGGATGTTATACACCGGAGTGAAGGGTTGGATGTTATACACCGGAGTGAAGGGTTGGATGTTTATACACCGGAGTGAAGGGTTGGATGTTATACACCGGAGTGAAGGGTTGGATGTTATACACCGGAGTGAAGGGCTGGATGTTATACACCGGAGTGAAGGGTTGGATGTTATACACCGGAGTGAAGGGTTGGATGTTATACACCAGAGTGAAGGGTTGGATGTTATACACCGGAGTGAAGGGCTGGATGTTATACACCGGAGTGAAGGGTTGGATGTTATACACCGGAGTGAAGGGTTGGATGTTATACACCGGAGTGAAGGGTTGGATGTTATACACCGGAGTGAAGGGTTGGATGTTATACACCGGAGTGAAGGGCTGGATATTATACACCGGAGTGAAGGGTTGGATGTTATACACCGGAGTGAAGGGTTGGATGTTATACACCGGAGTGAAGGGTTGGATGTTATACACCGGAGTGAAGGGCTGGATATTATACACCGGAGTGAAGGGCTGGATATTATACACCGGAGTGAAGGGTTGGATGTTATACACCGGAGTGAAGGGTTGGATGTTATACACCGGAGTGAAGGGTTGGATGTTATACACCGGAGTGAAGGGTTGGATGTTATACACCGGAGTGAAGGGCTGGATATTATACACCGGAGTGAAGGGCTGGATATTATACACCGGAGTGAAGGGTTGGATGTTATACACCGGAGTGAAGGGTTGGATGTTATACACCGGAGTGAAGGGTTGGATGTTATACACCGGAGTAAAGGGCCAGATATTATACGCGGGATGAGGGGCCGGATGTTATACACCGGAGTGAAGGGTTGGATGTTATACACCGGAGTGAAGGGTTGGATGTTATACACCGGAGTAAAGGGCCAGATATTATACGCGGGATGAGGGCCGGATGTTATACACCGGAGTGAAGGGTTGGATGTTATACACCGGAGTGAAGGGTTGGATGTTATACACCGGAGTGAAAGGTTAGATGTTATACACCGGAGTGAAGGGTTGGATGTTATACACCGGAGTGAAGGGCCAGATATTATACGCGGGATGAGGGGACCGATATGTTTGTCCATATACCGTATCTCGAGCACCAAGGAAACGTAACGAAGCTCTTGTCTGTTTTCTACATCTTTTTGACACTTTGTCCCGATCACTTCTTGATCTGCCTCCATATAGTATTGAATCCCTACATAAAACTCGACAATATGTCAATTATCTATCCATTTGTTATTTTCAAAGCAAAAAATTTATAATTAGCCTTCCAGGTTTATTCTATTTGGCAACAATAAAACAGACATAAAATAATTATAAGTCATTTCAGGGAAAATTAGAAAAAGAGCAATTAATAGAATCCCGTGGAGAAACATTGTGGTGGAGACAGCATAATTTATTATATTTACCCGAAAACCTCTGTAAATTACTGATGTAGATACATTTGTTCTTGGTTAAAATAAATAAGCCGCATTTATGTTGAGAATGGAAGGAAATATTTGCTTTGAAATTGAAGCCACGATGAGGAGCGCTGGAACACGGCTGGTGATCAGACGAGAAACGCCATGTGAATGTGTAGCAAGTCCTGTATGATCAGTGCCCCGATTTCTGCGGTTATTATGGAGTCTGTATACTGATGTATCTACCATGGCGGCAGGCCATTAGGCTGCTATGGATCTACTGGAAAAGAAGTCCTGTACCATCGGCTGCGCACTGTTCATTGAAATCGGGTCAGATGTGCAGTGCCCGGCTGTGGACGCTGTACAGACGACAAAGCTGTATGTGCTGCACCGATCCACAACTGATCACATTCAGCCGCCACCGGCACCAGAATACGCTGAGCGGCAGGGATTCTGTATAAAGAGGTGTTATCAGTCATTATAGAGGAGGAGGAGGAGGAGGTGAGCTGTGACATCATCTATTGTGAATGCTGGAGTCTGTGTTGTCTGCTGTATATAGATGCATTTGACCTTCCTTTGCAATCCTGTCTGTGATGGTGATGAAAATGCTGAAAAGTCTTCTTTATATAACAGGAAAAGTGAACATTTCCAGTTTTTTTGTTTTCGTTGTATGTTGTTTTACTCTTACTTTGTTTTAATATAGAGGTGCTAATAAATAATTTGGTCACAAAAAATGATGTTACAAAGGTAAAAGTATGAAAAAAGAAATCCGAGCTGCTTCATTCTAACACTACACTTATGTCCCTAGATTTTCCTCATGCATTGAGCCGTCCTGCAGAAGGACATTAGAGGTAATGTAGAAGTGAGTGACAAGCTCTGGCACACATCCTGTCATGTAACAAGTCTGAGTTCTTCACTAGACCCTGTAGTGTTCTGCGCTTTTCACGGGGGATTTATCTGTTGGTCTGAGGTCACTCGGGCTTTGTCCTTTTGCAGACAGTCTGCACTGATGACAAGGTGGGATTCCTCTATACTCCGAGGAGAGTCGTTCTTATCCCAAACAGGAAATTCAGCAACAGAATTCTGAAATGTTTTCTCATTTATTATAATCTGAATTCTGTTTAATGTTTCTAATTTTTCAAAGACTTATTTTATTTATTCACAAAAAAAGCATGAAAAATGAAAAAAATATTAATAATGGTCAAAAAATGTATAATAAAAATAATAATAACAACAATAATAATATTATTGGAAAATAAAAAAAAATACATTTCATTTTATTCCTGCACATGATTATAGGGGCAGCCATTTTACCTGAGCTTCTCCACATTTAGAGATATGCTTTACAGCAGTTTTATGGACATAGGAAACAATGGTCCTGATATGTTCATTGCTTCTCTAAGACGGTGTTGTGGGCATGCTCTGTAACCTGTGCAAGGGACATTATTAGCGATCGGCGAGCGTACTCGGTACTCAGTCGAGCATCCTGGTGCTCAAGACTGTCAATATTCGATTGTGTATCCAGGTACTGGGCGCCATGTTGGATTCCTCACCTCGCATGTTTCGCGCCTGATTTTCAGCCACTAAACATGCAGGAATTGCCTGCCAATTATGGTAATGCTGTAGCCTTGTCCGTTTAGTATTGTAGACTGAGGGTGGGTGGCTACATATTTACACTTGCGTTTCAAGGACTGTGGTAGGGACAAGTGAAACACTGCGCTGGGACAAGAATGTGGATGTAGTTGCTGAGGGTGGTTGCAAATGAACAATGACTTGTGCAGGGTGGGAGTCATCTTCACCTACATCATGGACAGGAGATTGACATGCACGTAGAAACAGGGGAAGAGGCAGTGGTGTCATGTGCAGACACTGTTTCTGGAACCTAGTGTTCGCCCAAGTAGTCGCGTGATTTGCTTGCATGTGTCTAAGCATGTTGGGGTGGTCAGGCTGGTAGTTGTGTTGCCCCTGCTGATGCTGGCATGGCAGATGTTGCAAATGGCCTTTTTTGGGTTAACTGGACTGTCTTTAAAAAAGCGCCAGACTCGTGAACACCTAAATCTTGGCTTGGTAACTTCACCCATGTTTTGGGGCTTAAGGAAACAGTTGTCCGCCTTGTGTCTTTGGCCACCACACTACCACTTCCTTCCTGTCTGTTGTGGTGCTGTGGATTCCTCCCCCTGTGCACTCCTGTCCTCACTCTGCATGTCACCTTCCAAGGCTGGGGCAGTGACTTCATCGCATATGATATATCCCTGTTGAGAAAAAGTTGCAGACAGTATTACAATGACAGCAAAATTTGCCCCATTCAGATGGACTTATGAGACTGCAGCATAAATATAGCAATGCAATTTCTGATCCTTGAGCGAGTGACGAGTAGTGACGAGCACGTTCGCTCATCACTATTATTTATATAACAATCATTGTAATCCTATCTATTATGATAATGAAATTTCAAAAATGGAAGTTTTCATCTTAATATCAGGCTTAGTGACCATAGTGCAAAGTACAAGATTCCGGAATGGTTCTATGAAAAATATAAAAAAAAATGCCCAAAAAAAAAACCTAAGAAAAAAGTTCCATCTTACAGTATTATTACCACACAGCTAATACATAACCTTGCAATATTAACATTGTAGTTACAATAACTAATTACGACCATCACTGCTGCCTTTATATAGGTGCTGATAATGCTCCAATCAAGACTTTAGCACCGGTTACATATAGTGGTCACGCAAAATAGTGGAGACCCCAATAATCCAACTGCCGCATACTGTAGGGTAAGATTACCCTCCATATCATGTAGTTTACCTCCTGATAGAATCAAAGTCCACCCAGTAACCGCTACACCCCTTTTACGCTAATTCCTTCCTGTTGTCTAAAAGTGACGATCAAGGATAACAATGAATAGGGAGATGTCCCCCATTTTTGGATTTCATGCAATCAGTCTATGTTCTATAAAGGTCACATTTAATAAAGTTATTGCTAAGAGGAGATTATCCAGAGGGGATGTTGTCCGTTGGTGTTGGCCATGAGGCTCAGTGCATTGTTGCGCCCCCTGGTTTTCCAGGCCAGGCCACGATCACTAATGATTGACAGCGCTGACTTGCCTGAGCTTTCTCTGTAGACAATGCTCACTCCAGACAAACCAGCGCTGTCAATCACCAGTGAGTGAGGCGGGAACATGCAAAAAAAATGTGGGCGGATTGGTACACTGAGTCTCTTGGCCACACCCAGTATGCACCAAGACCTTAATTAGCATTTTTGATTAAATGTAACTTCAGTTCCTACTTTAAAGGGGCGATATCCCCTACAAGGCTTTTTCCATTGTAGCCGACGTGCTTATTGCTTAGCTGCTGGGTCCCATTTATTTAGACCCTTTTAGTAGTCCAATCACGCCCCCAACACTGATTGGGAGCTTTTTGTTATAGGCAAAAAAGCACCAATCAGTGGTGTGGGCGGGTTATACAGAGCTCAGCATTCAGAGCTCTGCTAGATCTGCTACTGAAAAAACAGTTTTAAATCAAAACTGAAGCAAGCAGCCTAGAAA